>JAWNNH010000395.1:0-17436 GCA_035043045.1 Hirtodrosophila alboralis | reverse complement strand
TAAAAAAAAAAAGAATTGCGATACTATTATCTTCCACACAATGGCATTAGCCTCTTAACTAATTTAATTTACATTTTTGTGCCTTTTTGTTTTTTTTTTTTTCTCAAATTGTATTTTTAGTTTTGTTGCTGTTTTTTCGTTAACTTTCGTTATAAAGCTATAAATTTGTTGGTCTAACAATATTCTTGTTGAAAGTTTCGATTCAAAAAAAAAAATGCAAAAAAAAAAATACAAAAACTATATTATAATTCAGAATGCAACAGCATAAAATATATGTAAAATCGCGAAATTTTTAACGATGTATATTGCCAATAGCATGGCGTGTTTTTGTTAAAAAGAGAGAAATATTGTTATTAATTTAAGTTTGAAAAACTCTTTTCGTTTTCATTTTTAAAATAATTTGTTTTTACATTCTTCCCAATTTTTATTTGGTAAGTTTTAATATTATTTATTTTATTTTCGTTAATTCAAAATTCTTGGTTAAAATTTTACTTATTGAGTTTCATTACAATTTTCACTTTTCATTTGGTAAGTTCTTATTTAAAATATATTATTTAATTAATGTTGATTTCATTATTTATGATCTTATGATGGTAAGTTTTAATTTAATTTTGTTAATTGGTGTTATTTTATTTTTAAAATTTTGAATTTATTTTTATATAATTTTTTATTTTATGTTTATTTCAGTAAGTTTAGTTTTGTTTTGTATTTTTGACTTTTGTGTAACATTAAATCTTATTTTAATGTTTTAGTTAATTATTTTATATGTAACTGCAGTGTTTATTTATTTTTATATTATTTTATTTATTTCAATAAATAAAAAATATCATTATATTTTTTTATAGTATTCTTATTGCAATTTTAAATTTTAAATAAAAAAAAATTTTTTTTTAAACGTAGCTTATTTAATTTTTTTTGTATAAAATTATTTTATTTTTTAACTGTATTGAAATATTTATTTTTTTTTTTATTAAATTTAATTTTTTCATAAATTTATTTTATTTTTTATTTAACTGTATTAAAATATTTATTTTTTTTTTAAACTGTATTAAAATGTTATGTTTGACTTAAAATTTTCCAAAATTATTTTATTTTTTATCAACAAGTTGTGTTAGTTTTTTTATTATATTATTATTTTAAAGTAGATAAAACTTCTTGGTTTTTTTCCGAATTCATTTTATAATTATAAATATTTAAATTTTAATATTTTATTATATTTGCGTTGTCTTTTATTTAAGTGATATATGTTTGTGTTATTATTTTCGGTAATTTTTTTATATATATATTTTTAATTATTGATTTATATACATTTTTATCATAATGATTATTCTAATATTTATTTTATATATATTTATTATTTAAATTATCGATTAATATACATTTTTATTATTATGAGTATTCTTCTATATTTTATTTTTATGGTTGCTTATTTTTTATTTCTTATTATTCATTTTATTTATTTTATTTTATTGTGTTTATGTTATTTTTAATATTTTTTTTTTGTATGATTTTTAAGTTCATGTATTTTTTTTTTATTTAAATTGTGTTTTTGCTATTTTTTAAATTTTTTTTAGTGTATAATTTTTATGTTCATGTATTTTATTTTTTCTTTCAACATTTTGATTTGATTAATTATTTTTTGTAAATCATGTTTTAGTTTATAATTTACTTTGTCAATAATTTTTTATTTTAACATTTTAATTTGTTTAATTAAAATGTTAAAATAAAAAATTATTGACAAAGTAAATTATAAACTAAAACATGATTTACAAAAAATAATTAATCAAATCAAAATGTTGAAAGAAAAAATAAAATACATGAACATAAAAATTATACACTAAAAAAAATTTAAAAAATAGCAAAAACACAATTTAAATAAAAAAAAAATACATGAACTTAAAAATCATACAAAAAAAAAATATTAAAAATAACATAAACACAATAAAATAAAATAAATAAAATGAATAATAAGAAATAAAAAATAAGCAACCATAAAAATAAAATATAGAAGAATACTCATAATAATAAAAATGTATATTAATCGATAATTTAAATAATAAATATATATAAAATAAATATTAGAATAATCATTATGATAAAAATGTATATAAATCAATAATTAAAAATATATATATAAAAAAATTACCGAAAATAATAACACAAACATATATCACTTAAATAAAAGACAACGCAAATATAATAAAATATTAAAATTTAAATATTTATAATTATAAAATGAATTCGGAAAAAAACCAAGAAGTTTTATCTACTTTAAAATAATAATATAATAAAAAAACTAACACAACTTGTTGATAAAAAATAAAATAATTTTGGAAAATTTTAAGTCAAACATAACATTTTAATACAGTTTAAAAAAAAAATAAATATTTTAATACAGTTAAATAAAAAATAAAATAAATTTATGAAAAAATTAAATTTAATAAAAAAAAAAATAAATATTTCAATACAGTTAAAAAATAAAATAATTTTATACAAAAAAAATTAAATAAGCTACGTTTAAAAAAAAATTTTTTTTTATTTAAAATTTAAAATTGCAATAAGAATACTATAAAAAAATATAATGATATTTTTTATTTATTGAAATAAATAAAATAATATAAAAATAAATAAACACTGCAGTTACATATAAAATAATTAACTAAAACATTAAAATAAGATTTAATGTTACACAAAAGTCAAAAATACAAAACAAAACTAAACTTACTGAAATAAACATAAAATAAAAAATTATATAAAAATAAATTCAAAATTTTAAAAATAAAATAACACCAATTAACAAAATTAAATTAAAACTTACCATCATAAGATCATAAATAATGAAATCAACATTAATTAAATAATATATTTTAAATAAGAACTTACCAAATGAAAAGTGAAAATTGTAATGAAACTCAATAAGTAAAATTTTAACCAAGAATTTTGAATTAACGAAAATAAAATAAATAATATTAAAACTTACCAAATAAAAATTGGGAAGAATGTAAAAACAAATTATTTTAAAAATGAAAACGAAAAGAGTTTTTCAAACTTAAATTAATAACAATATTTCTCTCTTTTTAACAAAAACACGCCATGCTATTGGCAATATACATCGTTAAAAATTTCGCGATTTTACATATATTTTATGCTGTTGCATTCTGAATTATAATATAGTTTTTGTATTTTTTTTTTTGCATTTTTTTTTTTGAATCGAAACTTTCAACAAGAATATTGTTAGACCAACAAATTTATAGCTTTATAACGAAAGTTAACGAAAAAACAGCAACAAAACTAAAAATACAATTTGAGAAAAAAAAAAAACAAAAAGGCACAAAAATGTAAATTAAATTAGTTAAGAGGCTAATGCCATTGTGTGGAAGATAATAGTATCGCAATTCTTTTTTTTTTAGATAGGAAATATGCGTTGAAGTTCCAGAATTTCTCGTAGACAACGATTTTGAGCTGAGAAACTTTCTTTTCATCTTTTCGTAGAGTGTTTTTTTATGAGTTGATATATTTTCCTATTAGTTTATATAGCAAATATATATTATTTTCGATTTCCGGCTATGAAGCTTTCGTAATGTAGCTAAAACATATAAATATATTTTTTTCAATGTCTTGATTTGAAGTTTTAAATAATATATCGTTGATTCTTTGAGTTTTATAATTTTATATATTTTTTAATATTTTTTTTTAGCAAATATATATTATTTTCGATGTCCTGATATGAAGTTTTCGTAATATAGTTAATACACATAAATATTTTTTTCTTTGAGGTCCTGATTTGAAGTTTACTTATATATCCTTCATTTTTTAAAATATTTATAATTTTGTGTATTTTTTTAATATTTTTTTTTAGCAAATATATATTAATTTCGATGTCCTGATATGAATTGTCTTGATTTGAAGTTTAGTTTATATATCGTTGGATTTTTTGAGCTTTATAATTTTATATATTTTTTTTTTATTATATATATATTATTTTTGATATCCTGATATGAAGTTTTTGTAATATAAATATATTTTTTTCGATGTCTTAATTTGAAGTTTGGTTTATATATCGTTGATTTTTTTGAGTTTTATACTTTTATATATTTTAAAAATATTTTCTGTTATTTTCCTGGCGTTGGTAGATTTATCTTCTATTTAAAAGTGTGTTCCAGCGAGCTGTAGACAAAGTTTTAATTACTATAAATACCATTTAAAGGTATTACTTTCACAATACTTACAATGAACTAGTTTTTTATTCTTTTTTAGTAACTGTACTTAAAATTGTTGAATAGAGTTGGCCGCCACCACAAAACGGTGGCGGCTCAACTGCTTTCAATTTATAATTTTTTTTTTATACAAGACTTTCGGGAAGTTGTTCTTCACTTTGTAAAACTCCAAACAGAACTGTGCTATAGCAATGATCTGGCTGACTATTTATAGTTTGAAAAACCCACCACCAAATAATACTTCAATATTTTTAAAGGGGCCCATTACGTTCCGCTCAACAATTGAAAATACTTTCGCATGAAAATGAAAATTGTGCGCCCAGAACGCAGGCTTGCCCCGGTTCCCGTTTTTTTAAAGGTTCCCAACAATTCCCGGTTCCTGGTGTTCTCTGCATGCCATTAGGTCATAACAACAGAGGAGGGTTCAAGATATGTTATGTATTGAAATGGAAATGTTTATGCTGGTATTCGCATGCGATCCCAAAAGTTGTTAAGTGGTGGAGGGTAAATGCCACCACCGCCAAATGGAAAAAAAACATAAGATATATGAGAAGGTTTATGGTATATTTATTGTCTGGGAACTGCTACCAGTTGATATACATTCATATATAGTTGAGTGCATATTAATCAGTCAAGATTTACTTGAATTTCTTTGCCCTGGCAACAGCGACAATCTCCCAAAACTTGTAAACTTTCTCACGCTTTGGATATTTGGAGTTTATAGGGAGTTTTCGCCAATCTTTTATATATATGTATCTCCTGGGGTGGATTGCTGCGCCTGCGTCAGACAGTTGGCTACTGGTGGGCAGCCGTGGCAGTTAAATATGCTGGTTGTCATTTCATTTTTTTTTTGCTCAGGGTTACAACAATTTAATAGTCGAGGAGTAGCTACTGCTAAATGCGGGCTTAGAGGGCGGGGAGTGAGAGGCAGCTGCATGTCAGCAAAGTCGAACGATTGACTGTCTGACGATCAAACTGTAGCAGGCTTTTAAAGTGAATTGTTTACAGTAGTTTTCTTAAGAAAACAGAATTTTGAAAAATTTTTATAAAAAGTATTGATTTTTTAGTTTAATATTATTTTAAGCTCAATTTCAAAAAATTAAAGAATAAAATTCGATTCTCTATTTTTTATTATATTTATTATTATTAGATACAATATATAAAATTATGCCTAATATAATTTTACAAGCGTACAAGCTGCTCTGGGCTTTAACACCTCTTTCCCTATTTTATTAGCGATAATTTAATTATAATTATATCGGATTCAAAAACTTCCTGAGAGCTCAAGAAAATGGTCAATTAAAATTGTTAAACGGCAGTTTTGGTCAATAAATTGTCTGGCCCATCAATAGAATGATATCTCTCTCTGAAATGTTTTTTTATTCGGTTTTTTATCAGTTGATTTAGAAACTCAATATTAATGATCTACACAAAAGTACTTAACCAAAAATAAATGTAAAATGTTCTGTAAATTATTACGAATTATTAAGTCAAGGTTATTATTATACTTAACGAAAAATTAATTCAAAATTTTCTGTAAAATGTTACAAATTATTAAGTCAAGGTTATTTTAAAAAAATTTATATATTTATTTTATCTGGAAATTATTACAAATAATTAAGTCAAGGTTATTATTATACTTAACTAAAAATAAATGTAAAATTTTCTGTAAATTATTACTAACTATTTAGTCAAGGTTATTTTATAAAAATTTATATATTTTTTTTATCAAAGCAATTTTAACTTAAAATAAATATAAATAAATAATTGTTTTACTGATTTTTCCAATTCTTTATTGATTCTTTATTCTAATTAATGAAAAACTAATCATAAATGCATTTAAAGGTGTAAAAATACGTAAAGGTGAATTAATTCTAAAAGTCAGTTATATTAATAAATTTATTTATATTTAACATAATTTTATATTTTTGGTTAAGATGTCAATTAATGGAAAACTAACTCATTTAAAGATGTAAGAGTACTTTAAAATGAAATGAAATTAAATTAAAATAATACTAGTTTTATTTTTATATATATATATATATATTTTTTTTTTTTTAATTTCTATATTTATTTTTTGATCATTAGCGTTCTGCAACCTTGTCAGTCATACAAAAAAAAAATATATTTTTTTTAAGAAATATTTTTACCCGCGCAACGCCTGTCATACTTACTATCATATACAATACTAATGAACTAAGCCCACAGAGATAAATACCCATTGGGAGTGTTCGATTGCCGATAAGAAGTTTAATCAGTTAGGCTGACTGATAAGGCAACCAATTTAATTGGGAATTCACAATTTACGCACACAGTTGTTACCTGACTGTCAAACGGTTTAAATCATGTCACTGAGCTGAGTTAAAAAAAATGTTTCGTTTCTCGTTTCGGCCAAAACTGAGGCATTTTTTAGTTTTAGTGTTATTTATTTACCTATACCTATTGTTCCAGCACACATATTTGGCTGTAAGTGTTGAAATAATCTAATAAGTATTAAGTGCCCCACTTTTTGGTATTGTCATAAAGAAATATATATTTTATATTGATTGTCCACCTCATTTTCTATGTTAAATTCAAGTAAAACATATTTTTTTGCGTGCTTAATGAAATGAAAAATTAATTGAAATGAATCGTAGCAGTTCACTTTTAATTTGAATACAAGAAATTAAAGCAGATAGAGAGAAGAAAATGTGAAAAACGTTTGGGTTTTGCTGTGCACAGTGGATCAAGTGTTAAGGTTAAGAATAAACAAATATAATATGTCCTAAAAAATAGTAATAAAATAAATAATAAATAAAGAAATATATATTTAGACATATTTATAAAAACGCAAGCTAATTAAAGTTTTTATTATCCAACAAATTATCACATTATGTTTGCTTAATTATAATTCAAATGAAAAATTTGTCAATAAAATTATAAAAATCCAAAACTCACATTTTCTCCATAATTTCATAAAAATTAAAAAAAAAAATTTCAACATGTTTAATAATGTGTAAATCACACGCACACATGTTCGTCATAAAACGATAACAATATTTACAAACTATTTTAAGTATCTTAGCCCAAGGTGCCGCATGACAATGATAAACAACAACAAGCTAATTTCAGTCTTATATACTTTGTTTGTATATATGTCAAAAATATATATAAACATTTAATTTTTCTATTGGACAGACAGCCCAGACAAATGTATTAAAAGTTTTTGGAATATTATTTTTAATTTTATTTTTTCTTTTAATTTTGCGTGTATTTTCATTTAAAAATAGCTTAAATTTATAATGCCACGAAGTGCTGCTGACTCACACACACACACACATACATACACACACACACACGCACACCCACACAAACACACACATACACACAGTTTTAGTGGAACACTCCAATTGAGAAACAAAACATACAATTTATAAAGTCGACTCATGTTGAATTGAAGTGCGTTTACATGCCCACACACACACACACATACACACCCACACACACATGAATGGGAAAAGCTGACTGCGTCAACGTCGACGCTGGCAGCGCAGTCAACGTTGCTGCCGCGGGGAGACAGCGTCGCCAATGGCGCCAGTTTCATGCGAAACGTACGTTGATTAACTTGTTGCATACGCGTCGCCAAAGTCCTGCCCCAGACACTTGTTGTGCACCAGTGTGTGTGTGTTTGTGTGTGTGTGTTGGAGTGTGTGTGTGCGTGGGTGCCATAATCATTTGCGTATTGCGGGCGCCAGTAATTGTTCGTCCTGTTTCCCGGTCCTGGACGCGCCGTCTCGATTTCAGTGACAGGTCAGCGTGTGTGCACAAAGCCACAGCCCCAAAAAACACTTGGCAAAAAAAACTAAATATTCCTTAGCAAACCATAAACAATAAATTTGATTAAAAGTCTATAAAAAATAATTTGCTTTGATATGACAGAAGCTAAAGTTAACTTTAACTTTGCATGAATCTTTTAAAAACACTAGAAAAATTCAATAAACACAATTTACTTTGATACGATGACATTTGGCGAATGTGAAATTTAAATCTAGGATTAATTCTTTGTGTAGAATATTATACATATATATACATATATATTATATTATATTATTATATACATATATATAAGAATTCTGTTGTAAAATCAGCAGCTTTTAAAAAGTTTCTTATTGCCTAAATAAAATCAGCAAATATTATAAAATGTCAATATTAAATTGAACTTTACCAAATGAATTTAAAAACAATGCCTTTTTGCATTTTTGGGTTTTAAAAGTAAAATAAAACATTTATTTTTTTCTGTTTAAATTAGGTAGATCGGCATAATTTTTGCATTTTTGAGAATATCTAAAAAATTAAAAATTTCCAAAGTTTATTGCAATTTTGGACATTTAAAAGAACAAGAAAACATTTATTTTTTTTGAGAATATCTAAGAAATGTAAAATTTCAAAATTTTATTGCAATTTTGAACATTTAAAAAATAAAATTAAAAAAAAAAATTTTTTTTTTATTTTTTTTTTAAAACTAGCAAAACTAGATTTCTCAAGCTTCTGAAAGTTTGTTCACTTCAAGATTAAAGCTCGTTTAAACGCACTTTTGTGCCAAATAGTATTATTTTATTTGTGGCAAATAGTATTATTTTATTTGTGGCAGATAGTATTATTTTATTTGTGGCAAATAGTATTATTTTATTTATGCCAAATAGTACTATTTTATTTGTGGCAAATAGTATTATTTTATTTGTTCCAAATAGTATTATTTATTTTGCTATTTCCAGCTGATGTCATTAGACAAAATACGAATTTTTTTGGCTAAGTAATAAAGTAAGCTAGTTAATTGGCAATAAGAAACTTGGAACTAAGACTTTTAAAATTCCCAAATTGTTATGGGCCAATTGTTTTTACGAGTGTAGCCTGGATAATAGTTGGACTTTGGTTAGCAAAGAAAAATGCCGAGGTCGGGGCTGTGTTGTCGTCGATGATGACACTGAAAGACGCCCGCGTTTGTTGTGAGCTGTAAACGCCCTCACACCCTCGTTTACACCCTTCACCCCCGCTCATAATTCAACAACAGCGTGTTATCGTTAATCGATGGCCGCCCATCAACAAAACTGAAAGCAAACAGAGCAACAGGAGCCGCTTTGGGGGTTGGCTAAGCGACGTCGCAGTTAGCGTCAACGTTGACTGCGACGTTAGCGTTAATATATATATACATATATATAGGGCGCAGCAGAGGCAACTGTCGACTGTCGACTGTCGATTGGCGACTCCTGAGCAGCATGACACTTGTAGTCACGAGTAGGCAGCTTGGCGCACAAGTCGCATAACTGTAATTCACACCTGGATGCCACAAAACGTTGTGGCAACAACAGGACATTATCAACGAAATTGTGGCAACGTCTACGACTGCGTGTGCCACTCAAGGTCGAGTGCGGTCTAATAAAATAATTAAATAATAAATACGTTTATATATATGTTCGCACACACACAACATATATATAGTAAAATATATATATAATTTATTAAAAATGCTCGCTGCCCAAGAGAATCGTTTTCAATATGTTTATTTTACGCTCTCCGGTTTGGTGGCATGCACCATGTTAATCTTATTCTATATCTCCATGCGCACAACAATTGTGAGTGCTGTTTTTTTTGTTTTGTTTGTATATTCAAAGTGTTTTAATCCTTGCGCCTTTGCCTTACAGGGTGAACGCCTGCGCGATGATCTCAAATTGTTGCAACGCCAGCAGACAGTCTATGAGAAACCAAATCCGCATTGGAACTACAACAACAGCTGGCGACGCATTGGAAATGCAACATTGAGGCATGAAATTTATTCCGCTTACTTTGATGTGCGCACGGATATTATAAGTGAGTTTCCTAATTTTAAAAATCATACTATAAGAAGTGGTTGTGGGAAGTCTAGGAAGAGCAGAAAAAAAATAAAAAAAAAGTCGGAAAAAATTTATTTTTAGATTTAAATGCCAATTTAATCTATAGGTCAAACCATGATTAAAACAAAATTCCGTTTGAAAATTGGCCGCAGCCAAAGCAGCTTAACATAGCTTTAACATAGAACTAACATTGAGCTGTTGTTGTTGTTGTTAACAGACTATGTTATGAGGGTTGTGTGGTATGTTAAGTTTATGTTAATGCCTTGTATCATATATCACAATTTAAATTAGAATTTAAAATAGAAGCTTATCGTTCTTCTCTCTATCGACAGCATTTTTATTTTATATTCCATTTTGTGCATCATTCTTAAATGTTTATACTACAAGCGCTAAGCAACCTATACACGAAATTCTGTTACAGAATCATTTTCCACTAATATTTTATATAAAAATCAATCTTGGCCTAGTTTTGACAAAGTTATGATAGAAATAATAAAGTCTATTTACCAGAGGAACTTTTCCTGGTTAAGCCAAATCTCGGCAATTTTTACCCCATTAAAAATAAATAAATTTTCTGAAATAAAAAATATTGGGCTCAATTCAATTAATAACAGAAAACGCCTAGAAAAATCATACATTGAATTTTAACAAACTGACGAGAGTTTTTAAATGGAAGAGTAACAATTATTAAAAGTTAACTTTAACTAACATAAATCCTTTTCCCTACTTTTACAGGCAATGTTATCCTGGACGAGCGCCAGTTCACCGTCGGTTCACTGCGAATTTTTGCCATTCTGCCCGAAAGACTGCGCGACTCGAAAGTGAGTTGCATTGTAAGATTTGCGGATTTTAGCAGTTATGAGATTGTGGCAGAGGAGGCAGGTGCCATGCACGATGTGCACAACAACAGTTTTGCGGCATGGAGTATCATGTGCCCGCTGCATGTGAGCAAAGTGATGCCACTGCGTTTGCCACAAGCTGTGGCATTGAGCTATGGCTCCAATCGACTGAGTCACCTAAGTCCCAGCTATGTGCAAATCAGGTAAGTGTATAGCAAATGCAGCTATAACCAGCCATTAAATACTCTTTATTCCACCCTATAGCTATCCACGTAATATGTCGGAAATGTTTATCAAATCGCGGCCAACAATTTCGGTGTGTGTGGGCCCGTTGCAGGAGAACTACTCGAATGTCCTGCGGCTGGTGGAGTTTGTGGAAATGTATCGACTACAGGGTGCCACACATTTTTATTTCTATTATGTGGAAGCCAGCGAGGAAGTGCGACGTGTCCTGGCCCATTATCAGCGACTGGGCTTGGCCGATGTCTTCGAATGGAATGTGCAATCGCATTTGGAGGATTTGCATTATGCAGGAATTGTGGCACAATTCAATGATTGCGTCTATCGTGCCAATGTCGTGGACAATTATCGTTATGCGGCTGTTGTGGATCTGGATGAGGTGCTAATGCCTTTGAAGCATAATTCATTGGCGGACTATTTGCGACAATGCGATGAGGGTCGCACCTCCGGCTTTGTCTTTCGCAATGTGTTCTTCTATAGACGCGATAGCAATGATACCTTTAATGCGCCGGCGCATATCAAAAATCGAGTGCTCTACACACAGTCTAAGGTCAGACGCACCCTGGAGGTGCTGCCACCCTATGTGAGAAGCAAAGTGGTGGTCAATACACGCGGCATTGTGGAAATGGGCAATCATCAGGTATGAAAGTTGCAGGGAATTATTCGGAATAGTAAAGTTTCAATTATTCAGAATAGTTTTAAATAAAATATATTGTTGACTGAACAAATAAATTTGGTTCATTAGAAATTCAACAATTTCATTGGGAAACGTAAGATGAATTTTAAACTCTAATCAAAATATAAAAATTAAGAATAATGATAATTTCTATTTTTTTAAAATTAAAATTGCTAAATTTATAAAATAAAAATTACGATATAATAATTATTTTGCATACTTCTTTATATTAGGCAAAAAAAAAATATTTATTTTTATTAAAAAAAAATTTATAAAATAAAAATTACGATATAATAATTCTTTTGCATACCTTTTTATATTAGGCAAAAAAAAAAATATTTATTTTTATTAAAAAAAAATATAAAAAAAAATTTTTTTTTTATTGATTGAATTACTCTAACTACCTTACAATATTTTTTGAGTAGTTAGATTTAATATTAGATTAGAATATTAGAGTAAATTTGCCATTTCTATTTTAAAATTCAAAAAGTAATTATTATATATAATTTTATTTTATAAATTTGGAAATATTAATTTAAAAAAATAGAAATAATTTTTATTCTTAATTTTTATTTTTTGATTGTAGAGTATTTTTATTTTTTGTTTTTTTATTTTTTGATTACGTTAATTTTAAAAATCAAAAATTAAATTAAAATTTGATATAAATATTTTTTAAGCCATGTAAATATTAACTGATATTTTGTTAAAATATAAAAACATATTTAATGCAAGGATCTATAACTTAGCTAATAATTTTTATAATAATCAAAAATAATATTTAAAAAGTGCAGTTTATGGGAAGGAGTATATAAATTTAAGCTTGTATAATTTTTTAGAATTGTATTTTATAGCCTAACCTACTGTGGCACCTAATTTTCATAATAATTTATTTAGTTGAAAATTAATGCCATAAATACTTGTTGCAATCTATGAACTAAATCCCTTTTCTAATTCACTTCCAGGTCTATCGCTCGGCACCTGGCTTTGTCGATCATATAGTACACCAGACGGTGGGTCTGCTCTTTCATTATCGGGACAAGTGCATCAATTGCAAAATGGTGCTGATTGTGGACTATACGGCGCGACGCTTTGGATCGCTGCTGTTCGATCGCGTGGACGGCACTTGTCTGGAGGTCTTCATGGAGCGTCATGGCATCTGTACGCTGGCGTAACCCGAGCTAATGGCGATGGCTGTCAGGCCTTATCGCCTGGGTTAACGCCCATTAAATGAGCGCTGGTTTTTTGTTGGGGGCTGAGGCTCATTTTGCTGTGCTTCAAGCTGTCCAGTATCGTGCTGTCTATTGTAGCCACAACAACATGCTTAAATTTTGTTCGCTGCGTCGCGGGGGGCAGCAGTCGAAGTCGCAGTCGATGTCAAAGGCGACGCCACCGCCGCCATTGCCCAGCAAACGTGTGACCAAAAGTGTATGAAAAAATTGTTTTAGAATTTAAGAAATGTTCACCTCTTGTGCTTTTACTCAAACTCAATAAATTGTGCTTTAAGTTGTATATTAAGAATTGATTGGCATTCGCATTTTGCAGTCCTCGCTGCGTCTGCAGGATGTCACCTTGAGCGATGCGCAGCTATTAAATGTGCTCAAGGCGCAGCGTGCGCGAGGTCCTTTGATATTGGCACTCAGCAGGTGAGAGCAAGAGCCAAACAGCGGGAACAATTTGCTTTGATTATTGTGAGTTTACAGCGCAACTAAATTAACGGAAACGGAAGCTTGCCATTATTGTGGCACGCCATATTTAAGTCGCAAAACTCAAGCACTACAAAATGGCGGCACAAGCAGCGGCCAAGCTGCAGCAGCAGCAGCAGCGGCAGCAGCAGGTGAGCAGCTAAAAAGCAGCTTAACATAGCTTTAACATGGAACTAACATTGAGCTGTTGTTGTTGTTAACAGACTATGTTATTGGGGTTGTTTTGTATGTTAAGTATATGTTAATGCCTTTTATCATATATCACGCTTTAAAATAGAATTTAAAATAGAAGCTTATTGTTCTTCTTTTTATAGACGTCATTTTTATTTTATATTCCATTTTGTGCTTCATTCTTAAATGTTTATACTACAAGCGCTAAGCAACCTATACACGAAATTCTGTTACAGAATCATTTTCCTCTAATATTTTATGTGAAAATAAAATTTCTTGGATTTTTGCTTAATTCATGTATTATCAGTAACATTAAATTAATAATAAAAAAATCAAAATACTCATTTAAGCAGAATAACCATTTAAAATAGCTTCAAGCTCGCAAAATCTGATTTCTTTATAAATAAAAAAAAAATTAATTGGCAGCTTTTACCTAGGCAAGCAACTCGATGTCCTGTGCTGTCCCTTGCATTGCCAATCATTGCAGTTTCTCTGACAACAAATGCCACTCTCAACTAACATTATTTCTATGGAAACTTAAGAACCTTCCCACATGTTGTCAATAATTGTCACAAAGTCGTCACTGCTCGCCATTATTATACTCATAATCCAATGTGTTCATGGAACACATTTCAGCGCTTAAACGAAAACAAACCATAAAAAACTATAATAAAAGCTAGAAAAAAAACAAAAAAAAAAAAACTATAAAAATTATGCAGAGCGCACTCTCGAGCAATAATAATTGTTTGTCTGCTCAAAGCAGAAACAAAACTGACCCCTAAGCCCCTTTTCTACATAAAAGTATATATATATATATATATATGCAAGTTGTATATAGCGACAGAACGAGGGAACACGCCCTTGCCGCTGCCTGTTGGAGCTTGACGACGGGAAGTGGCAGGGGTTGGGGAGACAGTGGACAGCGCTTAAAGACGGCAACAGGCAAATTTATATACCCTGTAAGCCTAACTGACAAAGGGGGTATATTAGGCTCATATTAGGTGTGAAATAAGTAGATGCATATAATTTATTTATAATGCAAAAACTATACAATTTTAAAGACTGTAAGTAAAGGTCTTACGAAATTTGGTAAACGTATTTCAAAAAAACAAAAAAAAAAAAATAAAAAAAATAAAATTAAATAATTTAAAAATAAATAAAAATAAAATAAATAAATAAAACAGATAATATTAATATAAATATATTTTCAGTTTACTTTTTATTAAAAAAAAAAAAAAATAAAATAAAATAAATATTAAAAATAAATAAATAAAAATATTTATATACTCTCAAGTTTTTTAAAAAAAATAATAACTTTACATTTTATACGACAAAATAAGTAAATAAAAGCTACACAATATTAAAATAAATTAAATTAAAATAAGTTAAATGGGATTCTTTAACAAATTTGAATATCCAATTAAAGGGTATCTCATAGGTTTGTTATATAAACTACTTGTTAAAATTATAAGCTTTACAACGAGGGTGTGTTTTGTGGTTCATTCATATAGAACTGACATTTTGTGAATCAAAGTGTTGTCAGTTCTGCAGGAGTTAAGATTGAAAAGTTATGGGCTTAATTTGAGAATATTTTAAATTTTAATATTTATTTAACTAATTTAACTAATTATTCTAAATAAATGTATTTTACATAGCCAGACTAGTTTTGAACATAATGCCTAATAATTTATAGCAATTTTGCTTATCTCATGCGTATAAAAATTTTGTTTATTATTGCACTAAAGTCAAACTATATAAAAACATATTTTTATATATGTGCTAAGTTAGATAAAAATCAAAGTGTTTGTCATAGATTTCATTGAACTTGCCGCTTTTATTATCTTATCAAATTTAAACAAAAAACTAAACATCTGTTGCATGTGAAACTCTTCAAACAACCCATGGAGCCACCCGCTATATATATGCCAACATTGTCATCATTATGAGCACTGTCTCTTGTCCCCTTCTCCACCAGACACATGTGAGAGTATGTACAGACCCGTGCCCTAAACCAGATGCGCACATTTACGAGTACACAAAGTTCGGGTACTCATACGAGAGTACTCATACTCACACTTGCATATGAATGTTGTTTGTTTGGGTTCTTTTGTTTTGTTTTTTTGTTGTGTTTTGTTTTGCTTGGACAGTCTAACCCGTTGAGTCTGGGCAAGCGCATGATGTGAGACTCGTATGCTTGCCTCCTGACTCTCCTACCTCTCCTACACCTTTACCACCTCCACCACCTGCACCGCACCCTCGTTCGGTTTTGTGTGTGCATTTGTGTGTGAATTTATGCATACAAATTGGAAAATATCGGATCTGTGGTTCGTGCGCTCTGCTCTGCGCTCTGCGTTCGAAATTCAAACAAAAACAAATCGTCAACAAGTCACGCCAAAAGCCAAAGTCAAAGCCGGCTACAGAGCACAGCTCCCAGAACCAGACACAAAACACACAGTTCCCAGTCACCCAGAGACGGGGTATTGAGACTGAGGATTGTGCGGACTCTGTCAGACTCAATAGCACCCACCACTCGCTGTTGGCGTCGCAGCCAGCGCTGGCAGCAACAAGTCAACGTCAAACTAATCAAAAGGCAACGAACAGTGGGACAAATGGGCTAAAAAATATAAATAAAAATATTGAAGTGTAGCCAATGAGCTATAAATAATTATTTAATAATAAAAGCTGCAATCTCGCCTCTTAAAACAAGTTTTAAAAAATATACCAGATTTAAAAAAAAATTAAAAAAAAAAGATTTCACCATAGCAAAATTTGTAAAGTGGTTTTTTTTATCATCTGGGACCCCATATGTATCAGAAAAAGTAGGTTGGGTAAAGGATACAAAAAAAAGCTGAGTTTTGTTACCTATCGTAATTAAAAACCAAATATAAATATATTATACGAGTAATTTTTAGATACTAATTAAATTTTTAAAAAATTATAAAAAGCTAAAAACTAATAAAGTTATAAAAAAAATTTGTTATCTATGGGTTAAAATACAAAATTCGACTTGAACTCAATCATTTTAGTATGCATGTTCCAACATCTATTAAAGAATTAAAATATATTTCAAAAATTCTACTGATATTTAGTTGATGATGTAAAATATTTTCGATAAAATATAGCTTTTGAAAAAAAAAACAGACAGCATTAGTGCTGATAGTTTGGGGTTATATGAAATAAAAAATAGAATAAGAAAGAAAGGTATATATTAAGCATAAGTATATCGTAATTATTGAAGATTAAACAATTTATGTTCATAACGTGATAAAGTGCATTTTCTTAAGAACAGCCAAAATATTAAAAATACTTTCGGATGTTTTATTTATTTTTTTTTTTATTTAGTTACTTATTTATTATTTTTTCGTCATTTTGAGGCCTTTATTATATATTTTATTATATAAAATTTTGAATAGAAAATGAAATGCACTTTTTTTTAATTTATTTACTTATTTATTATTTTTTTTTAGCCATTTATGAGCCTTGAACAAATTTATTAAATTAAATTTTGTATGGAAAAGGAAATTTTATTTTTTGTTTATTTATAATTATTTTTTTTTTCATTCTGAGGCCTAATAAAAATTTTTTATACAAAAATTTGTATAGAAAAGGGAGTTTACTTTTCTAATTTATTTATTTATAAGTTACTTTTTATTTTTTAGGCATTTTTAAGGCTTTAAAAAAATGTATTATATAAAATTTTTTATAGAAAATAGATATTTA
>JAWNNH010000394.1:0-13384 GCA_035043045.1 Hirtodrosophila alboralis | reverse complement strand
ATATATTTTTTTTTTCGATGTCTTGATTTGAAGTTTAGTTTATATATCGTTGATTTTTTATAAAATTTATACTTTTATATATTTTTAAAATATTTTCTGTTATTCTCTTGGCGTTGATAGATTTATCTTCTATTAAAATGTGTGTTCCAGCGAGCTGCAGACAAAGTTTTGATTACTATAAATACCATTTAAAAGGTATTACTTTCACAATACTTACAATCAACTAGTTTTTAATTCACTTTAGTAACTGTACTTTAAAATTGTTAAATAGAGTTGGCCGCCACCACAAACCGGTGGCGGCTCAACTGCTTTCAATTTATAATTTTTTTTTTATACAAGACTTCGGGAAGTTGTTCTTCACTTTGTAAAACTCCAAACAGAACTGTGCTATAGCACTGATCTGGCTGACTATTTATAGCTTGAAAAACCCACCACCAAATAATACTATGATATTGTTAAAGGGGCTCAACAATTGAAAATACTTTCGCATGAAATGAAAATTGTGCGCCCAGAACGCAGGCGTGCCCCGGTTCCCGTTTTTTTTATATTATTTTAAAGGTTCCCAGTTAACAATTCCCGGTTCCTGGTGGTCTCTGCATGCCATTAGGTCATAACAACAGAGGAGGGTTCAAGATATGTTATGTATTGGAATAGAAATGTTTATGCTGGTATTCGCATGCGATCCCAAAAGTTGTTAAGTGGTGGAGGGTAAATGCCACCACCGCCAAATGAAAAAAAAACATAAGATATATGAGAAGGTTTATGGTATATTTATTGTCTGGGAACTGCTACCAGTTGATATACATTCATATATAGTTGAGTGCATATTAATCAGTCAAGATTTACTTGAATTTCTTTGCCTTGGCAACAGCGACAATCTCCCAAACTTGTAAACTTTCTCACGCTATGGATATTTGGAGTTTACAGGGAGTTTTCGCCAATCTTTTCACAATCTTTTATATATATGTATCTCCTGGGGTGGATTGCTGCGCCTGCGTCAGACAGTTGGCTACTGGTGGGCAGCCGTGACAGTTAAATATGCTGGTTGTCATTTCATTTTTTTTTGCTCAGGGTTACAACAATTTAATAGTTGACGAGTAGCTACTGCTAAATGCGGGCTTAGAGGGAGGGGAGTGAGCGGCAGCTGCCTGTCATCAAAGTCGAACGATTAACTGTCTGACGATCAAACTTTAGCTAGAAATGTGTATTGCTTACAGCAGTTTTCTTAGAATTTCAAAATATTTCAATAAAATATAAGAATATTTTAGATTATTATTAATTTAAGCTCAATTTAAAAAAACTAAAGAAAAAAAATTTTCTATTTTTTATTATATTTATTATTATTAGATACAATATATAATATTATGCCTAATATAATTTTTGGCGTACATGCTGCTATGGGCTTTAAAACCTTTTTCTTTTTTTTATTAGCGATTTTTTAATTATAATTATATCGGCTTCAGAGAGTTTCGGAGAGCTCAAGAAAATGGTTAATTAAAATTGATAATCGGCAGTTTTGACCAATAAATTGTCTGGCTAAACAATAGAATGCAATTTCTCTCGAAAATGTTATTCATTCTGTTTCTTATCAGTTGATTAACAAACACTACACAAAAGTACTTAACTAAAAAATAAATGTAAAATGTTCTGTAAATTATTACGAATTATTAAGACAAGGTTATTATTATACTTAACTAAAAATAAATGCAAAATTTTCTGTAAAATTTTACAAATTATTAAGTCAAGGTTATTTTAAAAAAATTTATATATTTATTTTATCTGGAAATTATTACGAATAATTAAGGCAAAATTATTATTATACTTAACTAAAAAATAAATGTAAAATTTTTTTTTTTTTAATAACCCAGATTATTTAATAATATAAAAAATAAAAATAAAATTTTCTGGAAATTATTACGAGCTATTAAGTCTATCGAGAATTATTGTACTTAGTTAAAAATAAATTTAAAATTTTCTGTTATTTTTTACGAATTATTTAGTCAATGTTATTTTATAAAAATTTATATATATTTTTTTAATCAAAGCAAATTTAATTTAAAATAAATATAAATAAATAAATATTTTACTGATTTTGCCAATTTTTTATTAACTCTTTATTCTAATTAATGAAAAACTAAACATAACTGCATTTAATGGCGAATTGTTCTTTAAAGTGAATTAAATCTAAAAGTCAGTTATATTAATATTTTTATTTATTTTGAATATAATTTTATAATTATTGTTATTCAGGTTAAACATAACTGCATTTAAAGGTGTAAGTGTACTTTAAGTTAAATTAAATATAAGAATGTCAGTTTTATTTATATATTTATTTATTTTTTTGTTGTTTTTAATATTTTCCATATTTATTATTTGATCTTTAGCATTCAGCTATCTAATATTAACAGGAAAATACAGTCTTAAAAAAATATAAATATTTGTTAAGAAATATATTTTCCCGCGCAACGCCTGCCATACTTTTGTATCATATACAATACTAATGAACTAAGCCCACAACGATAAATACCCATTGGGAGTGTTCGATTGCCGATAAGAAGTTTAATCAGTTAGCCTGACTGATAAGGCAACCAATTTAATTGGGAATTCACAATTTACGCACACAGTTGTTACCTGACTGTCAAACGGTTTAAATCATGTCACTGCGCTGAGCTAAAATGTTTCGTTTCTCGTTTCGGCCAAAACTGAGGCATTTTTTAATTCTAGTGTTATTTATTTACCTATACCTATTGTTCCAGCACACATATTTGGCTGTAAGTGTTGAAATAATCTAATAAGTATTAAGTGCCCTACATTGTGGTATTGTCATAAAGAAATATATATATTTTATATTGATTCACCTCCTCTTTTTCGATGTTTCTTTCAAGTAAAGCATATTTTTTTGCGTGCTTAATGAAATGAAAAATTAATTGAAATGAATCGTAGCAGTTCACTTTTAATTTGAATACAAGAAAATAAAGCAGCTACAGAGCAGAAAATGTGAAAACGTTTTGATTTTGCTATTGCACAGTGATTCAAGTGTTAATATTAAAAATAATCAAACAATAATTTTTAAAATATGTTAGAAAAAAGTATAATTTTCAACTAATATATAAAGACATATCTATAAAAACCCAAGCTAATTACAGTTTTTAATTGTCCAACAAATTATCACAATGTTTGCTTGATTATCTTTTAAAAGAAAAATTTATCAATAAAATTATTAAAATTCAAAATTCACATTTGCTTCAAAAATTTCATAAAAATTCAATAAAAAAATTTAAACATTTTTATTTATGTGTAAATATGATAAATCACACGCACACATGTTCGTCATTAAACGATAACAATATTTACAAACTATTTTAAGTATCTTTAGCCCAATGTGCCGCATGACAATGATAAACAACAACAAGCTAATTTCAGTCTTATATACTTTGTTTGTATATATGTCAAGAAAAAGATATATAAACATTTAATTTTTCTATTGGACAGACAGCCCAGACAAATGTATTAAAAGTTTTTGGAATATTATTTTTAATTTTATTTTTCTTTTAATTTTGCGTGTATTTTCATTTAAAAATAGCTTAAATTTATAATGCCACGAAGTGCTGCTGACTCACACACACACACACACATACATACACACGCACACCCACACACACGCACACACACACAGTTTTAGTGGAACACTCCAATTGAGAAACAAAACATACAATTTATAAAGTCGACTCATGTTGAATTGAAGTGCGTTTACATGCCCACACACACACACACACATATATATACACACCCACACCCACTCACACACATCAATGGGAAAAGCTGACTGCGTCAACGTCGACGCTGGCAGCGCAGTCAACGTTGCTGCCGCGGGGAGACAGCGTCGCCAATGGCGCCAGTTTCATGCGAAACGTACGTTGATTAACTTGTTGCATACGCGTCGCCAAAGTCCTGCCCCAGACACTTGTTGTGCACCAGTGTGTGTGTGTGTGTGTGTTGGAGTGTGTGTGTGCGTGGGTGCCATAATCATTTGCGTATTGCGGGCGCCAGTAATTGTTCGTCCTGTTTCCCGGTCCTGGACGCGCCGTCTCGATTTCAGTGACAGGTCAGCGTGTGTGCACAAAAGCCACAGCCCCAAAAAACACTTGGCAAAAAACTAAAAATATTCCTTAGCAAACCATAAACAATAAATTGCATTAAAAGTCTATAAAAAATAATTTCCTTAAGCCTTAGTAAACTTAAGCTTTGGCTGAATCTTTTAAAAACAATAAAATTCAATAAACACAATTTACTTTGATACAATGACATTTGACGAATGTGAAATTCAAATTTAGGAATCATTCTTTGAGTGAAATGCATATATATAAGAATTCTGCTGTAAGTCAGCAGCTCTTAAAAAGTTACTTATTGCCTAAATAAAACCCTCAAATAAAATAAAGTATCAATATTAAATTGAACTTTACAAAATGATTTTGAACAGAAAGCCTTTTTGCATTGTTCGGTTTAAAAGTTGAATAAAACATTTATTTTTTTTCTGTTTAAATTAAAAAAGCGGCATAATTTTTGCATTTTTGAAAATATTTAATATTTAAAAAATGTAAAATTTCAAAATTTTATTGCAATTTTGGTCATTTAAAAGAAAAAGAAAACATTTATTTTTTTCTGTTTAAATTAAAAAAAACGGCATAATTTTATCAAAGCAAATTTAATTTAAAATAAATATAAAATAAAATATTTATTTTTATCTGTTTGAATTAAAAAAATCGACATAATTTTTTCATTTTTGAGAATATCTAAGAAATGTAAAATTTCAAAATTTTATTGCAATTTTGGACATTTAAAAAAATGAAAAAAAAAATGTATTTTTATTTTTTTTTGCAATTTTAAACATTTAAAAATTAAAATTAAAAAAAAAGTATTTTTATTTTTTTTAAAAACCAGCAAAACTTGATTTCCAAAGCTTCTGAAAGTTTGATCACTTCAAGATTAAAGCTCGATTAAATGCACTTTTCTGCCAAATAATATTATTTTATTTGTGGTAAATAATATTATTTTATTTGTAGCAAATAGTATTATTTTATTTGTGAAAAATAGTATTTTTTTTGCTTGATATTTTCAGCTGATGTCATTAGACAAAATACGAATTTTTTTTGGCTAAGAAATAAAGTAAGCTAGTTAGTTGGCAATAAGAAACTTGAGTGAAAATTAAAATTCCCAAATTGTTATGGGCCAATTGTTTTTTTACGAGTGTAGCCTGGATAATAGTTGGACTTTGGTTAGCAAAGAAAAATGCCGAGGTCGGGGCTGTGTTGTCGTCGATGATGACACTGAAAGACGCCCGCGTTTGTTGTGAGCTGTAAACGCCCTCACGCCCTCGTTTACACCCTCCACCCCCGCTCATAATTCTCCAACAGCGTGTTATCGTTAATCGATGGCCGCCCATCAACAAAACTGAAAGCAAACAGAGCAACAGGAGCCGCTTTGGGGGTTGGCTACGCGACGTCGCTGTCAACGTGGACTGCGACGTCAACGTCAGCGTTAACGTTGAAAATATATATATACATAGAGCGCAGCAGAGGCAACTGTCGACTGTCGACTGTCGATTGGCGACTCCTGAGCAGCATGACACTTGTAGTCACGAGTAGGCAGCTTGGCGCACAAGTCGCATAACTGTAATTCACACCTGGATGCCACAAAACGTTGTGGCAACAACAGGACATTATCAACGAAATTGTGGCTACGTCTACGACTGCGTGTGCCACTCAAGGTCGTGTGCGGTCTAATAAAATAATTAAATAATAAATACTTTTATATATGTTCGCACACACAACATATATATAGAAAAACAAATATATATATAATTTATTAAAAATGCTCGCTGCCCAAGAGAATCGTTTTCAATATGTTTATTTTACGCTCTCCGGTTTGGTGGCATGCACCATGTTAATATTATTCTATATCTCCATGCGCACAACAATTGTGAGTGCTGTTTTTGTTTTTTGTTTGATTAAAAGTGTTTTAATCCTTGTGCCTTTGCCTTACAGAGTGAACGCCTGCGCGATGATCTCAAATTGTTGCAACGCCAGCAGACAGTCTATGAGAAACCAAATCCACATTGGAACTACAACAACAGCTGGCGACGCATTGGAAATGCAACATTGAGGCATGAAATTTATTCCGCTTACTTTGATGTGCGCACGGATATTATAAGTGAGTTTTCTAATTTTAAAAAATCATACTATGAAAAGTGGTTGTGGGAAGTCTAGGAAGAGCAGAAAAAACATAAAAAAAAGTCGAAAAAAATGTATTTTCAGATTTAAATGCCAATTTAATCTAGAGGTCAAACCATGATAAAAACGACATTCCGCTTGAAAATTGATCAACTTTTGACAAAGTTATGATAAAAATGCATAAAGTCTATTTATCAAAAGAACTTTTCCTTCAAAATCTAAATCTCGGCAATTTTTACCCAGTTAAAAAAATATAAAATTTCTGAAATAAAAAATATTGGGCTCGACTCAATAAATAATATTATAAGTGAGTTTTCTAATCTAAAATGTGCTCAACGATTGAAAAAATGATTCCAAGTCTAGGAAGAGCATTTGCTGCCAGAAAAATAACAAAAAAAAAATTGGAAAAAATTTATTTGAATGAAAAATCAATCTCGAGGTCAAATCATGATTAAAACAACATTCCGCTTGAAAATTGATCTAGTTTTGACAAAGTTATGGTAAAAATGCATAAAGTCTATTTACCAGAAGAACTTTTCCTTCAAAATCTTCAAAATCTTCAATTTTTACCCCATTAAAAAATAAATAAATTTTCTGAAATAAAAAATATTGGGCTCAACTCAATAAATAACAGAAAACTTGACTAGAAAAATTATACATTGAATTTTAACAAACTGACGAGAGTTTTGAATATGGAAGAGTAGGAATTTTTAAAATTTAACAAAAACCTCTTCAAAAGTTAACTTAAATTATATATATATTCCTTTCCCTAATCTCACAGGCAATGTTATCCTGGACGAGCGACAATTTACTGTCGGTTCACTGCGAATTTTTGCCATACTGCCCGAAAGACTGCGCGACTCGAAAGTCAGTTGCATTGTGAGATTTGCGGATTTTAGCAGCTATGAGATTGTGGCAGAGGAGGCAGGTGCCATGCACGATGTGCACAACAACAGTTTTGCGGCATGGAGTATCATGTGCCCGCTGCATGTGAGCAAAGTGATGCCACTGCGATTGCCACAAGCTGTGGCATTGAGCTATGGCTCCAATCGACTGAGTCACCTTAGTCCCAGCTATGTGCAAATCAGGTAAGTGCAACAGACAAGCTATAACCAGCCATTAAATACTCTTTATTCCATTCTACAGCTATCCACGTAATATGTCGGAAATGTTTATCAAATCGCGGCCAACAATTTCGGTGTGTGTGGGTCCGTTGCAGGAGAACTACTCGAATGTCCTGCGGCTGGTGGAGTTTGTGGAAATGTATCGACTACAGGGTGCCACACATTTTTATTTCTATTATGTGGAAGCCAGCGAGGAGGTGCGACGTGTCCTGGCCCATTATCAGCGCCTGGGCTTGGCCGATGTCTTCGAATGGAATGTGCAATCGCATTTGGAGGATTTGCATTATGCAGGAATTGTGGCACAATTCAATGATTGCGTCTATCGTGCCAATGTCGTGGACAATTATCGTTATGCGGCTGTTGTGGATCTGGATGAGGTGCTAATGCCTTTGAAGCATAATTCATTGGCGGACTATTTGCGACAATGCGATGAGGGTCGCACCTCCGGCTTTGTCTTTCGCAATGTGTTCTTCTATAGACGCGATAGCAATGATACCTTTAATGCGCCGGCGCATATCAAGAATCGGGTGCTCTACACACAATCTAAGGTCAGACGCACCCTGGAGGTGCTGCCACCCTATGTGAGAAGCAAAGTGGTGGTCAACACTCGCGGCATTGTGGAAATGGGCAATCATCAGGTAGGAAAGTTGCAGGGAATTATTCGGAATAGTTTTAAATAAAAAATATTGTTGACTGAACAAATAAATTTGGTTCATTAGAAATTCAACAATTAAATTAGGAAACGTTAGATGAATTTTAATCTCTAATCAAAATATAAAAAATAAAAATAATAATAATAATTTATATTTTTTTAAAATTAAAATTGCTAAATTTATAAAATAAAAATTACGATATAATAGTTCTTTTGCATACTTTTTTATATAAGGCAAAAAAAAAAATATTTATTTTTATAAAAAAAAAAAAAAATATAAAAAAAATTTTTTTCATTGATTGAATTACTCTAACTACCTTACAATATTTTTTGAGTAGTTAGATTTAATATTAGATTAGAATATTAGAGTAAATTTGGCATTTCTATTTTAAAATTCAAAAAAGTAATTATTATATATAATTTTATTTTATAAATTTGGAAATTTTAATTTAAAAAAATAGAAATAATTTTTATTCTTAATTTTTATTTTTTGATTGTAGAGTAAGCAATATTTTGCAATTTTAAATCAAAAAAATAAATATTTGCTATTAAGTAAATTTTAAAAATCAAAAATTAAATTTTGATTTAAATATTTTTGAAGCCATTTGAATATTAACTGATATTTTGCTTAAATATAAAAACATATTTAATGTAAGGATCTATAACTTAGCTAATAATTTTTATAATAATCAAAAATAATATTTAAAAAGTGCAGTTTATGGGAAGGAGTATATAAATTGAAGCTTGTATAATTTTTTAAAATTGTATTTTATGTTATTGTGGCACATAATTTTCATTATAATTTATTTAGTTGAAATTTAATGCCATAAATACTTGTTGCAATCTATGAACTAAATCCCTTTTCTAATTCACTTCCAGGTCTATCGCTCGGCACCTGGCTTTGTGGATCATATAGTACACCAGACGGTGGGATTGCTCTTTCATTATCGGGACAAGTGCATCAATTGCAAAATGGTGCTGATTGTGGACTATACGGCGCGACGCTTTGGATCGCTGCTGTTCGATCGCGTGGACGGCACTTGTCTGGAGGTCTTCATGGAGCGTCATGGCATCTGTACGCTGGCGTAACCCGAGCTAATGGCGATGGCTGTCAGGCCTTATCGCCTGGGTTAACGCCCATTAAATGAGCGCTGGGTTTTTTGTTTGGGGCTGAGGCTCATTTTTCTGTGCTTCAAGCTGTCCAGTATCGTGCTGTCTATTGTGGCCACAACAACATGCTTAAATTTTGTTCGCTGCGTCGCGGGGGGCAGCAGTCGAAGTCGCAGTCGATGTCAAAGGCGACGCCACCGCCGCCATTGCCCTGCAAACGTGTGACCAAAAGTGTATGAAAAAAATTGTTTTAGAATTTAAGAAATGTTCACCTCTTGTGCTTTTACTCAAACTCAATAAATTGTGCTTTAAGTTGTATATATCGAATTGATTGGCATTCGCATTTTGCAGTCCTCGCTGCGTCTGCAGGATGTCACCTTGAACGATGCGCAGCTATTAAATGTGCTCAAGGCGCAGCGTGCGCGAGGTCCTTTGATATTGGCACTCAGCAGGTGAGAGCAAGAGTCAAACTGCGGGAACAATTTGCTTTGATTATTGTAAGTTTACAGCGCAACTAAATTAACGGAAACGGAAGCTTGCCATTATTGTGGCACGCCATATTTAAGTCGCAAAAGTCAAGCACTACAAAATGGCGGCACAATCAGCGGTCAAGCTGCAGCAGCAGCAGCAGCAGGTGAGCAGCTAAAAATCAGCTTAACATAGCTTTAACATAGAACTAACATTGAGCTGTTGTTGTTGTTAACAGACTATGTTATGAGGACTGTTTTGTATGTTAAGTATATGTTAAATCCTTTTATTACATATCACGCTTTAAAATACAATTTAAAATAGAAGCTTATCGTTCTTCTCTCTATCGACAGCATTTTTATTTTATATTCCATTTTGTGCATCATTCTTTAATGTTTATATTACAAGCGCTAAGCAACCTATACACGAAATTCTGTTACAGAATCATTTTCCACTAATATTTTATATTAAAATCAATCCTCTTGGATTTTTTCTTAATTCATGTATTATCAGTATCATTAAATTAATAAAAAAATAAATAAATACTCATTTAAACAGAATAACCCTTTAAAATAGCTTTAAACTCTTAAAATCTGATTTCTTTATTAATAAAAAAAATTAATTGGCAGCTTTTACCTCGGCAAGCAACTCATGTCCTGTGCTGTCCCTTGCATTGCCAATCATTGCAGTTTCTCTGACAACAAATGCCACTCTCAGCTAACATTATTTCTATGGAAACTTAAGAACCTTCCCACATGTTGTCAATAATTGTCACAAAGTCGTCACTGGTCGCCATTATTATACTCATAATCCAATGTGTTCATGGAACACATTTCAACGCTTAAACGAAAACAAACCATAAAAAACTATAATAAAAGCTAGAGAAAAAACAAAAAAAAAAAACTATAAAAATTATGCAGAGCGCACTCTCGGGCAATAATAATTGTTTGTCTGCTGAAAGCAGAAACAAAACTGACCCCTAAGCCCCTTTTCTACATAAAAGTATATATATATATATATATATATATGCAAGTTGTATATAGCGACAGAACGAGGGAACACGCCCTTGCCGCTGCCTGTTGGAGCTTGACGACGGGAAGTGGCAGGGGTTGGGGAGACAGTGGACAGCGCTTAAAGCCGGCAACAGGCAAATTTATATACCGTGTAAACCTAACTGGCAAAGGGGGTATATTAAGCTGCTATTAGGTGTAAAATAAATGCATGTATATAATTTATTTATAATGCAAAAACTATAAAATTTTAAAGGTCTTTCGAAATTTGGTAAACGTATTTCTAATGAAAAAAAAAAAAAAAAAATAAAAATTTTTTAAGTAATGAAAAAAGAAAAAAAAAAATAAATAAATAAAAAAAAAAAAAAAAAAAAAAAAAAATATAAATAAAAATAAGATAAATAAATAATAAAAATAAATAAATAAAAATAATAAAAATATATACTCTCAAGTTTTTTCCAAAAATTGTAATTTTATGCGACACAATAGTAAATACAAGCTACACAATACTAAAATAAACAATACCATGCATATATCATAAATGGGATTTTTTACCAAATTTGAACAGCCAATTAAAGGGTATCTCATAGTTATGTTATATAAATTACTTGTTAAAATTATAAGCTTTATAACGAGGGTGTGTTTTGTGGTTCATTCATATAGAACTGACATTTTGTGAATCAAAGTGTTGTCAGTTCTGTTGGAGTTAAGATCGAAAAGTTATGGGCTTAATTTTAGGATATTATAAAATTTAATATTTATTTAACTAATTTAACTAAATATACTAAATAAATGTAATTTAAATAGCCAGATGAGCTATGAACATTATGCCTAATATTTTATAGCAATTTTGCTTATCTTATACATATAAAATTTTTGTTTGTCAAACTATATAAAAGCACATTTATATATGTGTTAAATTAGATAACAATCAAAGGGCTTGTCATAGATTTCATTGAACATGCCGCTTTTATTATCTTATCAAATTTAAACAAAAAACTAAACATCTGTTGCATGTGAAACTTTTCAAACAACCCATGGAGCCACCCGCTATATATATGCCAACATTGTCATCATTATGAGCACTGTCTCCCTTGTCCCCTTCCCCACCAGACACATGTGGGAGTATGTACAGACCCGTGCCCTAAACCAGATGCGCACATTTACGAGTACACAAAGTTCGGGTACTCATACGAGAGTACTCATACTCACACTTGCATATGAATGTTGTTTGTTTGGGTTCTTTTGTTTTGTTTTGTTTTTGTGCTTTGTTTTGCTTGGACAGTCTAACCCGTTGAGTCTGGGCAAGCGCATGATGTGAGACTCGTATGCTTGCCTCCTCCTGACTCTCCTACCTCTCCTACACCTTTACCACCTCCACCTCCTGCACCGCACCCTCTTTCAGTGTGCATTTGTGTGTGAATTTATGCATACAAATTGGAATATATCGGATCTGTGGTTCGTGCGCTTTGCTCTGCGCTCTGCGTTCGAAATTCAAACAAAAACAAATCGTCAACAAGTCACGCCAAAAGCCATAGCCAAAGCCGGCTACAGAGCACAGCTCCCAGAACCAGACACAAAACACACAGTTCCCAGTCACCAGAGACGGGGTATTGAGACTGAGGATTGTGCGGACTCTGTGAGACTCAATAGCACCCACCACTCGCTGTTGGCGTCGCAGCCAGCGCTGGCAGCAACAAGTCAACGTCAAACTAATCAAAAGGCAACGAACAGTGGGACAAATGGGCATATAAGAGCATCGCTAGAAAATATAGAAAAAATTTTTAAAGTGTAGTCAGTCGGTTATAAATAATTATTTAATGATATAAACTGCAATCTGATCTCTTAAAAAAGCTTTAAAAAATATACCAGAGTAAAAAATTTATTTTTTTAAATGTCTCAAAATAGAACAATTTTTAAAGTCATTTTTTATCATTTGAGGCCCCATATGTATCAGAAAAAATAATTTTGGTAAAGGATACAAAAAAAAGCGCTATATTTTGTTACCTAGTGTAATCAAGAATGGCATAATATTATTCGAATATTTTTTAGATACTAAATAAATTTTTAATAAATTATTGAAGCTAAAAACTATTAAATTGATTCAAAAAGTAGTTATCTATGCGTTAAAATATGAAATTCGGCTTGAACACAATCATATTAGTATTCATATTCCTACATCTATTAAAGAATTAAAATATTTTCCAAAATTCTATTGATATTTTAAATGATGTAACATTTTTTCGATAAAATATAGCTTTTGAAAAACAAGACAGATAGCAAGATTGTCGATAGTTTGGGGTTATATGAAATAAAAAATATAGTCGGACAGAAATTAATATATTAAGTATATATCGTAATTATTGAAAATTAGACAATTTGTATTTATAAAGTGATAGCGTAGCTTTACTTAAAAAAAGTCTAATATTAAAAATATTTTTGGATGTTTTAAACTTTTATCTTTTTATTTATTTACTTATTTATTACCTTTAAGACATTTGTAGGCCTTACAAAAATTTATAATTTAAAAGTTTGTGTAGAAAATTAAATTCACTTTTTTTTTAAATTTATTTACTTATTTATTATTTTTTTTTAGCTATTTTTGAGCTTTAAAAAAATTTGTTAAATAAAATTTTATATAGAAACGGAATTTTTTCGTTTCTTTATTTATTTATTTATTATTATTTTTTTCCATTCTGAGGCCTAATAAAAATTTATTATATGCAAATTTACATGGAAAAGGGAATTTACTTTTCCAATTTATTTATTTTTTTTCCATTCTGACGCCTA
>JAWNNH010000393.1:0-355582 GCA_035043045.1 Hirtodrosophila alboralis | reverse complement strand
CTCCGACCCCATAAAGTATATATATTCTTGAACAGGACGACGAGCTGAGTCGATTTAGCCATGTTCGTCTGCCCGTCTGTCTGTCCGTCGGTTCCTATGCTTACTTTTTGTCTTTATCTTTGAGCTATCTTGATGAAACTTGGCACAGATGCATTTTAAAATAGCAGGTAGTTTGTATGTTAAAATCGGTCAGATCGGAGCACTATATCATATAGGAACGATCGGTCCAAAAAAACGTTTTTCAGGATATTAAAACCAAACTTGGAATATCGTTGAAGACCTATGTTCTGACAAGTTCGTCCAAGTTTCATCAAAATCGGATTACTATATCTTATAGCTCCCATAGGAACCGGTCGAAAAGTAAAACTCAACACTTCGATGTAGAATTATGATTTGTACAATCTGATTAAGTTTGATCAAAATCGGATTACAATATAATATAGCCGCCATGGGAACAATTGAATCAAAAATTAGTTTCTCTATGCAAAACTTTTTTGTTTTCCAAGATCTCTGAACCAAACTCACCAAATTGATTTTGAAATATGTTCTATACTATTTGATAAAGTTGTCGCGAGCTGGATCCACTGTATCCAGCTATAAATTCCGAGCTTGTGCCTTTCCGGCGACCACCACAGGAGGTGGTTGTATTCATCATTGGTGGCGCTACTTATGAAGAAGCATTGACAGTGCATCAGCTAAATAATGCTGGCTACAGAGTAATACTGGGCGGCACCACCATTCACAATTCCCAAAGTTTCATCAGCGAACTGCTCACAGGCACAAATGGCACACAGTTTAAACACACCAAATCTATGCTTAAGTATTGTTCCCCAGACAATCTATAAGAACCGGACGCATTCCTATTTAATAACGCCCAACTACTGCTATTGTTAACTATTTATGTATGTGTACATCTATGTGTAGTTTAATTCATTTATTATAATTACTTCTTTGCTAAATATTGTTGTATGTAATATATGTATTATTTTTTATAAATACATAATCGCTTAATATAACTTCATACTTTGATTGAAATTGATCAAACTATATGATATAATGAAATTGACTTTATCTGAAAAATATATACAACTAAAGGGTTTTCATATAACTACGTTTTGCGCCGATTGTTGGACTTTTGATCGTTAGTTTTAATCAAAATATCTCGTAAAACAGAAAGTACGAAATCTTGACTGCTTGCTATGCACATTAAATATAGAAATTGTTTGATTTAAATAGTTGAAAAAGTTAAACATATTTCTGCATATTAAATACGATACACATTTTAAACCAAAATGATTAGAATTCTGCAAACATTGAAATGCTTTAAATGTGTGTATTACTGAAAAGCTGTAAAAATTAATTGGTATCAAATTCCGAAATTATACTTATTAAAGTACTTACTTTTGGAGTTGCTATAAAAAACATTTTATACTGAATTAATGGGGATGACAGCAAACAAGCAATACAAATTGGGGTGGCAATAACCAAGTTTCCTTGTGTAATACAACCATGACAACCGAACGCACTTTCTTAAACAACTGGAATCATTGTAGAAATTAAACTTGAAATGTCCAGCACATATTTCAATGAGATCTGGCATCAGGCTCAGCATGAATGTGAACAACTGGCCATCATTGACTATGAGCGACAGAATCAGAATGTTGATACCACAGTGGCTACAATTAGTGGCGTTGTTGGAGTCGCTTCCAGCTCTGTGGCAGCGGTTGCCGATGCCAAGGCGGTGCTGCAGTCCAGCTTATATGAGTTCTATCTGCGATATATTTGCCTGAGCAATCGACTGGAGGATGTTTACGATAATGTAAGTAGCAGACGATGCTTTGTAATTATAAAATAGGTGCTAAGGATCCGCTTTAAAAAGCATTATTGCAAGGTTGAAACCAGCCGAATTCCTTAGAAAGACAAAATCATACTTCCTAGAATTGTTCACTTTTCTGTACAAGCACTAAACTATTTCTTATTTATTAAAATTTTGATTTATAATATATGATAATGATAATAATACGGTAATTTGTTTTCTATTATATAATGTAAAAAGCAAATGTTTCCTTTTTTAATCATTAAATATGTATAATTTAATTTATAACAATTTGTAATTTTATTTTATTTTAGTTAGATTTTAGTTTTAAAACAGACAAAAGTTTTTTTCACTAAAACTCAATTTTTCACCTACCATTAAAAATGGGTAAAAGGAGGTAATAAAACTGCATATGTATGTAACAAACAGAAGGAGGCCATTCCGACAACATAAAGTATTCCATTCTTAATCAGGATCACTAGCAGATTCTAATTTTTCTTAATGTGCGCCTGTCTGCCTGTATGAACACAGAGATCTCAGAGAGAGCTGAATACACCAAATTTGTTATGAAGTTTCCTGTATACTATTCGCAGAACTTTCGAATGTCTGATAGTCCTGTCGTCGCATAGTTTGTAAATATTTTGCTTAAGAATATAAATAAAAATACATATGTAAATATTTTTGGAATGTTCAGCTTGAAATTTTATTCAAATTAATTCAAAAAGTAAGCATTTTTATCACCTCTATAGGTGTTTTTTCGGATGCGTTGCGCATTGCTACTAATAACTCGTACCCTTCCAAAGGGCCGCCTTTCTCTTCTTTGCCTTAATCGCCTTCTCCTTGCCAATGCCGCTCTCCGTCTTCTCCAAAACCACCCTCTACTTCCCCTGTTCTTGTTCTTTTCTTGACTCACAGCATTGCTGGCGGCTAAATTCGTGGCCGCACTAGCGGTCGTTGTGACTACAGTCGTTGTTGTTGACCCAGCTGATACAGTTGATACTGAAGGAACAGTTGTTGTTGATGTTGTTGTGACAGCTGTTGTTGTCGTTACGCAGTCAGGATTAGCGGCATTTGCTGCGACCGTGCAATCAGTGCATCCTGTGGGCGTTCCTGGTGCTGTACAGGCCACCCCATCGCTGCGTCTAATAAGACATATTACCAGAAGGACACAGATGAAGCTCACCGTTTGGATTCGCATCTTGAAAGTTGATGATGACTGCCAATATGTACTTCAATTTATATGCACTTCCAAATTGATGCACTGTGTTTACATGTTCTTATTCAAATTCAGTTGCGCAAACAAATGGCAAAATTAAATACATATTTGGCGTTAATTAAAATAAAGCAGTTAGTAAATGTCAAACAATGGTGTGCTTCTTAAAAACAATTATCTGCTTTACTGGATATTTAAATAATGTTATTAAATAAACCAATTGAAATAAAAACATATTTTTTATTTACATAAGTCATTTTTGCATGTGACAAGGTAATCTAAAGTAATTTGGAATTACAGTTCGCATTGGTATAGAAAACATAGGTTTTGCAATTACAGTCTGTTTAACTTAATAATTTTACAACATTCTAAAATAAACAAAATAATACAAGTTTTGTAACTAATGTAGTTAGAAGAACGTTAGAACGTTAGTTAGACGTCAGATAAATATACTTCGCCAAAACTTTCAACGCGGTCAAGATTTAGATTTTATACCAATTAAAAATGAGTAAAGAGACAATATAAAATAAACAAGTAAAATGAATATAACAGACAAAAGAAGGCATCTCATATTTACTATATGGGGTCTGAGATGCCTACTTTTGTCTCAAATATTCATATTATTTTTTAATTTATTAATATATAAATTTAAAATTGGAAAATTATAGCATCAAGCTGAAATAGGAAAAAAATCATTTTATTCTTCAAGATATCTGAAACTCTAAAATAAGAAAGCTCTATGTTTTATATCAGTGGCGTACGAGGGGAGTTTTGGGTGTTAAGCCCTCTGAATTCGCAAGGTAAGACACATAATTTAAATGCAACCTTCAAAAGACTCTTGTTGTTCCAATTTTAGATTGCCACGAATTGATACAATAAAACTTTATTTCAATTATTTATATATTAAAAGAATACCATTGTAAGGGTATAAAGCTTCGGTGTGCCGAGATAGCCATTTCTTTCATGTTATATAAAAAAAAAGTCTATGTATTTTTTCGATTATTTAATTTTAAGTTAAGTTAGAAGTTACCTGTTATTACACTCTATACCCATTTAAAATTAGGAAAGATGGTTATAAAAATGTACTAATGTATGTAATAGGCATTAAGACTCCAACTATATAAAGTATACATATTCATGATCAGTCTTATTAGCCGAGTCAATCTGGGTCTGACCGCCCGGCTGTATGAAAGCTGAGATAAGAGACACCACAATTGGTAGGTAGGTTCCTATATACCATACCCAGATACTCAAATAAAGCTTTCTTACTTTTTCCCTAATTGTATATGTAGATTTATATTAAAATCATATATATTTTGTCGTGAACAGATGATACAACCACAAAAACGTGAATTGGTGCGCAAGCTGCTGGACGCTTGCCTTGGTCGTGTGGTGGAGCTAAAGCATGACCTGGTGAACATTGATCTCATGGAGTTCAGCTATAATGACGATATTGTGGAACGCCTTCGACTTACACCCATGGAGACGGAACTGACGAATTCCACGCTATTTCCTGCGCGAGCGAGAGCAGGAGCTGGAGTTCCGCAAGCACACCATGCATGAGATACTGGTCAAGCTGGGCTGGCTAGAGGAGCATGCTATGGAGGAGCCGCTCACAGAGATCGAGGCTATTACGACTGCTTCAGATGCACGAGCGAGCCCGCCAAGGTCGTCTGCGTGCGCACTTTCATGAAGGAGATCCGCAAGGAGAAGGGAAAATCCGAGGAACGCAGTGAGAAAGAGCGCACCGACTCTGGTCTCATGGCGGCCATGAAAATACAAAAAATGTGGCGTGGGCACACGGCGCGACGAATTACCAGACGCCGTAAGATGGATGAGATGATATTGATTGGCATGGTACCACCCCCGAGCTGCAGTGCTCAAAGAACGTGCCGAGAAGCTGGAAAAGCACAACGAGATCGGACGTGAGGCGTCGGCATGTGGCACAGACAAACATATGCTGTCACAGTTCGAAGCACGCCAAGTGACCAGTACAGGAGGAGATTAGACATGAAACATGGCGCCACCATGAAGGAAGATATTGCCGATGAGATACGTGCATGGATTAAAGATTGCTATGACAAGACAGGCAAGCTGCCAGATTTCCCATCTGAAGATCAGGGCGGATCGCTGCACATTTTCAGTCGTCCAGGAACAGAGAGCGAGCACAGCCGTTCTTCGGCCAGATCGTCTAAAGGAGTCCCGCAAGACCAAGGACAAATCGAAGTCCCCGGCGCGCAGTGGAGATTTGAATGTTAATGAGAATCAAGAAGAGGACATTAATTTTCAACCAGCTCAATCTGTCTGCCTGCCCGATATCCGTTCGGAAATTGAATAGTAAGTACTGGAGAAAAATTCGGATAGATTTTCATCTAACAACCATGACATTCTCCATATTTCAGTTTTAACGACACCTGGCGCGATAAGGACGAAACTGGCATACTTAGCCAGGCTGCTTATGAGGATATGATTTATTCTGAGAAATATCAGGAAGTGGAGTTACAATTTCGACGTGCTGTCGACGATGTGATGCGCCAAGAGATTGAACTGTTACAAACAATGGTTGGCAAAAAGATCAAGAAGAGCAATAAAAAGACCCGTCGTTCCGGCAAGAAGGGCAAAAAGAAGAAGGAAAAGGATCTCACGCCAGATCGCACTACAGAATCGCTGTATGAAGAGCTGGTCACCAATGGCATTATACGCAAGTATCCTGAACTTAAATTGAAACAATTTCTGGGCGACAAGGCACTAACTGCACGCAATGGCACCAATCCATCGCCGGGTGATATACGCCAGATACTCATCAGAGTATTGCATTCTGCCACTCGGCTCGGAAGCCATACATAATTGCACACCCTTGATACGATCCATATTACTGGCCGGTCCACGGGGATCTGGTAAAAAGGCACTGCTTCATGCAATTTGCTCAGAGGTTGGCGCCGTTTTGTTTGATTTAACGCCGGCCAATATTGTGGGCAAGTATCCGGGCAAATCGGGTCTAATCATGCTTATACATTTGGTGCTGAAGGTATCCCGGCTTCTACAGCCGGCGGTTATTTACATGGGCGATGCAGAGCGTCCGTTTATGAAGAAAATTCCCAAAACGGATCGAACCGATCCCAAACGTTTAAAGAAGGATTTACCCAAGATGATTAAAAATATTGCACCTGAGGATCGGGTCATTTTTGTCGGAACCTCAAATTTACCCTGGGAGGCGGATCAGAAGCTGCTGCAGTCGGTATACAACCGTTTTATTTATATTCCGCGTCCAGACTATGGTGCCATGTCGTATGCCTGGAAAACGCTGTTGCAGTGGGTATTCTTTTATATATTTCCCGTTTCTGAGTCTAATCCGTGCGTTTGTTTACAGTGAGTACTCTGGCGGCATTTCCAACTTGGACACCAGTGCCATGGCAAAAATATCCGATGGCTATACCATTGGTGCCGTTGATGCCTGTCTACGAGAAGTAATGACCTGCAAGCGTAAACTGCAGTTGCGTTCGCAGCCTCTAACAAATGCGGAGCTTATCAATGTGCTCTGGTGGGTATGATAAGGGTCCAAAAATAGTTTATTCGTATTAATTTATTCATTCCAGCGCACGTGATCCTGTCTATCGCGAGGAAGAGGAAGCATTCGAATCATGGTGGTCAAAAACTCCACTCGGTCGTCGTCGGCAACGGTTTCTAGAACTGGAAGAGGAGCGACTGCTTGAAGAGCAGGCACAGCAGGCCAAGCAGGGAAATGGCAACAAAAAGAAAACATGAATTAAGTTATATATTTGTAAATTTGCAATGCTATTTTAACTTAAAAATATAGTCCTTATTGCCGCATTTGCAGTGCAATTCATTAACCACCAGTTTAAGTGTCTCATGCTCATCCAGCAATTGCTGCAGCTCCTTCAGCTTAGCGCGCAACAGCTCCTGTTGATCTCCAACACACCAGAGCAGGCTAACATGAAACGAGGGAGATTCATAAAATTGTGGCAAGCGATAATCGCGCATAACCAAATCAACGGGCCTCAAAAGTGTAGTCATTTTAGCAGTAAAGGCAGCATCCAACTGTACACCCAAAAATGTGCGTGTTCGCTCCTCATTTGTGTAGATCCGGAGCTAAATTGTACGTACAAAATAAATACACATTAAATAAAAATAATTTTAAAAATGTGGAGGCTATAGAAGCTTACCAAATTCAAAGTGCTGCTGAATCTATAATAAAATATTCATAAATATATTAATATTATAGAATTAACTAAGTAAGGAATAAGGAATTTAAGAAACTAACGAACTTTTTTGCTTATTCATCAAAAACTTTATGTTTTTCTTAAATTGAACTACTATTAGTCGACAGTTTACTTTACTTACCCAACGCAACTGTGCAACGCCTGTTGCAACGAGCGCGCAAATTCATCAATTTGATGATATTGCAGGACAACAGTTTTGCTTAAACTTAAATGCAACGATTCATTCGACTCTAGTTCAATGTGTGGAACAAGTCGTTTAATGACATCCAACTGGAATTCCTCCAGCTGCTCGGCACAGGCAAGAACAGGCACATAAACAAATGTGGCCCAATTTCCGCGCTCGTGTTTAAAGCTGCGAATGCGTCCACCATGCAATGCAGAATTATCTGAATTATCCCCTTCATTCTCCTCGGTCTGTTGCGCTTGTTTGAACATCTTGGCGCCCAGTAAAGAGGCAGCTGTGGGTAATGCCGGTCTGGCGGGGTTTAAATGTAGGAATCAGATTATGTTTATTTGTAATTTACCTTTTGAGCATGACCGGCGCGGGAGCCAAGTCTTCTACATTATCGCCCTCAGAACTTGAGCTGCTGCCGTAGTCCACAAGGGCCATCGTATTTTGCGCTTTAGACAATTATAAAGCTGACTGGATCTTTCCGTAACTTGTGGTAAATTTGTTTACTTTTAATAAATCACCTTATGCTGATAGTCTCTTACAAGATGCATCAATACAAGATAGCGTAATGCGGGCAAACTAAGGTGCCAAGCGCCAGTCACGAATTTGTGCCGTTGTGACTTATGCTGTCACACAAATATATCTTATCGCACTTAAAATTCGGGTAATATTTAAAAGCATTGTTCTGAGATCTCTTTGGCATTCACATGTTTTTATCAACAGGTACGCAGTCTCTCGCATAACACCACCTTGTATAATTTCACCAGTTTAGTTCAGAGTGACCATATGTTTTGTAAGAAATCGATTTTAAACCGATATTATGTTGTGTGATGAGATTTCATCGTGAAAAGCTTATGAAAGTAATTGCAAATATAAATTGTGAATTGTGGGAAGCGAATTTCTATAATATGTGCCATTTTAGATGATTCGAATTACTTCGGAATACCCAGTAGATGACTTGTGATTTTCAATAAGAGTTTCAATAGTAAACGGAATTCCTCTCTAATCAGTTTGTGGAGTGCCTTTAATAGACAACTAAAAATACCACATAATTTTTTTAATTCCGGCAACACAATCCCGTTTTTAATTTATAAAATGGTGTGTTTTTTAAAATAGTGTACTAAAATGTATTTTGAAATAAAACGTATTTTGGAATTAAACGTATTTTTGTTTTAATAAATGGCAAATTTTGAGTTGAAGTTTACGGTCACATTTGTAATGAGTGACAATCAAGCAGTCTCTCTCCGAGTTGTCCGGCACATTTTGACATTTTTTTTATTTAATTTAAATAATTTTATGTACAATGCAAGTACGTTTGCATTGCTAAACAGATTTTACCAGGTACATAAAGCATCCAACTGAAAGCAAAATGCAATTGGGCTCTAAGCTACATGTTTATAAGGGCGAATGGGGTCTGCCGTCCATTGATTTCGAATGTATGCGTGCCTTGGTAAGTTTAGTTGCATCATAATCAGCAACTCCTCATATCAGCAATCAGGCGCAATCCATATTAAATAAATATTAATTGAAAAGTATTGTCATTTTGACGAAATTAAATAAACAACAGTGTCTGCTTACGCTTCACCCGCTGCCCCGTTGACATTGACACAAATTCGAATCCATTGCGGTCTGGCGGCTGGAAAACTGCCCTACCTACAAATTGGCAATAATAAATTTATGGGATATAAAGAGATCAAACGCGTGCTGGATCTTGAGGTGAGTGGCACGTGAACAAAACAATCGCTATAAACATGCCGGGTGAATAAACCTCTCGGCTATTTTTAGATATATATGGTCACAGCTCTTTTATTTTGAATTTATTCACTTGAGCGTAAGATTGATATGTTGCTTGTCTTTCAGGGTTATCCAGTGGATGCGCATTTAAATTCGAAACAAAAGCACTTGTCCGTCGCATACACGAATTGGGTATTTACGCAGCTGCATGGTTATTATCATTACTTTTATATACGGTGAGCCTCAACAACTATGATACGACTACACGCGGCTTGTACGGCAAGCGTACGCCATTCCCATTCAATTTCTATTATCCATCAACGTATCAGCGTGAGGCCCGCGACGTGGTGCAGGTTATGGGCGGTTTCGACATAAACGATAAACTAGAGAAGCATGAAGGCGATTATGTAAGTAGTAAATTAAATTAAAAACTATCACAATTTTTATTCGAATTATATGTAATTAATTCTATTATTTTTGTATTTTGCAGCTGGTAGCCAATGCCAAAAAATGTGTTAACCTGCTTTCACGCAAGCTGGGACGCAAGGTATGGTTCTTCGGCGACAACTACAGCGAATTAGATGCCATTGTGTACAGTTATTTGGCCATTATCTATAAAATAACACTGCCCAACAATCCCCTGCAGAATCATATAAAAGGCTGTCAAAATCTTGTGAATTTTATCAGTCGGATCACTAAGGATATATTCCGTAGCGAATGTTATAGCTCCATTAAACTAACTAAAGCTCCTAGTCACTCTGACAACACATTAACGCCATCAGAGCGCACGTTTATGGAAACTGAACTAAATACAAAAATTGTTGCCGGCTTGGGCGCAGTTTTAGCCATGGGCGCATTTGCAGCTTGGCGTGGCATTTATAATCAGGTTAGAATACATTTAACTTTGAGTCAAACATTATAAAACTTAACTTGTCCATCTGTACTTGCAGATAACACGCTCATCTACAAATTACGATGGTGTCGATTATGATGACGATGAGCTGGAGGAGGTCTTGGAATAACAGCCGCACTGTAAATTTATAAATCTATGTATATTTAGAAAGTATAACAAGAATGGAAAAACGGGCGCTAAGTTTACAACAAAACCACAGCATGAAATGTTCAATCGAAACTCAGATACCCACAAATATATGTATATAAGATTTGATGCTATAGATAAATTGATGTGCCCCATTCATTTTAAAACTATTTACCTTATGTGAAATATTTGTTAGAAACAAGCAGCAACCAAAGCGTAATAAAACGTACAACTGACGCTGCTATCGTTATTTGTAATTAACTTGAATACATCATTAATTTTAACGGAATATTTATAGAAAAATGTATGAAGAGTAACTTATATGTGTGCTTTTTGCTTGTCTATATTAATATTTATTAAAAAACTAAGCTTAGTATTACATTTTTCACATTAATTTGAAGAGGAAACGGAAATAAAGACATTGGTTTCCTCATAAATTGGAAGTGAATATAATATAGTTAGACAATATGTTGTAAGCCGAAATGGAATATCTAAATGAATGCCTTTCGGTCATTCATGTCTTGAGCGCATCTTGTAGTTTTCGTCGCGCCACGCCCACTCGATCCTCCTGCTTCCGTATGTCATCTTCCGAAATAATAACCGCATGCATAAGTGGCTGTTCGGGATTCATGAATGCCATAGCATTTTTAGTTAGCTCAGCCTTTGTGGAGCTCTGGCCGTGCACACCGGCATTAAGCATATGGAGCGCCGTAGCCACCGATTGCAATACAGTCTGTTCGTTGACATTGGGTCCCACAGTTCGTATGGTTTTTGGCAGTGTTATATCGTCTAGTTCCTCGCCGTTGTCATGACAGGCACGCAAACGCTCCAAGCGCTTCTCCCAAAATAATTGTTTCGGCTTCTCTTGGCCGCCGTGCTTGGCATCGTGTTTGACCTTGCTCGGTTCATGATTACGCACCACAGTCACTGGCTGCTTAAATATAGAAGCGGTTTGTCGTATTGGCGGCACCAAGGAAACATCTGTGCGAAGAGCTCGACTGCAAATGCAATGAAAATATGTAGTTAAACATATACGTAAGGCCTACAATCAAATATCTACGAATTTAGCGCGAAAACTAATTAGACAAATGCATTTTATAACAACTGTTTCAAATAAATACATTTTTACATGCTCCTAATAAAGCTACCACCACTTGGTCTTCAAATAGAATTTAAATTGGTTTTCTCATGTTCATGGATATTGTATAGGTACACATGTATGGGAATGCAATTTGGCACAACAAAATATTTTCATTATTCTTAAATTGCATTACTTCCAAATGGAATAAATAAAATTTGTCGTCATTTTAAAATTAATTTAAAGCATGCATTTGTCAGTTTAAAAGAAACTTGAATCTTAAAGTTGAGTTCATAAACCAGGTGTTATTAAAATAACGTAGCATTACCAACAATATTGAACCATAAAGATAAGAAAACAATAAACTCTATGAAAGACAATTAATGATTTTTTCAGCTAAGGAAAAGAATTGATTTTGAGTTTTTAATTGTTTGAAAACTATTAATATGCGACCAAGCTAGTATAATAGTTATTCTTGACGTCACTACTAACAGTCGAAGTTATAAAAACATATCGATAGCTGCTAGTAACGTAATCTGGTCATATGTATCATCCATGCAAGTACATGTATTCTTTGCTAAGAAAAAGTATCGAATAAGACGCTGCTGCTACAAACAAGAAAGTAAATAGAAGAGGCGAAAATATTTGGAAATCTGGAGCATGCAAATGAATCCGAGCATTACAATCGAAAGAAAACGCGTTGATTGCAGCGCACTACCAAAAGGCTGGCAGCGCGAAGAAGTACACAGAAAATCGGCCTGCAACTCGGGCATTGACGTTTTCTACTACAGGTAACCCAACGAAATTACTCGGGTGAACTTTAAACAAACAGGTACACGGTGAAGGTGGAGCCTGGTAACTAATGTCAACTGTAATTTACACCCGCCACACACACTGCGATTGCACGTGCGATAACGAATAAGTTTTACTCACTCTCGCTATTTTTTTTTGTTATTACATCTACCACGCACACACACACTCACACACACACGCACGCGTAAACACACCCCACCATACCTGCCCCATCCACCTTGGATGTGTACAGCCCCACAGGCAAAAGAATCGAAAGCAAACCGCAATTAGCACGTCAATTAAGCGCCGAGATGTTTGACATAAGTAATTTTGATTTTCAAACCGGCAAAATGCAACTGCAACGCCAAATGCCCTCGCCATCCATATCGCTCTATCGATGCAATGCAGCAGGCGCCATTATCAGCAACGCTGGCTTGGGTAGCAACGCTGCCAATGCACTCAAACGTAAATATAGCCGAGCTCATGCTCAAAGCTCCAACAGCATCAGCAGCGGGGGCATTGTAACTTCGGTGTCATCAGGGGCAACAGCATCAGCAGCAGCAACAATGTCGACGACAACAACAACTGCAGCGGCGGCTGCTAATCTGCGTCAACAACAACAACAACAATTTGAATTCAGGTAGAGCCAAGCTAAATGTCCTTGGCTCCCCGAGCTGTTGCATGTGCCTGATCAAATTTATTTAGATAGTCTAACTCCAAAAACGTAAAGCCTACAACAATTGGCCTAATTTTAATTTGTCAACAAGGGCGAAGTTATAAAGATATATTCAGTAGAAAATCAAAATTCAATGAAATCATTTTGATAAAATTTCCTAAAATGCAAAAAATGATTATTAATTTTAACTTTGTTACAATTTATAAAAACAAAACAATTTAGCTCCCTCCGGTCCAAAATTGGAATTCAGGTCACCCCTTGGTGGGAAGCTAGCTACGCCCTTGTTTGTTACTGTAACTATGTTTTACTCCTATTTTTGTTGTTATTAGCTGCATGTTTACCCTATTTATATATATATATATATTTTTTTTTTGTTTTGTATTTTTTTATGAAAAGGTTTTAAACGTTTTCTTATCTTTATGGTTCAATATTGTTGGTAATGCTACGTTATTTTAATAACACCTGGTTTATGAACTCAACTTTAAGATTCAAGTTTCTTTTAAACTGACAAATGCATGCTTTAAATTAATTTTAAAATGACGACAAATTTTATTTATTCCATTTGGAAGTAATGCAATTTAAGAATAATGAAAATATTTTGTTGTGCCAAATTGCATTCCCATACATGTGTACCTATACAATATCCATGAACATGAGAAAACCAATTTAAATTCTATTTGAAGACCAAGTGGTGGTAGCTTTATTAGGAGCATGTAAAAATGTATTTATTTGAAACAGTTGTTATAAAATGCATTTGTCTAATTAGTTTTCGCGCTAAATTCGTAGATATTTGATTGTAGGCCTTACGTATATGTTTAACTACATATTTTCATTGCATTTGCAGTCGAGCTCTTCGCACAGATGTTTCCTTGGTGCCGCCAATACGACAAACCGCTTCTATATTTAAGCAGCCAGTGACTGTGGTGCGTAATCATGAACCGAGCAAGGTCAAACACGATGCCAAGCACGGCGGCCAAGAGAAGCCGAAACAATTATTTTGGGAAAAGCGCTTGGAGCGTTTGCGTGCCTGTCATGACAACGGCGAGGAACTAGACGATATAACACTGCCAAAAACCATACGAACTGTGGGACCCAATGTCAACGAACAGACTGTATTGCAATCGGTGGCTACGGCGCTCCATATGCTTAATGCCGGTGTGCACGGCCAGAGCTCCACAAAGGCTGAGCTAACTAAAAATGCTATGGCATTCATGAATCCCGAACAGCCACTTATGCATGCGGTTATTATTTCGGAAGATGACATACGGAAGCAGGAGGATCGAGTGGGCGTGGCGCGACGAAAACTACAAGATGCGCTCAAGACATGAATGACCGAAAGGCATTCATTTAGATATTCCATTTCGGCTTACAACATATTGTCTAACTATATTATATTCACTTCCAATTTATGAGGAAACCAATGTCTTTATTTCCGTTTCCTCTTCAAATTAATGTGAAAAATGTAATACTAAGCTTAGTTTTTTAATAAATATTAATATAGACAAGCAAAAAGCACACATATAAGTTACTCTTCATACATTTTTCTATAAATATTCCGTTAAAATTAATGATGTATTCAAGTTAATTACAAATAACGATAGCAGCGTCAGTTGTACGTTTTATTACGCTTTGGTTGCTGCTTGTTTCTAACAAATATTTCACATAAGGTAAATAGTTTTAAAATGAATGGGGCACATCAATTTATCTATAGCATCAAATCTTATATACATATATTTGTGGGTATCTGAGTTTCGATTGAACATTTCATGCTGTGGTTTTGTTGTAAACTTAGCGCCCGTTTTTCCATTCTTGTTATACTTTCTAAATATACATAGATTTATAAATTTACAGTGCGGCTGTTATTCCAAGACCTCCTCCAGCTCATCGTCATCATAATCGACACCATCGTAATTTGTAGATGAGCGTGTTATCTGCAAGTACAGATGGACAAGTTAAGTTTTATAATGTTTGACTCAAAGTTAAATGTATTCTAACCTGATTATAAATGCCACGCCAAGCTGCAAATGCGCCCATGGCTAAAACTGCGCCCAAGCCGGCAACAATTTTTGTATTTAGTTCAGTTTCCATAAACGTGCGCTCTGATGGCGTTAATGTGTTGTCAGAGTGACTAGGAGCTTTAGTTAGTTTAATGGAGCTATAACATTCGCTACGGAATATATCCTTAGTGATCCGACTGATAAAATTCACAAGATTTTGACAGCCTTTTATATGATTTTGCAGGGGATTATTGGGCAGTGTTATTTTATAGATAATGGCCAAATAACTGTACACAATGGCATCTAATTCGCTGTAGTTGTCGCCGAAGAACCAAACCTTGCGTCCTAGCTTGCGTGAAAGCAGGTTAACACATTTTTTGGCATTGGCTACCAGCTGCAAAATACAAAAATAATAGAATTAATTACATATAATTCGAATAAAAATTGTGATAGTTTTTAATTTAATTTACTACTTACATAATCGCCTTCATGCTTCTCTAGTTTATCGTTTATGTCGAAACCGCCCATAACCTGCACCACGTCGTGGGCCTCACGCTGATACGTTGATGGATAATAGAAATTGAATGGGAATGGCGTACGCTTGCCGTACAAGCCGCGTGTAGTCGTATCATAGTTGTTGGGCTCACCGTATAAAAAGTAATGATAATAACCATGCAGCTGCGTAAATACCCAATTCGTGTATGCGACGGACAAGTGCTTTTGTTTCGAATTTAAATGCGCATCCACTGGATAACCCTGAAAGACAAGCAACATATCAATCTTACGCTCAAGTGAATAAATTCAAAATAAAAGAGCTGTGACCATATATATCTAAAAATAGCCGAGAGGTTTATTCACCCGGCATGTTTATAGCGATTGTTTTGTTCACGTGCCACTCACCTCAAGATCCAGCACGCGTTTGATCTCTTTATATCCCATAAATTTATTATTGCCAATTTGTAGATAAGGCAACTTTCCGCCACCTGACCTCAATGGATTTGTATTTGTTTCAATGTCCATGGGGCAGCGGGTGAATCTGAGCAGACACTGTTTTTTTTTTTTTCGAATTTCGGCAAAAGACAACACTTTGATTAACATTTTTTTTATACCGCTGATATGAGGAGTTGCTGATTATGATGCAACTAAACTTACCAAGGCACGCATACATTCGAAATCAATGGACGGCAGCCCCCATTCGCCCTTGTAAACATGTAGCTTGGAGCCCAATTGCATTTTGCTTTCAGTTGGATTCTTTATGTACCTGGTAAAATCTGTTTAGCAATGCAAACGTACTTGCATTGTACATAAAATTATTTAAATTAAATAAAAAAAATGTCAAAATGTGCCGGACAACTCGGAGAGAGACTGCTTGATTGTCACTCATTACAAATGTGACCGTAAACTTCAACTCAAAATTTGCCATTTATTAAAACAAAAATACGTTTAATTCCAAAATACGTTTTATTTCAAAATACATTTTAGTACACTATTTTAAAAAAACACACCATTTTATAAATTAAAAACGGGATTGTGTTGCCGGAATTAAAGAAATTATGTGGTATTTTTAGTTGTCTATTAAAGGCACTCCACAAACTGATTAGAGAGGAATTCCGTTTACTATTGAAACTCTTATTGAAAATCACAAGTCATCTACTGGGTATTCCGAAGTAATTCGAATCATCTAAAATGGCACATATTATAGAAATTCGCTTCCCACAATTCACAATTTATATTTGCAATTACTTTCATAAGCTTTTCACGATGAAATCTCATCACACAACATAATATCGGTTTAAAATCGATTTCTTACAAAACATATGGTCACTCTGAACTAAACTGGTGAAATTATACAAGGTGGTGTTATGCGAGAGACTGCGTACCTGTTGATAAAAACATGTGAATGCCAAAGAGATCTCAGAACAATGCTTTTAAATATTACCCGAATTTTAAGTGCGATAAGATATATTTGTGTGACAGCATAAGTCACAACGGCACAAATTCGTGACTGGCGCTTGGCACCTTAGTTTGCCCGCATTACGCTATCTTGTATTGATGCATCTTGTAAGAGACTATCAGCATAAGGTGATTTATTAAAAGTAAACAAATTTACCACAAGTTACGGAAAGATCCAGTCAGCTTTATAATTGTCTAAAGCGCAAAATACGATGGCCCTTGTGGACTACGGCAGCAGCTCAAGTTCTGAGGGCGATAATGTAGAAGACTTGGCTCCCGCGCCGGTCATGCTCAAAAGGTAAATTACAAATAAACATAATCTGATTCCTACATTTAAACCCCGCCAGACCGGCATTACCCACAGCTGCCTCTTTACTGGGCGCCAAGATGTTCAAACAAGCGCAACAGACCGAGGAGAATGAAGGGGATAATTCAGATAATTCTGCATTGCATGGTGGACGCATTCGCAGCTTTAAACACGAGCGCGGAAATTGGGCCACATTTGTTTATGTGCCTGTTCTTGCCTGTGCCGAGCAGCTGGAGGAATTCCAGTTGGATGTCATTAAACGACTTGTTCCACACATTGAACTAGAGTCGAATGAATCGTTGCATTTAAGTTTAAGCAAAACTGTTGTCCTGCAATATCATCAAATTGATGAATTTGCGCGCTCGTTGCAACAGGCGTTGCACAGTTGCGTTGGGTAAGTAAAGTAAACTGTCGACTAATAGTAGTTCAATTTAAGAAAAACATAAAGTTTTTGATGAATAAGCAAAAAAGTTCGTTAGTTTCTTAAATTCCTTATTCCTTACTTAGTTAATTCTATAATATTAATATATTTATGAATATTTTATTATAGATTCAGCAGCACTTTGAATTTGGTAAGCTTCTATAGCCTCCACATTTTTAAAATTATTTTTATTTAATGTGTATTTATTTTGTACGTACAATTTAGCTCCGGATCTACACAAATGAGGAGCGAACACGCACATTTTTGGGTGTACAGTTGGATGCTGCCTTTACTGCTAAAATGACTACACTTTTGAGGCCCGTTGATTTGGTTATGCGCGATTATCGCTTGCCACAATTTTATGAATCTCCCTCGTTTCATGTTAGCCTGCTCTGGTGTGTTGGAGATCAAGAGGAGCTGTTGCGCGCTAAGCTGAAGGAGCTGCAGCAATTGCTGGATGAGCATGAGACACTTAAACTGGTGGTTAATGAATTGCACTGCAAATGCGGCAATAAGGACTATATTTTTAAGTTAAAATAGCATTGCAAATTTACAAATATATAACTTAATTCATGTTTTCTTTTTGTTGCCATTTCCCTGCTTGGCCTGCTGTGCCTGCTCTTCAAGCAGTCGCTCCTCTTCCAGTTCTAGAAACCGTTGCCGACGACGACCGAGTGGAGTTTTTGACCACCATGATTCGAATGCTTCCTCTTCCTCGCGATAGACAGGATCACGTGCGCTGGAATGAATAAATTAATACGAATAAACTATTTTTGGACCCTTATCATACCCACCAGAGCACATTGATAAGCTCCGCATTTGTTAGAGGCTGCGAACGCAACTGCAGTTTACGCTTGCAGGTCATTACTTCTCGTAGACAGGCATCAACGGCACCAATGGTATAGCCATCGGATATTTTTGCCATGGCACTGGTGTCCAAGTTGGAAATGCCGCCAGAGTACTCACTGTAAACAAACGCACGGATTAGACTCAGAAACGGGAAATATATAAAAGAATACCCACTGCAACAGCGTTTTCCAGGCATACGACATGGCACCATAGTCTGGACGCGGAATATAAATAAAACGGTTGTATACCGACTGCAGCAGCTTCTGATCCGCCTCCCAGGGTAAATTTGAGGTTCCGACAAAAATGACCCGATCCTCAGGTGCAATATTTTTAATCATCTTGGGTAAATCCTTCTTTAAACGTTTGGGATCGGTTCGATCCGTTTTGGGAATTTTCTTCATAAACGGACGCTCTGCATCGCCCATGTAAATAACCGCCGGCTGTAGAAGCCGGGATACCTTCAGCACCAAATGTATAAGCATGATTAGACCCGATTTGCCCGGATACTTGCCCACAATATTGGCCGGCGTTAAATCAAACAAAACGGCGCCAACCTCTGAGCAAATTGCATGAAGCAGTGCCTTTTTACCAGATCCCCGTGGACCGGCCAGTAATATGGATCGTATCAAGGGTGTGCAATTATGTATGGCTTCCGAGCCGAGTGGCAGAATGCAATACTCGATGAGTATCTGGCGTATATCACCCGGCGATGGATTGGTGCCATTGCGTGCAGTTAGTGCCTTGTCGCCCAGAAATTGTTTCAATTTAAGTTCAGGATACTTGCGTATAATGCCATTGGTGACCAGCTCTTCATACAGCGATTCTGTAGTGCGATCTGGCGTGAGATCCTTTTCCTTCTTCTTTTTGCCCTTCTTGCCGGAACGACGGGTCTTTTTATTGCTCTTCTTGATCTTTTTGCCAACCATTGTTTGTAACAGTTCAATCTCTTGGCGCATCACATCGTCGACAGCACGTCGAAATTGTAACTCCACTTCCTGATATTTCTCAGAATAAATCATATCCTCATAAGCAGCCTGGCTAAGTATGCCAGTTTCGTCCTTATCGCGCCAGGTGTCGTTAAAGCTGTTGCATTTATAAAGTCAAATGTTATACATGTAAGAGAGTCTCATTAAATAAATTGCCTGAAAATTAATTTTCTGTGGACTTCATTACTTACTATTCAATTTCTGCTCGAATATCGGGCAGACATATAGAAACAGCCGGTTGAAAATTGATATCCTCTTCCTGATTTTCGTTAACATTTAAATCGCCACTACGTGCCGGTGATTTAGATTTGTCCTTGGTCTTGCGTGACTCCTTTGAGGATCGAGCCGACGATCGACTATGTTCACTCTCTGTGCCTGGTCGACTAAATATATGCAACGAGCCGCCTTGATCTTCGGAGGGGAAGTCTGGTAGCTTGCCCGTCTTATCATAACAATCTTTGATCCAAGCGCGTATCTCATCGGCAATGTCCTCCTTCATGGTTGCGCCATGTTTATGTGTGATCTCCTCCTGTATGGCCACCTGACGTGCCTCGAACTGTGCCGCATATGTTTGTTGAGCCACATGGCGACGTCTGACATCGATGTTGTTGTGCTTTTCCAATTTTTCGGCGCGTTCCTTGAGCACTGCAGCTGGGGGTGGTACCATGCCAATCAATATCATCTCATCCATCTTACGGCGTCTGGTAATTCGTCGCGCCGTGTGCCCACGCCACATTTTTTGAATTTTCATGGCCGCCATGAGACCAGAATCGGTGCGCTCTTTCTCACTGCGTTCCTCGGATTTTCCCTTCTCCTTGCGTATCTCTTTCATAAAGTGCGCACGAAGACGACCTTGGCGTGCACGCTCGTGCATCTGAAGCAATCTAATAGCCTCGATCTCTGTGAGTGGCTCCTCCAAAGCATGCTCCTCAAGCCATCCCAACTTGACCAGTATCTCATGCATGGTGTGCTTGCGGAACTCCAGCTCCTGCTCTCGTTCACGCAGGAAATAGCGTGGAATTCGTAGTTCAGTCTCCATGGGTGTAAGTCGAAGGCGTTCCACAATATCGTCATTATAGCTGAACTCCATGAGATCAATGTTCACCAGGTCATGCTTTAGCTCCACCACACGACCAAGGCAAGCGTCCAGCAGCTTGCGCACCAATTCACGTTTTTGTGGTTGTATCATCTGTTCACGACAAAATATATATGATTTTAATATAAATCTACATATACAATTAGGGAAAAAGTAAGAAAGCTTTATTTGAGTATCTGGGTATGGTATATAGGAACCTACCTACCAATTGTGGTGTCTCTTATCTCAGCTTTCATACAGCCGGGCGGTCAGACCCAGATTGACTCGGCTAATAAGACTGATCATGAATATGTATACTTTATATAGTTGGAGTCTTAATGCCTATTACATACATTAGTACATTTTTATAACCATCTTTCCTAATTTTAAATGGGTATAGAGTGTAATAACAGGTAACTTCTAACTTAACTTAAAATTAAATAATCGAAAAAATACATAGACTTTTTTTTTATATAACATGAAAGAAATGGCTATCTCGGCACACCGAAGCTTTATACCCTTACAATGGTATTCTTTTAATATATAAATAATTGAAATAAAGTTTTATTGTATCAATTCGTGGCAATCTAAAATTGGAACAACAAGAGTCTTTTGAAGGTTGCATTTAAATTATGTGTCTTACCTTGCGAATTCAGAGGGCTTAACACCCAAAACTCCCCTCGTACGCCACTGATATAAAACATAGAGCTTTCTTATTTTAGAGTTTCAGATATCTTGAAGAATAAAATGATTTTTTTCCTATTTCAGCTTGATGCTATAATTTTCCAATTTTAAATTTATATATTAATAAATTAAAAAATAATATGAATATTTGAGACAAAAGTAGGCATCTCAGACCCCATATAGTAAATATGAGATGCCTTCTTTTGTCTGTTATATTCATTTTACTTGTTTATTTTATATTGTCTCTTTACTCATTTTTAATTGGTATAAAATCTAAATCTTGACCGCGTTGAAAGTTTTGGCGAAGTATATTTATCTGACGTCTAACTAACGTTCTAACGTTCTTCTAACTACATTAGTTACAAAACTTGTATTATTTTGTTTATTTTAGAATGTTGTAAAATTATTAAGTTAAACAGACTGTAATTGCAAAACCTATGTTTTCTATACCAATGCGAACTGTAATTCCAAATTACTTTAGATTACCTTGTCACATGCAAAAATGACTTATGTAAATAAAAAATATGTTTTTATTTCAATTGGTTTATTTAATAACATTATTTAAATATCCAGTAAAGCAGATAATTGTTTTTAAGAAGCACACCATTGTTTGACATTTACTAACTGCTTTATTTTAATTAACGCCAAATATGTATTTAATTTTGCCATTTGTTTGCGCAACTGAATTTGAATAAGAACATGTAAACACAGTGCATCAATTTGGAAGTGCATATAAATTGAAGTACATATTGGCAGTCATCATCAACTTTCAAGATGCGAATCCAAACGGTGAGCTTCATCTGTGTCCTTCTGGTAATATGTCTTATTAGACGCAGCGATGGGGTGGCCTGTACAGCACCAGGAACGCCCACAGGATGCACTGATTGCACGGTCGCAGCAAATGCCGCTAATCCTGACTGCGTAACGACAACAACAGCTGTCACAACAACATCAACAACAACTGTTCCTTCAGTATCAACTGTATCAGCTGGGTCAACAACAACGACTGTAGTCACAACGACCGCTAGTGCGGCCACGAATTTAGCCGCCAGCAATGCTGTGAGTCAAGAAAAGAACAAGAACAGGGGAAGTAGAGGGTGGTTTTGGAGAAGACGGAGAGCGGCATTGGCAAGGAGAAGGCGATTAAGGCAAAGAAGAGAAAGGCGGCCCTTTGGAAGGGTACGAGTTATTAGTAGCAATGCGCAACGCATCCGAAAAAACACCTATAGAGGTGATAAAAATGCTTACTTTTTGAATTAATTTGAATAAAATTTCAAGCTGAACATTCCAAAAATATTTACATATGTATTTTTATTTATATTCTTAAGCAAAATATTTACAAACTATGCGACGACAGGACTATCAGACATTCGAAAGTTCTGCGAATAGTATACAGGAAACTTCATAACAAATTTGGTGTATTCAGCTCTCTCTGAGATCTCTGTGTTCATACAGGCAGACAGGCGCACATTAAGAAAAATTAGAATCTGCTAGTGATCCTGATTAAGAATGGAATACTTTATGTTGTCGGAATGGCCTCCTTCTGTTTGTTACATACATATGCAGTTTTATTACCTCCTTTTACCCATTTTTAATGGTAGGTGAAAAATTGAGTTTTAGTGAAAAAAACTTTTGTCTGTTTTAAAACTAAAATCTAACTAAAATAAAATAAAATTACAAATTGTTATAAATTAAATTATACATATTTAATGATTAAAAAAGGAAACATTTGCTTTTTACATTATATAATAGAAAACAAATTACCGTATTATTATCATTATCATATATTATAAATCAAAATTTTAATAAATAAGAAATAGTTTAGTGCTTGTACAGAAAAGTGAACAATTCTAGGAAGTATGATTTTGTCTTTCTAAGGAATTCGGCTGGTTTCAACCTTGCAATAATGCTTTTTAAAGCGGATCCTTAGCACCTATTTTATAATTACAAAGCATCGTCTGCTACTTACATTATCGTAAACATCCTCCAGTCGATTGCTCAGGCAAATATATCGCAGATAGAACTCATATAAGCTGGACTGCAGCACCGCCTTGGCATCGGCAACCGCTGCCACAGAGCTGGAAGCGACTCCAACAACGCCACTAATTGTAGCCACTGTGGTATCAACATTCTGATTCTGTCGCTCATAGTCAATGATGGCCAGTTGTTCACATTCATGCTGAGCCTGATGCCAGATCTCATTGAAATATGTGCTGGACATTTCAAGTTTAATTTCTACAATGATTCCAGTTGTTTAAGAAAGTGCGTTCGGTTGTCATGGTTGTATTACACAAGGAAACTTGGTTATTGCCACCCCAATTTGTATTGCTTGTTTGCTGTCATCCCCATTAATTCAGTATAAAATGTTTTTTATAGCAACTCCAAAAGTAAGTACTTTAATAAGTATAATTTCGGAATTTGATACCAATTAATTTTTACAGCTTTTCAGTAATACACACATTTAAAGCATTTCAATGTTTGCAGAATTCTAATCATTTTGGTTTAAAATGTGTATCGTATTTAATATGCAGAAATATGTTTAACTTTTTCAACTATTTAAATCAAACAATTTCTATATTTAATGTGCATAGCAAGCAGTCAAGATTTCGTACTTTCTGTTTTACGAGATATTTTGATTAAAACTAACGATCAAAAGTCCAACAATCGGCGCAAAACGTAGTTATATGAAAACCCTTTAGTTGTATATATTTTTCAGATAAAGTCAATTTCATTATATCATATAGTTTGATCAATTTCAATCAAAGTATGAAGTTATATTAAGCGATTATGTATTTATAAAAAATAATACATATATTACATACAACAATATTTAGCAAAGAAGTAATTATAATAAATGAATTAAACTACACATAGATGTACACATACATAAATAGTTAACAATAGCAGTAGTTGGGCGTTATTAAATAGGAATGCGTCCGGTTCTTATAGATTGTCTGGGGAACAATACTTAAGCATAGATTTGGTGTGTTTAAACTGTGTGCCATTTGTGCCTGTGAGCAGTTCGCTGATGAAACTTTGGGAATTGTGAATGGTGGTGCCGCCCAGTATTACTCTGTAGCCAGCATTATTTAGCTGATGCACTGTCAATGCTTCTTCATAAGTAGCGCCACCAATGATGAATACAACCACCTCCTGTGGTGGTCGCCGGAAAGGCACAAGCTCGGAATTTATAGCTGGATACAGTGGATCCAGCTCGCGACAACTTTATCAAATAGTATAGAACATATTTCAAAATCAATTTGGTGAGTTTGGTTCAGAGATCTTGGAAAACAAAAAAGTTTTGCATAGAGAAACTAATTTTTGATTCAATTGTTCCCATGGCGGCTATATTATATTGTAATCCGATTTTGATCAAACTTAATCAGATTGTACAAATCATAATTCTACATCGAAGTGTTGAGTTTTACTTTTCGACCGGTTCCTATGGGAGCTATAAGATATAGTAATCCGATTTTGATGAAACTTGGACGAACTTGTCAGAACATAGGTCTTCAACGATATTCCAAGTTTGGTTTTAATATCCTGAAAAACGTTTTTTTGGACCGATCGTTCCTATATGATATAGTGCTCCGATCTGACCGATTTTAACATACAAACTACCTGCTATTTTAAAATGCATCTGTGCCAAGTTTCATCAAGATAGCTCAAAGATAAAGACAAAAAGTAAGCATAGGAACCGACGGACAGACAGACGGGCAGACGAACATGGCTAAATCGACTCAGCTCGTCGTCCTGTTCAAGAATATATATACTTTATGGGGTCGGAGAGACTCCGGAAGCTGCTCTCAAGCCAGCCACACATACAGAGTCAGCTGAAAACAGATGATGGAAGATGGACGAAAAGCAGTAGGGAAGCGATATGTGCTCTTGTGGATACGCACTTCCCTGGCTGCACAGAAGTTACTGAACCAGACATATTCGAAACAACAACGCAAACAGATATACCCTCAGACATAGTCGACCCGAAGAAAATCCAGTGGGCCATAGATGCCATATAGATGGCCATAGAAGCATGTCTAAGGTATGGCTACGTTCCTGTGACCTGGAGGACTGCACGGGTCGTGTTCTTGCCCAAAGCAGGCAAGTGTAGTCACGTGCAGCCGAAAGACTACAGACCGACAAGCCTCACCTCTTTTCTGCTGAAAACACTGGAAAAACTTCTAGAGCTCCACATAAAAAAGAATGCATGCATAATCATGGAGCCAAATCAACATGCATATACAAAAGGGAAATCAGTGGAGACAGCGCTACATTCCCTAGTAGCCACCATTGAAAAAGCACTCCACCACCAAGAATATGCAATGGGCGTATTTCTAGACATCTCTGGCGCATTCAACAATGTGTCGACGGAAACAATAATGCGAAGCCTAAGAGCAACAGCATCCCACTCTGCAGTAGACTCATGGATTCACAATCTGTTGAGCTGCAGAAGAGTCAGTGCTGAGTGGGGAACCACATCCATAACAAGGGCGGCGCATAGAGGCACGCCGCAAGGCGGAGTCCTATCACAGTTGCTATGGAACCTAGTGGTAGACGGACTATTGAAAAAATTTCACAGGAAAGTCCCTAAGGTAACTGCATATACTGATGACATAAGCTTAATTATCACAGGCAAATGTCCATCGACTCTCAGCTCTATCATGGACTACACATTAAAACTGATACTAGGATGGGCCACAGAAGCCGGACTTAGTATCGACGCGGACAAGACGGACCTCATTCTCTTCACTAAGAGATACAAGGTACCGCTGTGGAACCTGCCAAAGGGGAACGGTATTCCGCTCACATCAAAGAAACATATTAAATATCTAGGAGTGGTTCTGGACAGCAAGCTGTCTTGGAGACCCAATGTGGAAGAAAGGGTGAAAAAAGCAACAGTCGCGCTCTATGCATCACAAAAGATGCTGAGCAGTACTTGGGGCCTTTCACCACGACTGATGCATTGGATCTATATTTCAGTGGTGCGACCGATCCTTCTCTACGGCGTTCTGGTATGGTGGCAAGTCACTGAGAAATCCACATACCTTAAGCTGATGGAGAGGACCCAACGGCAGGCACTAGTCTGCATCACGGGCGCGTTGAGGTCCACTCCAACTAAAGCACTAGAAACAATAATGTGCGTCAACCCCCTGGACATTTAAGCACAACTCATGGCACAGAAGACAGCACAACGACTCTGTGCAACTGGAAAAATGACACGCCAAGGCTTTGGACACTGCTCGATTGGCAGGGAGATGCAGAGTAGCACAGACTACGTAACTCCTCTGACCAATTTCAAAAGTACAACAACGCTTATGGGACCGGACGACTGGCGCTCGGGACTAGATGAACAGGCTGTCCATATATTCACGGACGGCTCAAAAATGGATTCGGGAGTCGGAGCAGCAGTGTACTGTGCAGAGCCGGAACTCAGGCTGCCGTACAAGCTGCCCGATTACTGCAGCATATTCCAGGCAGAGGTTTTTGCAATACGGAAAGCTGCAGAGGTAGCCCAAGAGCTCCACCGAACACACAAACACATTAATATTTTCGTAAATAGCCAAGCGGCAATAAAATCTCTGTAGGCATCTGCCATTAGTTCCAAAAATGCCAGGAGTTTCTGAAACACTGGAACACCTGATTTGCAGCTGTCCAGCACTCGCGCAACACAGGCTCAAATACTTCAATGCGTATTGGCTCGCATCACTGGAAGATGCGGCCAAACATTCTCCAAATGCGCTATTGTCTTTTGCAAAGCGCATTCAAATACTAGAGAACTACAAAGTTTCCTAAGATCTTCAGTATCCGGCATCACTAAGGACCAGCTTCGGTCTATGTGTAACCACCACGATGGCTCAACCTAACCTAACCTATGGGGTCGGAGACGTCTCCTTCTATGCATTACACATTTCGAGATAAAATTATAATATCCTTTTGCAAGGGTATACAAATATTAATATTACTAGTATGTATATATATATATTGATGCTATAATTTTCCAATTTTAAATTTATATATTAATAAATTAAAATATAATATAGAAATATGAGATGCCTTCTTTTGTCTGTTATATTCATTTTACTTGTTTATTTTATATTGTCTCTTTACTCATTTTTAATTGGTATAAAATCTAAATCTTGACCGCGTTGAAAGTTTTGGCGAAGTATATTTATCTGACGTCTAACTAACGTTCTAACGTTCTTCTAACTACATTATTGTAACTTGTATTATTTTGTTTATTTTAGAATGTTGTAAAATCATTAAGTTAAACAGACTGTAATTGCAAAACCTATGTTTTCTATACCAATGCGATCTGTAATTCCAAATTACTTTAGATTACCTTGTCACATGCAAAAATGACTTATGTAAATAAGAAATATGTTTTTATTTCAATTGGTTTATTTAATAACATTATTTAAATATCCAGTAAAGCAGATAATTGTTTTTAAGAAGCACACCATTGTTTGACATTTACTAACTGCTTTATTTTAATTAGCGCCAAATATGTATTTAATTTTGCCATTTGTTTGCGCAACTGAATTTGAATAAGAACATGTAAACACAGTGCATCAATTTGGAAGTGCATATAAATTGAAGTACATATTGGCAGTCATCATCAACTTTCAAGATGCGAATCCAAACGGTGAGCTTCATCTGTGTCCTTCTGGTAATATGTCTTATTAGACGCAGCGATGGGGTGGCCTGTACAGCACCAGGAACGCCCACAGGATGCACTGATTGCACGGTCGCAGCAAATGCCGCTAATCCTGACTGCGTAACGACAACAACAGCTGTCACAACAACATCAACAACAACTGTTCCTTCAGTATCAACTGTATCAGCTGGGTCAACAACAACGACTGTAGTCACAACGACCGCTAGTGCGGCCACGAATTTAGCCGCCAGCAATGCTGTGAGTCAAGAAAAGAACAAGAACAGGGGAAGTAGAGGGTGGTTTTGGAGAAGACGGAGAGCGGCATTGGCAAGGAGAAGGCGATTAAGGCAAAGAAGAGAAAGGCGGCCCTTTGGAAGGGTACGAGTTATTAGTAGCAATGCGCAACGCATCCGAAAAAACACCTATAGAGGTGATAAAAATGCTTACTTTTTGAATTAATTTGAATAAAATTTCAAGCTGAACATTCCAAAAATATTTACATATGTATTTTTATTTATATTCTTAAGCAATATATTTACAAACTACGCGACGACAGGACTATCAGACATTCGAAAGTTCTGCGAATAGTATACAGGAAACTTCATAACAAATTTGGTGTATTCAGCTCTCTCTGAGATCTCTGTGTTCATACAGGCAGACAGGCGCACATTAGGAAAAATTAGAATCTGCTAGTGATCCTGATCAAGAATGGAATACTTTATGTTGTCGGAATGGCCTCCTTCTGTTTGTTACATACATATGCAGTTTTATTACCTCCTTTTACCCATTTTTAATGGTAGGTGAAAAATTGAGTTTTAGTGAAATAAACTTTTGTCTTTTTTAAAACTAAAATCTGTAATATAACGCTGTCTTAAGAAAATAAAATAAAATTACAAATTGTTATAAATTAAATTATACATATTTAATGATTAAAAAAGGAAACATTTGCTTTTTACATTATATAATAGAAAACAAATTACCGTATTATTATCATTATCATATATTATAAATCAAAATTTTAATAAATAAGAAATAGTTTAGTGCTTGTACAGAAAAGTGAACAATTCTAGGAAGTATGATTTTGTCTTTCTAAGGAATTCGGCTGGTTTCAACCTTGCAATAATGCTTTTTAAAGCGGATCCTTAGCACCTATTTTATAATTACAAAGCATCGTCTGCTACTTACATTATCGTAAACATCCTCCAGTCGATTGCTCAGGCAAATATATCGCAGATAGAACTCATATAAGCTGGACTGCAGCACCGCCTTGGCATCGGCAACCGCTGCCACAGAGCTGGAAGCGACTCCAACAACGCCACTAATTGTAGCCACTGTGGTATCAACATTCTGATTCTGTCGCTCATAGTCAATGATGGCCAGTTGTTCACATTCATGCTGAGCCTGATGCCAGATCTCATTGAAATATGTGCTGGACATTTCAAGTTTAATTTCTACAATGATTCCAGTTGTTTAAGAAAGTGCGTTCGGTTGTCATGGTTGTATTACACAAGGAAACTTGGTTATTGCCACCCCAATTTGTATTGCTTGTTTGCTGTCATCCCCATTAATTCAGTATAAAATGTTTTTTATAGCAACTCCAAAAGTAAGTACTTTAATAAGTATAATTTCGGAATTTGATACCAATTAATTTTTACAGCTTTTCAGTAAGACACACATTTAAAGCTTTTCAATGTTTGCATAATTCTAATCATTTTGGTTTAAAATGTGTATCGTATTTAATATGCAGAAATATGTTTAACTTTTTCAACTATTTAAATCAAACAATTTCTATATTTAATGTGCATAGCAAGCAGTCAAGATTTCGTACTTTCTGTTTTACGAGATATTTTGATTAAAACTAACGATCAAAAGTCCAACAATCGGCGCAAAACGTAGTTATATGAAAACCCTTTACTTGTATATATTTTTCAGATAAAGTCAATTTCATTATATCATATAGTTTGATCAATTTCAATCAAAGTATTAAGTTATATTAAGCGATTATGTATTTATAAAAAATAATACATATATTACATACAACAATATTTAGCAAAGAAGTAATTATAATAAATGAATTAAACTACACATAGATGTACACATACATAAATAGTTAACAATAGCAGTAGTTGGGCGTTATTAAATAGGAATGCGTCCGGTTCTTATAGATTGTCTGGGGAACAATACTTAAGCATAGATTTGGTGTGTTTAAACTGTGTGCCATTTGTGCCTGTGAGCAGTTCGCTGATGAAACTTTGGGAATTGTGAATGGTGGTGCCGCCCAGTATTACTCTGTAGCCAGCATTATTTAGCTGATGCACTGTCAATGCTTCTTCATAAGTAGCGCCACCAATGATGAATACAACCACCTCCTGTGGTGGTCGCCGGAAAGGCACAAGCTCGGAATTTATAGCTGGATACAGTGGATCCAGCTCGCGACCCTTGAAAATATCTTCGAGCGTCTCCTTAAGCAGCGGTGTATGTTGTGTGAAAACGTTCTCCACACCTTTGAGGCCTTTGATTAGAATACGTGTGAGCTTGACCGCATCCGTTATGCGCACCATGTTAAACAAATCACCCTGGCGCACATGCATACCTGCATACTCTATCAGGGCGGGCACAATTTGTGTGTTACCGCCGCGCGATTTGATAATTTGCAACAGACCTGAAGTGTCGCAATTTGCATGACGTTCGTAGCGCAAGGCATATAGTGCCACCAGTTTGATAGCATCATCAATGTGAACGCGCTCGTCGGCAATAAGTTTCTTGATGCGCAGCAGCTGTGCCGAGTGCTCTGCCTTGCAGGCAATTTCCTGTTCCAACTCTGATACCTCAAATAGATTGCGCTTATTTGAAATGCTAGAAAGTTCGCCCATAACGCATAAATGCTTTTGCACGGTGCCAGACATTTTCTTGAACTGCGGATATGATTCAATAAAGTTTTTCATGTCAGCAATGCTCTCGACCTTCTTATGATCATTGGCCTTGCGCTGAAACTCCTCCATCAGTTGCTTAATGGTGGAACCAATTTCTCCATAATTGGCATACATATTGTTGCCATAAAATTCATCTTGATCGCCAGATAGAACCAACTCCTTAAATTCTTTGGGCACATTAGGCCGATCTGATAAATCAACACGATTGTTCCGTATCTGCAATAGTTCATGTACCATTGCCTGATACGACCATTGATGCAGCAAGGGCGTTACCGGGTCATCCCTGCGATCTAGCAACAACAGCAAAGGAGGCGCACTTCCATCAACATTTGCACGAAAATCAAACAGCGCCGACTCCTTGGTCGTTTGATCATAAATTAACTTGGCTAGCAGCTGAGCTACTTGCGATCCGGCTCGATAGCGTATAACCGGATTGAGCTTTAGCGATAACAGCAAGGCTGTAATGCCCTGTACGCTGCGTGTTAACGCATCAGGCAGCCAGTTAAGATTCGTCATACAGTTAGGCATGTTTAGAGAAAATAAATTTGGATTAACACACAAATAGTCAGCATACAATTCCTTCACCTCCCGCACAGACTCTGATTCATCGCATTCGGCCAAGTATTTAATATCCGTGCGTGGTATAATATTGCTAAAATCTGTGTATTAATGATATCTAGAATTATTTCAAAACAAATGCAGAATAATGGAATTTACTTACATATAAAATAGGCGCTATATTTGGGATTACGCAGCTCATTGGCCAGTAATTGAATATTTTGCTTTGTGGGGCGTATGAAAACAATGCACTTGAGGTACTTCAAGCGCTCGTTGGAGCGTCCTGAATCAATTCGTTCGAAAAGGTAGACCTCGCGTTGCAACATATCAGACTGACTGAATGCCATAGATATAATGCTGGTCTGTATATTAAAACAAAAAAATTACATATTTCAGTTGCTGTAAAGTAGTTGCAACATTAAATTTTAATTTATGGGAATTTCTTACCGTCTCTTTATCTAGCAATATGATTTTCATGCCTGGGCCAGACTCTGTACACATTTTTTCAATGTACAATTTAATTCCACTGATTAAATTCATAATTAAAGCTAGATTTTAATATTTCTTTATTAAGTGAAAAGATTGCAATATTTAATTAGTTGAAACAGCTGTTGACAGAGATGGGTGGAATCTTGTCACCCACTCTATGAATGTACTCATTTGCTATCGATAGTTATCGACAAGTGAGCGCCTGAACATAATTCAAAAATCTGATAATTTTTTTACGCTTTATTTTCTACAGTCTTGAGAATGTTTGTTTATTTATTGAATCACAAAAGTTCAATAATTATACGTGTTATTAAAAAATATACGCGAAGCCTCCAATATTTAAAACTTAAACATTATGAATCACGTTATGTAAGGCAAATACAAACCACATAAAAAAATGGTCATTTGCTTAAACTAAACAGAACTTAATAGGAAACGCATGGATTTTTGATATGCGTTTTATTAGATGTGTGCGTGTCTAAATCCATGGATTAGTAATATTAATTACTTCACGTCCTCTGCTGATTTTTTATCCTCTACTTTCTTCAACTTTTCTTGTTCCAACTGATAGTTGTAGGCACGTCCAAGATTAATACATTGCGTTAATGCCACAAAGAGGTTTACGGCAAATAAGCCGTAGTTCTTTGGTATAATGACGAGCGAATAACGAGACCATACAACTCCAGTGGCCGCTAACGCAGCGCAGGACGTTATTGAAATTGAGTCCGCAGGACGAGTTAAATCACCAATGCCAGCTACGACAAGACCCTAAAAGTAGATAATAAATAAAATAGAGAATTTGTATGTATTTATAAGTATTTATATATGTATAAGTACGATTATTTAAAATTTTCTAATAAAGCAAAAAAAAAAAGGGAACTGAATACACTATAGGCTAAATATGGATAGAAAGTTCGAAACTGATCCGGCTGTTGGAGTTTTTTTTTAAACTATCACATGGGTTCCAAACCTTATTGGAAGTTAAGTTAAGTCAAACAATATAATTGTAAAAATACTATTACACCAAAATTTTAGTTTAAGTTGAATTTAAAATGTTAAAATATAGGTATTGACAATATAGTACTGTATTATTTGCATACAAGGGTGGTGTTTTTGAACTAATAGGATATTTGGGATAACTTAACCCCAGATGAGACACGCTTTACTAAAAATTTGTCCTAGCCCGCCCATGTCTTTTTTCACGTCGCGATCGGAACCCTAGCATAAACGTTGCATATATGTATGTACTCATAGCATAATAAATATGTAAGATATATATATATATATATATATATATATATGTATATATATATTGACTTCCAGTTCCAAACTCAGTAACAGTCGTAATTTCAGCGTCAGCATGATATGTTATCACAACTATAGCGCATGTCAAATTATGTCGTTGAAAAAAAATAAATAAATAATTTACAAATCTCAAGAGCGCGCATACACACACACACATCGTCAATTATCGCACTCTCGTTCTTGACAATGCGGGACAAACAAGTTATATTGGTAGAATAAACAATAACAATAAAAAGCAAAGCTGCCATATAACTTAATCGCAGGGCGACACTCAAATATTCTCTCACAGATTTCTTTATTATTGCCACTTATACCTCAATTATATTAACAGCAGACAGACAAGAGATAATGAAAAAATTAGCAAAAGGTCGTGCTTTTTATATTATGTAACATACTGTTAACAAATTAATGCTCAGCGTTAACTTACCCATTTGAATACTGGAGCCCAGAAGAAAATTGTTTTGGGACCTAAACCACAAGAAGATTAAAGACAATACGAAACGTGGAAATTTATTTAGTGCCCACCTGCAGCATGCATCCAAATGGGCCGCAATTTCGCAGGCACAAATTTGTCACAGGCTCCAATCAGACCATTGTACATCCTTGAATGAATGCCTTTTCCAGTGGAAGCAGCAGCTGTTGATGGCGGCGGTGGTGGAGCAGGTGGTGGCGGCTGAACGGCTGTTGTCGACATTTTGTTTTGTGCGAATAGTAAACTAGAATACAAAAATAATTTTCAACAGCTGCGAGCTGTGACTAGCAGACGGACAGACTGTTTCAACCGTACTGCGTACTGTTCACATCAATAGGCAAAATAAATTCAGTGGAATACGAGTGGGAATAACAAAAGCGTTGAGTTGATTAACATTGGCGTCTGCGCTCTGAGCTACTATTCTGTATTCTGCGTGTGTATGAGTGGGGGCGCGAGAGCTACATTTATAAATATTTACATACATGTGTATATACATACATATGTATATGTATCTACAAGTGAGAGCCACTGTTAGATGAGTTTTCGACATTCTAAAAAAAAAACTAAAGGCAAAACTCGTTTTGAGAGTAACAATATTAACTGTATTCTCAAAATACGCCAATTTTTTATTCAACTTTTCACTCAATACAAGTTCACGCACAACGTCCTTGACCTTGACGTAGCATGCAATATTTGTCGGGCGTTGCAATGGCAATTCGCATTTGTGTGTGCCAATTTCCGCAGCGTAATGTTGTCGGAAACAGAGATGTAAATACACACTCAAATACATACATAGTATGTACATCCATACACAAAGGCGTAGCTAGGTACATATTTGCAGAGCAGTTTGTCAATTCATCGGTTTTCAACATTAAAAAACTAAATTCAAAAGATAATTTTAGTAAAACTTGTTAAAATAGAATTATTGTTAATAATAAGTCTGCTACATCTTAAGGTTAATATGTTTATATAAACTTAAAAGCTTTTAACTTCCATTTTGATGACCCTCTTGGATTGCTACGCCCTTGTCCATAGATACACTAAAAATAAAAAACAAGTGCTGTTTGTATATATCGCCTGTCTCTATCTGCATCACGCGACAGTCTTTTGAATACCTCTGATATTTGCATACTGCAAATGTGCATATATATATGCATTTGTTATACATATGTACGTATGCCCGTGCACACTTTTTTATAATCATTATAATGGTCGGATACACCGTTGTTTCTGTCAACCTTATTCTGTCAAATAATTTGTCATTCCAAGCGTTATTTTATTAGTTGATTGTCTAACATTTACGATAATAGACCGTTTAACTACCGAACAACGCGTTTAAATTTTAAAAAACCTATTACAAAATCGGTAAACCGATCGTGATCACTTTTTGTTCTTAAGGTGCAGATTAAAGTATTCGTAATTGTTCGTAATGTAATGATCTGATGACTTATAACTTTCTGTATGCCAATTTAGTTATGATAATGATAAGAAAAATATGTATTTTATTTAAATTACTTAATTTAATTTAATTTACTTTCGTAGTCTATTTTAAATTGTATGAAATAGTATACATTTCAAACGAGATTTTTAATACTTTGTAGCTCCATAAAAATTTTATTATATATTCTACTTCTCGCACCCGTTCCCAAAAAAATTAAATAGAAAAAAAAAACAAACTAATTATATATATATTATGCATAACATACATATATATAATTAAGCGAGTGTACTTTAAGCAGTTGCGCTATATAATAAATAAATGCAGCTATAACAAAAAGAAGCACGCTCGTTTGTTTTAGAAAAGATCAAATATTGAAAGCTAATTGAAAGTTCTTTAACAAAATTTATATATTTCGAGTGTTCACTTTAGGTAGCCGTCAGATGATCATGTTTAGTGATATTTAAAATTTATTTTATTATTTATTTTAAAATTTTGTTCGATAGTCCGATTCTTATAACCAATTTTAATCGCGCTTCGTGCACACAATTCTTAACAGTGTGGAAAATTTTATTAAAAGAAGAATATATTTTAATGCTGGCTTATTTGTAAATTTCTCAGTCTTCAGAAACTAGCTAACAGATGAATAACAGTACATCTGTTTGAAATATACATTGTATCGACGTACAGCGTTTCCCACCTTATTTCATTTAAAAAAAAAATGTTAGAAAAAACAAGACAAAATTGGATCCTAAAGTGGTTATATCGGTTAAGGATGAGCTGCCCAAGAAATATGGCGTATAAAACAATAGTTCATTTAACGTGACTTTTTGATATTCAGGCTCCACAAGTACAAAAAAAAGTTTCTCATAAGTGCATGAAATAAGCTGTGAGATTTTATTTGGTACATTTTTGCGGTTACTTGATTTTTAGGAAGAGGAAGAAGTTTTTCACATATTATATTAATTTAATTAGAATCTAAAATTCATAATTAAGCATACAACATTTCAATATCTCTTATAGTTTGTAAAATACAGCCTCTCAAAAAAATGTATTTCTATTTCAAATTATATAGCGTATGATGTATCGGTTCAATTTTGATCAACTTCTGTCAGCTGGTAAAGGACAGACTGAGACATAGCTACAGTGAGTTTGGTTAAGATATATACAAAAAACTCAGATTGAAACCCAGAATATATGATATATTTATCCGATGTCATCCAACTGCGGATATGTACTATATTTATATGTAAAATGCACCTGTGCTAAGTTTTATAACATTCTTTAAAAATTTGGATAATTTTCCATACAAAGATACTAATTTGTCAAAATTTTTTTGACTTTGTATTGTATTGTAGAATATATACGGCACTTACAGTGTTCCTATGTACCACATTAGATGCATTTGACAATTATCTACATTATGTGGGGTCATCTTTCTAAATCAGACTCCCCAATCAGCAGCAGCAGCCGATTAACTAAAAAAAGTTCCTATTATTCATACATTGCGAGTGTTGTGCGTCGTATTTCTGAACATGTGACGTCACTTGTTCGCGACGCAATATAACGGAACATAACGGTCGTGGCGTTACCTAGTCTCTCTCAAACGTGTGTATATGCAATTTGATGAGTGATGTCGTTATCATTATTAAGATTCCCATGTGCTTTGTTAATTTACTTTTTTGCTTAAATTGGCGTAATCATTGTTGTGTTATTTTGATTATTTATTAAAAATAATCTTGATCGTTGTCGTTAAAGTTCACCTTAATCAAATATGTTATACAAAAACACATGCATATGTATGTATATAACAATACACACGGTTTAAAGATCTGTCTGGTCCTCTTAATGGAATATATATACATACATATACATTTATATATATATATATATATATCACTACGTAGTCAGAGCTTTCTTAAGGATCTGCGGGACCGTTGGCTAATTTCACAATCGGGGCCAAGCTACTTTAAGAACTAATATTTTTTAATACGTGGTGCTATACCACTCAAGGTACCGGAGGCTCCTCGGGTCCCCTGACATCTGCCCAGTGTGCCATACCCCTAAGACGTAGGGGCCCTACGTAGTATGAATTTTGCAACCTCAATCAAATTAAATATGTATATACATACTACATACATAAGTATGTACTTCTATATATACATATATAAGAATGTTTACACAGTGCGTGATTCACACGCAAAAATGTCAGAATATACATACATATATTAATTTTATACCGACTATTGCGCACCAACAAAAACGTGTATATGCATACACGTGCTTATTTATATACATAAGTATTTATTTTATGTGTATATGTACATGTACATATTACTGACATCTGTCTTTCTCTCGCCACACCTTACCGCTGTATACACCACAATTCATAATTATATCTACACAGGTGATATGTGTTGTGCAGATTGCACTTTACAGTTAAATTCCACGTAAATATATGTAAATAAAACCATAGAATTTGCTTTGTTTTTATCGTTTTCATGTTAGAAATGTTTATGTAATTTCAATTACAAATCAAAGGCGTACATATGTATTTATGTATCATTAAAATTATCATTACAAATCAAATAGTTCTACAATTTTTATCATTCCTGTGTGTGGGGTATTTTTTGCTGTAGTGTTTAGCACATTTGTTGCAGTTGCAATAATTCGTTTGCACCTTTGCAGCCCATTTAAAAATTGTTGTATTATTGCTTATATTGAGAAGACCTACCATGAATTTTAAACTTATTAAATTTATTTGAAAAACAAAACATAAATACCTAAAAAAACGTTTTAATATTGCAACATGCATCAGACAAATTTTTAACAAATTATTAATGTTAGTAAAACTTTTTATCATACAAATTTATGTATGCAAATCAAATTTTGGTAATAACAGACAACGGAAAAAGTTAAGATTGCTGCAATAATTTTGTTTGTTTTTGTTGTTGTTGGTATAATATGTTTGTTATATATGTATTTAAATATAAATAACCAAGCTGTCAATGTTGTTACTTTTGTTTCTGCTGTTTCTTCTTTTTTTTTTGTTTGCTTAGATGGGCACAGAGTATCGCTCGAAATCTTATTGCTATGCTTTCAATTAAGTATACTCAATTCAAATGTATACGCTCCTATTGGTTACTGCCGCCTCATCGATTGTGTTAAAAGTTGAATGAGTTCATTGGTAGTTTGTCAGTATTGGGATCAAAGTTATATTCTGCGCCATCAGAGGTCGGTGCCAGATTAGATTGCTCGCCCTGTGTAAATGCAAATTGGAATGTTTAATAGGATAATATTAATAATATAGTTAAAGAACTTACTTCTGTAAAGTATTTCTCAATTATTTCGTATGCCAGCTTGTAAATCTCAACATTTTCATGGCTTTGCAGGCGCTCAATTTTGGCGAGTCCCTCGCATTCCTCAATTAAATTGGCAACCTCCTCGACATGCGATGCGGCCACCTTGAGCATATTATTGAGGCCATCGAGCACAACCTATAGAAAGCAGTATAATAATTAATTAGATTATCAATTATGAGTTAATTAATTAATCGCTTACATTGATCACTTGTGTGTCCTGACATGACAGCAGATCGCAGAATGGCGGTATAACACCCTCCTTGATTAATGTAAACACCTGCTCGGGTCTACCGCTGATGGTCAAATTACTAATGGCCCAGGCAGCCTCCTTCTGTGTCTGGAATTCGCCCTTGCTTAGGTTATCAATGATTTTTGGGAGCAAGCCAACATTGATAACAGCCTGCACCTGTGACTCATTGCCGGCGGTGATGTTTGAGAGGAACCAAACAGCCTCCTTGCGTATCTTCTCCTTTGGATGCGACAGCAGTGCTGGGAAATACGATAATGCATCGTAATTGAGCACAACCTGCGTCTGTTCGTCCGACCCGGTAACAATATTGCCCACAGCACGCAATGCTGCCGTCTGCACCTTCACCTCACTATTGCCAAGGAGCGGTATCAGCTTGGGCACAACACCGCTATCGATTACCATTTGGATTTGATCATTGCCGCCATCGGTCAAATAGCTGATGGCCCAGACCGTATCGACCAAAATATTTGTGTCAGTGTGATGGATCAGAACATTGAGTGCGGGCAGGATTTCGTATATAGTTGCAGCTGGTGGCGGCGGATCCTTGTTTCGGCACAAATTCACAATCACCCAGGTGACATTGCGCAAGAACGAAATGGGTATATCGGGCTTAATAAACGACAGCAGCGGCTGCACCACGCCATGCTTTATGACAAAGTCACGCAACAAGGGACCATCACCAATAATGTTACCCAGTGCCCAAACAGCTTGTTCGCAGACATTCGGAGCGGGTGAGTTCAGTAGTTGTAGGAAGAGCGGTACGGCACCAGCGGCAACCACCTGCAAAAACACACATAAACAGAAAAAAAATGCAATTAATAAGAAATTCGCACATTTCCACCTGCGTATTCTCATTAATATTGTAATAATTATCAATATGTGTTTGTATCGATTCCGCTAACTTTTATTTTTAGTCTACAACACGATTGCAGGGTTCAGGTTTCTTAAACAAACGCTCTATTTATATGAGTTTAAACTTGGTGATAATATGATACATATTTTATTTAATTTGTAATAAATCTGGCTTTGCTAGATAGACGAACAGACCATCATTTCAGATTATAATAAAATATAGTTATAAGCTTGTTTTATGTAAATATTAAGTGCTTTGAGAATTTCCCTGTCTAGGTATATTTTAGACTGATTAAAATACATTCAAATCCAACAAATACAAAATATAAAATACAATTAAATTAAAATATGTATTCATTTTTGGAATAAGATATACTTTGTCTTATTACTATTATTATCAATGGATTTGTATGTTCTGCGTCATATTAAATCAATTGTACCACCTTCTGATTCTAAAGCTCGATCGTCAACCATATTTTCTGCGAACATGCAATGATTTGTCCCCGGTCTTTTCGAGAAGCATATTTCTTTTTCTAGATAGAGCATTGCATTCTGATAGTATGTGCAATGAAGTCAAACTGCGCTTGGCGTTTTCTGAATTGATACTTCGTTAGAAGGACGACATTGTGAGAAGGAATGGCTCTGTCAATATATATATATATGAAAATATACTTCAGTCTTAGACTAACTCTTAATTTGCATCTACTTGTTTATGACTGTTTTGTATATAATTGTATTTTCCAAATTTTACTGAACATTCTGAGACTATTAAAGTAAATAATAATAATAAAACCTAAGTATACCACACATAGGCTTTAAATTGAATAGTTTCCTGAACAAAACTGTGTCTATATTTAATAATGCTCAAATCAATTAAATTTCAATGCGATATTCTATTTGTCGCTCACCTGATTGGTTTGATCGGAAGTTCCTGAAGCAATGTTGGTCAATGCCCAAGCTGCCTCAAATTGTAGCATTGTGTGATTATGTTGCTTCAGGCATTCAACGAGAATGGGCAATATGTCGCTGTTGATCAGATCATTGATGGGTGGATTCTTGTCGGATGAGAGCAATTTGCGTGCAGCTTGAACGGCGGCCAGCTGTTGTTCCGGCTTGGAAGGATCGGCAGCAGCCTGAGCCAGTTTCTTCAGATTTATTGAGTTGGGCAACTGTTCATCTTCATCTGTGTTCGAATCCAAATTGGGCACATTGCGTCGCTTAAGAATTGTCTCATCGCGCTTGTTTTTACGCAGCTCAACAGTTACTTCGTTGCGGCGACGGCGCATCTCCTGTTAATTTTATATTGTTTATACATATATAAAAATACATTTTGATATAGATATTTTTTAAATAAATAAGGATTACTTACATCTTGATCCTTTCCTTTGTTTTTAAAGTTTTGCAAACGATTTTGATCCAGCGAAGTCATTTTCACTGTGTGAATGTTGTATGTTTGTTTGCCAATAACCTCGCAATCAAAATTCAAATGCTTTAATGTTGCGATTTTCAATTTAATTTGTCGACTTTATCGTTCGGCCACTGTCATTTAGTGAAAAATTAATCACACACACACAAGCAAAAGAACACAGAGCACGGTACGAGGGGTAGGGCATGAGGGCAAAGAAGCGTAGACGTCCGTTCGTTAGTTCCGACAAAATCGACATCAACATCGACATCAAGAGAACCAATACAATTGCACGCAGCACGCAGCACGATGACAATGACAGTAGTGTAGACAAGGAGGGCAGAACCATCAGGCGAAAAAAAAAAAGAAATGGCGTTTAAAAACGTTGCTATTTGCGAGCCAAATTGTTGATTTGCGCTTTGCAAACTAAATAAATTTATTTGAACTTACGTTTTCTTTTAATTTGTATCGGTTTTGTAGCTTGACTTAAGATGTACAGAGCTATGAAATAATGACAAAACCTTTTTTGTTATAAAAATTACAATTCGTGACAGCGACGTGACTAAAGTTGGCTGCGCTTGAAACGACGGTGCTGCCAACTCTTATACATATTCTTAAAGTAAAATAAAATATATCTATCGAATTTTATATACTATCCAAAATCTACAAACTTGTTTTTTAAGGTTTACGAGTGCAATACTTAATATATATTTAAATAAAATATTTGTCTGATATAAATTGAACTTGTAAGGTCAACATGATGAAGAAGTTTCGTCGTTCAATTGCGACCCTTGAACTAGCTCAGGTACTTTCTTTGGTTGTGCAGCTGATTACTCGTTCTTGAGTGCTATGGGTAATTTTGTTCAGTAATTTAATTATTCCCAACTAAGCGAACAACGAGCAGAATCGTTTGTGTTGCTGGTATAATTCTGTGGATCATTGAAATTTAGCAATCAATTGAACTATTCGGAGCGAATTAACTCATCGCTATTATTAGGTATGGACTATATATGCAATATTTTTACCAGCTAAACTATCGATTGCTACGGCTTAGGCGTGCAAAACTTAACTATTTGTGTATATATGCATAAGTTAACTGAATTAATTGCATACAGTTTAATTGCATACAGTTGCGTGGAATGTTATATGTAAATCCTGCCACATGATACGGCTGCCGAAATGACTGAAAAGGCGGACAATGCCAGCACGCTGGAGCAGAAGAAGCCACAACAAACACAGCCCGTGTCAGCAGCTCTCGCTCCCGGAGAACCAACTCCAGTGGCCAAGGTAAAATGTGAGAAGATTGACAATGAGGTCGAGGCGAGGCTAAGAGCATTAAATGCCATCACCAAACCAGAAAACGCCACACCACCCACGGCCGATGCGACAGAAAGCGATGCTAGCAACAGCAACAGCAATGATTCCTCACAGGACGACAAAAAGCAAATAGCGCCAGTTAAGTCATCCAATGAAATTCTGGCCGAGCTATTTGGCGTATTTAATGCAGCTCCACCTGAGGAGCTACTGGATGACAAGAACCTGCTCAAAAAACACAAAAAATCCAAAAAGAAGAAAAGATCCCGCAGTAAGCTGGCTAAATCCGATGGCGAATGCTCTGATACGGATGTAGCATCGCCGGATGGCAAGCACAAGCATAAGCACAAACGTAAGAAACACAAGCACAAGCATAAGGATAGCAAGGATAAGCACAAGGACAAAGATCGCGAAAAGGCAACCGAGCCATCTCCAGTCAGGATACAGGAAAAGCCAGAGAGTCGTAAGCGACATGCACCCCCCCATGCACAGACGCAGCCGAAAGTCGTGCCGGTTAAAAAGGAAAGAACCCAAACGGATCAACAAGCGGAAAAGGAACGTGAAAAAGAACGGGAACGTGATAGAGAACGTGAACGTGAAAGGGAACGGGAACGAGAACGGGATAGGGAACGTGACAGGGAACGTGACAGGGAACGTGACAGGGAACGTGCCCATAATAGCTTCTATAATGGATATCAGGAAGGTTCACGCGATCGTTCCAAAGATGGCATCAATAGCAGCAGAATATCAAAAGTGAAAACTGAGCGCCGCCAATCCGATGATCTCTCGCTATCCGATGAGGAAACATATCTCAGGGAGAAGGCTAACGGGCGGCGGCCCTTTTATGGAGGCGGAGAGGTGCGCACGCGCCCTAAACAGGAGAACCCCAGCGAAAGTAGGCGTCACAATGCATCCTCAAACTTAACAAGGCATCAGAGTAGCAAGAGTTTTAGACAGCGTTCACGTTCCCGGTCTCGTTCACGTTCACGTTCTAGAGATTTGGGCATCGACAAGAAACGTTTATTGGAGATCGCACGTCGTAATGCCATCAGCATGTTTAAGCGTGGCAACTTGGCGGGCGTCGCTGAGATGACACCGGAGGTGAAGGACAAGGTGCTGTTGAAGATGCGGTATGGCGGACGCACAGTGCAGGATCTAACGGACTTTTGCAAAAAGATTTCGAACGGTGAACTGCTGTCAGATCTCAGCTCCGATGAGGACTCTGATGTGGATAAGAATGGTAATGCCAAAGCCTTTCATCATCCATTTCAACTAAAGGAGCGCGAACCCATTGTGATGCACATACGCAACTCGACGCCCATAGTGCCATCCACAATTCGGGAGGATCAGACAAAGGCCATAACAATGCAATTTCCAGTCTCCTCGGGTCAAGTGCATCGCATGTCTGAGGTCTGGGTGCCGGTGGACCCAAAGGAGCCACTTATCCCACTTCCATCACTGCCACCGGCCAAACAGGCGACAAATATGTTTAAGGATGTACAACGAAATGTCTTTGCCAAGCCTTTGCCGCATCAGGAGCAGCAGGAGCCCGCCTTCAAGCCCGCGACTACAACTGAAACGAATGTCGTCCAAAACACTTCGTTGACTGTGCCGGTGCCTGCGCCTGTACCTGTGCATGTGCCAGCTCCTCGTCCTTCGCCCGCTAATGCTCCTACGCCTGCTGCTCCCGCTCTTACTCCTGCTCCTGCTTCTTCTGCTTCTGCTCCTAGCAAAAATGTTGTTCCATCTATAGTTACCGCCACACAGCCACCTGCATTGTCTCCTGCAACTGAATTTGTTCCTGAAGTGCCCATACCATCGACAGCGCCACCAATACCGCCCACTGCTTCCATTTTTCCACAGGCCGTGGCGCCCAATATGGATGTGTCGTCAATAATCACACAGCGTCTTAGTGCCATACGGCGATTGCAGGTAACTTCCTATCAGATTCCCAAACCAAGCTCCAAAATTAAATATAGTCGCTTATTAGTTTGGTATTTGAAAACTTATAGTATTACCTTATAACTATATTATTTTTATTGAGTTATATTATTGAGTTTATATACCAATCTTGCCAAAAAAGTTTTTAGACCTTAAACTTATACCAGAAACTATAAAATATATAATTATCTTATAGTCTCTGGTTATACTTATACTTAAACTAATACCAGAGACTTTCAAATACTTATACTTATACTTACCCCCTTACTTCTACTTATACTTAGACTTACCCCTTACTTATAATTATTCTTATACGTATACTTATACTCATTACTCATATTCATACTTATACGTATACTTATACTTATACTACCCCCTTACTTATACTTATACTTATACGTATTATCAATAAGTAAACAAAGACCAATATAAAAAATTAGTTTTCAAAATATTAACAAAATGTTCAATCGAAAGTAAACATTTTTTAACCTTTTTTTTATATTTAAAATATATTTTTTTTGGTTCTTTGTGTTTTTTTTATTGAGAAAAAATATATAACTTTTCACATGGTAGTTATAAAAACGGTATTGATCAAAAAATTAAAGCTGAATTACGATTATTTTCGAGTTTTAATTTTTTACTTCTACAAATAATTATAATTACAAGAATCAATTCCTTTCCCAAAAACTGCATTAAATTCTAATTATAATTGTATATTTTGTTTTTTCTTTTTTTTGCATCTACAAAGGATAACCCAGCCGATTCTGAGGCGCTGAAAATGATGTATAATGCTCAGCGTGACATGTCGTCGTGGGCATCATCAAAGTTTCTGCCGGGGCAGTTCACTGGCAGCACTGGAGCACAGGTGATGAAGGTGCATGAGCTGAACAGCGGGCCACAGTTATGGGCACGCCGGGATCAGTTGACATCGACAAAGCCCGTAACGGGCGGCATGGGAATGGCGCTCCTGCAAAAAATGGGCTGGAAGCCGGGCGAGGGCTTGGGCCGTACCAAGACTGGCTCCCTGCAGCCACTACAGTTGACTGTTAAGCTGGATAAACGTGGTTTGGTTTCCCGCGAGGACATTAAACAGCAGCAACCGCGTCCAGTAAACGCAAAGGTCAACAAAAACGCAAGAGCTGTAAACATAGCCCAAGCTGCGCTCACTGCTAAAGATAAACATCCCGTCTGTGTGCTCAACGAACTGACATCAAAGAACAAGTGGACGCCACCGCAGTATATGCTGAGAGAAGACTCGGGTCCATCGCATAGCCGCCTGTTTCTCTTTTCCGTGGAGATCAATGGAAAGACGTACACTCCGACACAGGGTTGCAACAACAAGAAGGAGGCGAAGCTGAATGCGGCCAAGTTGTGTTTAAGAGCTTTGGGTATTTTGCCTCCCAGTTAGTGAAAATGCTTTGATCCGTTGCCCTCTTTGCTATGTGTCTTTATTTCTACTTAATTTAAGTGCTAATTATATAGTTAGAAATATATGTATATGTTTGTGTACATAATTGAAAGTAAATTAAACTAAATACTAATATAGTTAAAATCTATTATGGTTCAAATATCGAATTCTATACAGCACCGTTATGTTGGAAAAGCTTTCCCGAAACAGAAAAGCTTTTCGCCAAGCTGTATTAGGTATGTAAATTCAGCAGACTACAGTGGGCGAGAATCATTTTCAAATTGAAAAATAAGTTTGATAAATAAATTTATTATTTACATGAGCGTGACACACTTTTTAAGATTTGCACATTTTGTAATATTACTTGGATATCTAATATTTTCCGTTGATCGAGGAACGCATTTAGACTCTTGTTAAATTTTATGATTTATGTAAATTTATAATGTATGTAAATAAACTGAATATGCATTTTATTATTAATTTATTTTTATATATTTTAAAAATATATGGTCATGCTAACAGAGTTAACCAAAAATAGAATCATAAAATTATTTAGACTTCGTAAAAAATGCAAGATCCACGTGTTAGTTTATAAATCTTCAGACTGGGATCGATTTGTTTATTACACGCCCGCATATACTATGTACATATGTACAAACATTTTGTCTTAGCGAATACTTTTTATACTTATCTACAGTATTATGTAGCTTTTTAATAGAATTAAAGAATTTTTTTTCTAATATAAAACTAAATTTTCAAAGTTGATCAATACGTTCATTCCAAGTTTTTTGACTTTTTATCACTGTGATCGTTACAGTTACTTCAGCTAATTTAATACTGTAAAAAAAATAGTCGGTTTTTAATGCACATAAGAATGCTCTAGTCGGTTATAGTCTTCCGACTATGAGATACCCTCAACACAGCTCAAGTTCCCTAATATAAGATGTTCCGGATTCTATGCTCTTCTAGTACCCAATCTGAAAACATATGTATGTATATACGAACAGACTGTTTAATATAGCTAGATCCACTTCACTCTTGTTTCTTATAATATAATGCTGGTAAAGAATAAATTTTGTATATGTATACTGTATAAGGACAGATATAGTTTCTAAGGCACAACTTTGTTATACAATTTTAATCCATTTATAATGCATTCAAGATATTATAAATAAAAACGTTACTAACATCATCAAATTAAAGAAATGGCGTACACAATATACAATATACACAAATATATATCTTTTTAAGGAAATTCAAAAATATGCTTTATGTATATTTTATATACATAAAATTACCGAATAAAAAGAAGTTAGTGCAATTTGTGCACTTAGATTCGGATTTGTTAATATGTTTAATGTATAACGTTTGATTTATATACATTTGTATGAAAAAGTTGTGTTGCCTTTTGACCACAACCAAAGCAAAGCTCTTGCCGCATTCCAACTAGTTTAGCTTGTTTTGCAAATTGCAAGCTCTCTTTCTGGGTTTTGCCTTTTGCGCAAGTACACAAACAAAGAAAATCAGCTGTGTGAACAAAGCAGGGGTGGGCGGTGGGCTGTGGGCTGCTAACACCGACAACCGACACATGCGCCCGTTGCAGTTATGTACATATACACATGTATGTATATATGTGCGTGCATGGGAATTCAATCTCTTCACACTCTCAAAACGGCTTTAACTAACTATATTGAAGGTCAGTACACGCGGGAGCGTGCCACGGACAACATCTCGCGTAGGCTCAGGATGTGGTTAAGGCAACTCTATTGCGACTCCTATTTTTGTACAGGCACAAAAGTTTATTGAGTGCCCCAGGTTCATGGCACAGTCAGCAGCATCCTATTGCCAAAGTTTTGCGAAAAGTTGCAAAATGGAACAGATGTTTTCAGCCCAGTTCAGCCGTGGCAACCAGCAACCAGTATAGAATATGTATGTATGAGTATGTGGGTGGGTGTGTGTTTAAAGTTATTGCTGAAGTTGCATAATTTTACATGGACACAAAATACAAAATACAAACACATAAATACGTGTATATAAAAATATACATACATATCTATTTATGCTTGTATGCTGACAATTGCAATTGGACCTGGCCGTCATGGATTGATGTTGACTGTTTCAGTTTGTTTATTGCCGCAGCCATGGAAACGTGCCGCACTTGTGCCAAGTGCGACTTCGAAAATGGCAATAACAACTATTGGCTGGACTTGTTCCATCCGACTCGTTGGCACAGTGAAATGGCGCAAATACGTTTGGAGTTTATTAACTGGAAGTTACAGGTGAGTTGATTTGGCAAATGCAAACAACGCAAAAACTCTACTCTACCTCTACATGCAATTTGTGAAAGTTTGTGCATTGCATTTTAATACAGCATTTGATCGTGCAACGGACTGCAATCGCCATCGATAACGATTACAATACATTACAACTATCGGTTGTGTTAAAACACAACTTGGTTAACGGTACACTATGCAACAATTTGAAACATTATGGTGTATCCCGGATATCTGATATTCTATGTATATATATCTATTAAAACTTAAAATAAAAATCAATCAAAGTTAATGAAACCATTTTGAGCTATTAGGTTAAATACTATACTTGTATTTTAAGATCGAAGTTGTGTGTTAGATATTTCATTGCCCCGTACACCATGTTTAAAACGTTCTTACAATATTTACTTAGAATACTATAGTTAACATTTATAAGTTGTACGTATTTTAAGCAGTCTTTTAATTTCAAGATATTACTCCTGACAGACTAGTTCTAGATTCAAAACAAAGATTTTGTTTCTTTTACCTTCCTTAATATTATGTAAATAAAGTTACACAATGATAAATATATAATTTCTTTACTTTTACAGATATCGCCTAATGATGGACTGCCACAAAAAATATGCAGTGATTGTTTTACAAAATTTTGCTCCATTTACACATTTCGCTTGGCCTGCCAGGATGCCCAGTTAAAGCTGTCGAATATTTTTGATAAAATCGATGCGAACATGCTCTATGACAAAACTGAAGAGGAGGACCAAGTTGAGAAAGATGCTGATGAAATAGAAATACAAACAGAAACGGCAACTACTACAACAACACAAAACACTGCCATTATTGAGGCCACATCGCCAACGACAACAACAACAACAACAACACCCATTGAAATTTATGTGGGAACGATAAACATCAACGAAACAGAATCATTACAATTAAATGAGGCAATAGATATTTCTCCAGATTACAACTCATTAAACATTAGCTTTGCTTGTAAATTTTGCTACAAGCCACAGGAAAGCTATGAAATGCAGCATATGCTACTAGAGCACATCAGTAGCGTCCACGATCCGGACCAGCCATACAGCTGTCCAGATTGTACAGAGTGTTTCCAAGATGCCGCCTCACGTACTGTGCACATGAAGAATGCGCATGTTATTAAACACTATGCGTGCGAGGTATGCGGCAAAAAGTATGGAGATCGGCATAATCTTCGACATCATATCGAGAAATATCATTCGGAAACCGATTTTGAGTGCACCATGTGTGAGAAGCGTTTTTTTACACGCAAAAGCCTACACTATCACATGAACTGGCATAATCCGGATCGTCAGTTAAGATGTAGACACAGCGGCTGCGAGAGACTGTTCATAAATCAACGCCATCTCAAATGTCATGAAGCCACCCATACGGCCGGCTCCCGTAAGAGTGAATACTGCGGCATTTGTGGCAAAGGTACATACATATATCGCTAAATTTTGTATTATAATTAATTATATCTAATATTTGTTTATAGCTTTTATACATGTGAAAACCTTACGTTGGCATATTTATCGGCAACACGGTGGGGAGAAGCCTTTCAAATGTGCCATTTGCACTGAGGGTGAGTTCGATTTTCGATAGTTCAATGCACATTATCCGAATTTGGACTATTCATAAAGAATGAAAATTATTTCAATAATTTTAAATGTTGTCTAAATAGGCTAATGTGCAAAACTTTAAAAAAAGGAACCTTTGTTTTGTGAGCTGTAACTACTGACTCTGAGTGTTTGCTTAAGAGATCGGTTCAGAATTTATGATATGCCTCACATTATGAAAGTTTCCATTTATTATATAAGAGCTCATTAATGTTATCCATCTGTCGCAATATTGAAACATTCATCGCAAACGCTTTAAGATTTCTCATATAAGAGCATCATTAAGAAGAAGAAGTCAAACTGCCGCTTTTTGTTGTGTGTGTGTTGTCATTATGACGGTAAACAAGGCTCATCTATTTTTTGTACACTTATTAGCCAAGCATGTTAACATTTCAAGTTTTTGTAATTGATTTTAAACTTATAGAAATGAACACAATTTATAGATATATTAATCTACCACCATGCATAACCATTCAAGTCCACCATACAAAACCCACCCGGAGAGCAGCATGCAAGCAAATACATCTACATACATACATTCTCTATTACTGTTTCATGACACCCTAAAGCTCTTGTTAGATTATGTAATTCTTATCAATTCTTAAGTGCAAAAATTTTACGTTACTTTTACGGGATTAAAAACATTTTCATATAAGAAATCGAGTAATATTTTATACATTTTATCGCAGATAAGTATTACACCTAAGAACTTTATCGGATCAGACAAGAATTGCAAAATCTTACAAGTGCCTCAAGAATAATCTTTAAACAAAATATTTCTATTTTCTTAAAAAATAAATTGTTTTTGTAACGTATCTTCAAAGTATTTGCATCGTATGCTGAAAAACGCATTCACATGCTGGAACTGCACACGGAAAATTTGACCCATCAAGAACGTAGCGAGTGCATGTTCCAGTCCTGCCGCCAAGAATTTGACAACGAACAGGAGCTCATCCAGCATATGGGCACAGAGCATCTACAGCGTGAACCATCAGCTCCAATCATTGCGAATAACAAACGCGTACTCCAACGGAAACGAGAACGGCAATACACGGGTCTTTTCCAGTGCGGTAGCTGCACCCAACGTTTTAACATGAAGTCAGCACTGGAACGTCACATGGCAGTTCACTCGGCTGACCGCTTGCACGCCTGTACGCACTGTTCCAAGCGGTATAAGCGTGCCCAGGACTTGAAGTGGCATATGAAGACGCATGCTAACGAGAAGCCCAATGTTTGTGATGTGTGTGGCAAGGCATTTGCACTGAAATATGTTCTAACCCAGCATATGCGCAGTCATGAGGGTAAATGGGTTATAACAGAATAATATTTTATCTTTAAATAATTCCAAAAATTTACTTCCAGTCCTTGAAAAGAACTTTAAGTGTGACACGTGTGGACGGGCCTACTTGTTTGAGAAGTCACTTCGTCTGCATCAACGTGTACACACGGGCAATACGTACTATAAATGCGACCTGTGTCAAGAGCGTTTTGTGACTCACATCAAGTTTAAAAGTATACCAAAAACTTATTCTTCGGTTTTTAAAAAAATGTTTATATTGAAAATTCTTGTATCTTTTAGCTCATATGAAAAAGGCACACGACACAAAACAGACTCATGCCAAAGATTCGTTGGATGATTTGATCAACATTGTGATTTCCTGAGTGTACCATTGAAATAATTCAAGTGGAACAGAAAAACTTATTGAGTTAGCCTAGCATCAAAACTCTAATACTATAAGGTTGCAGTGCTTTGAAAAAGCCAAGCCCATAAAAGAATTTTTAATCTTAAACCATACCCTCCACTTAACCTTATTATCAGAGACTACCCTTCAATATATAAATACATACATATATGGATCATACACAGGGTTCGTTGATTCGCCAAGGGTGCTGAAAGCTTTATAATCTGTAGGCAAACAACATACAATTGATATATTTTCTTTATAAACGCTTTCCTCTCACATTATACCACATTAGCTTTAAACTCTTACATTCAAATATATATAGTATTTTCTATCCATCCAAATCCTAATCTACTCCACACATATGTTCATAGACATATTCATATTTCTATGCCTCACGTGTATTTCACATGACTTGAGTACATGACGATTGGAGACCACTTTAGTATAAGCAATAAGAAAATTGTTATAAAAAGTATTTAAGATAAATGACAAGCAACATTTTAATGCTCAAAAGATATTGCATTTATTTAAAAAAAAAAACCATGTATTTACAATTATAACAAATTATATTTTAAGAAATATCAAATATATATATTAGTCGTAGTAGTGCAATATATATTTACCAATTTAAAGTTCATTATACATAAATACATGCGCACATTAAATTGATTAATTGAAATTTTTTATTAATATTGATGTGAGTTTATTTGTTGTTAATTTTATAAAGATTTAATTAATTTAAAATAAATGATAAATATTTTATTGTACCTATATAAAATTTGAATTCTTATATTTTGTGTTTCTATTTGTTTCTTCAACTACTTTTGTAATTATTTAATTGCACTTGAAATTTTACTTAAAATTTCAATATTTCCTGTATTTTTATCTGCTTTAGTTGCCGTCGCAGCAATAAAATTTGTCCACTTAAAATTATAAGGATTTAATTTATTTGAGAAATTATTGCGATCAAAATTAAAGTGAGACGCGATACTTATACTTATACACGGATGCGGTTCAGTGGAAACACAGCTAACATAGAGCTGCCAGAATGTTGAAAATCATATGCCGCCGCACAGTCTGGCAGCGCCACTACCTTGGCCTCTTGTAGCTCGCATAACACGTCAGTGTTTAGGTTTTTAAGCAGCAAGTTCTACCAAAATTGAAGCAAGCAAATACTATTTAGCAATTACGAGTCGGCTACCGATCGAAATGGACGCAAAACAACAAACCACATAAAACTATATAGCAAACAAAGAAAGCACATCCACATTTTGTTTACCGCAAAGCTTTACAAAGTTACCAAGGTAATAACAACAAAAAAGCAACATCAAGAAAGCAGGTGCAACGGTAAAGATAAGCAGTTGAGATACAATTCAAAGAAGAAGCTGTCTGCCACGCCAAAGGTTTAACCATAGGTGTGACGTGTGTTGTTCATTTCTCAATCACAGCTGGCTAAAACGCCCACAAATACGCACACACCCACGCACGCACACGCACAGCACACAATAGCGGTCGCATCATGGCATTGCCATTAAGCGATCTGCTAATGTTTGGCAGCGGCGAAAAGAAACTGGCCGCCTGTGTCTTACTGTTGCTACTGGAGCTTTTCATGGAAGGTGAGCTGAGCGGTCCTTAATAATGATAATCATAACTAAATTATACCAATTGTCTAAATACACGTCACCCCCATATACAGGCGCCGAGACGGCAAGTCAAGCAGACATAGATAACCATCTGGAGTTGGGCAAAGATTTCTTGGCTCGCGGTCAACTGTCGGATGCACTGACGCACTATCATGCAGCTGTGGGTGAGTAAAGTTTTTTTTTTACATATATATATATATATATATACATATATATATATATATATATTTATTCATTACACTGTTTACATTTTTACATTTCTGTGCATTTGCCTTTGATTTGTAATTGCACATACTTTTAATGCACAATAAATTCATTGTTTATTTTTATTACTTTTAACATAAACATATATAATGCAGTCGACCAAATTTTGATTAAGCAAAACATCTATAGATTAGTTTAACTTTCCAACACATTTTTCAAACACAATATTCCAACTTGGTACAATAAATTTTTTAAACGATTGTTATTGGAAAATTAGTTTTATAAAGTTGAAATATCTATAATAATATATATGTATGCCAATTAATCAATTTCATTTTACAGAGGGTGATCCCAACAATTATTTGACACTATTCAAACGTGGCACTGTCTATTTGGCTCTGGGCAAGACCCGCTTTGCCGTACAGGATTTCAGTCGCGTGCTAGAACTGAAGCCGGACTTTACAGCAGCACGTAGTCAACGTGGCATTGTGCACATGAAGAGCGGTGATTACGATCTAGCACTTGTTGATTTTGAGCATGTGTTGAGAGAGGAGCCACATAATGGAGTGGTTGTGGAGCATTATGCCAGATTGATGCCCGCTAAGGAGCAGTGGGAACTGGTGCAGCATTTGCTGAATAATGATGATAATCAAAATGCTATTGGCATGATAACACAGCTATTGGAGATCTCGCCATGGTCCGTTACATTTAGGCAGGCGCGTTCCGATGCCTATCTAAAAACCAACGATCATCTTTCAGCTATTGCCGATTTGCGGCAGGTGAATCGTTTGTCCCAGGACAGTACAGAGGGACACTATATTATTTCGCAGCTTCTTTATAGAATTGGACATGCCACCAATGCGCTGAAAGAGATACGCGAATGTCTTAAGTTTGATCCCGAGCACAAGCTCTGTTTTCCTTTCTACAAAAAGCTACGAAAAGTGGAAAAGCAGCTCGTGAATGCAGAGCAGTCGCGAGAGGAAAACCGAGCTGCCGATTGCATAACTGCAGCGGAGTCAGTACTTAAACATGAGCCCGAGGAAATAATGATACGCCACGAAGCGCACAAGCTACTGTGCTCCTGCTACACTACAGATGAGCAGTACGGCAAGGCATTAACGCAATGCAAACACGCGCTGGATATTATGAAAGATGCCCAAGTGTATTGTGATCGCGCCGAGGCGCTGCTGGGCAGCGAAATGTATGACGATGCCATACATGATTTCCAGGCGGCACTCGAAGTTGATGAGAACAGTTCGCGAGCCAAGGAGGGCATACAGAAGGCTAAGAAGCTGCAAAAGCAAGCAGAGCGACGTGATTATTATAAGATATTAGGCGTTAAGCGTAATGCGAACAAACAGGAGATTGTAAAGGCGTATCGCAAGGCGGCACAAAAGTGGCATCCCGATAACTTTAAGGATGATGAGAAGAAGTTGGCTGAAAAGAAGTTCATTGATATTGCCGCTGCCAAAGAAGTACTCACAGATCCAGAGAAGAGACGTCAGTTTGACAATGGCGAGGATCCACTTGATCCAGAAAGCAATCAGCATGGTTTCCGTGGTGCAGATCCTTTTGCGCACTTCCAACACGGTTCGCCGTTCCAGTTTAAGTTCCATTTCAATTGATTGGGTTATTGAGCACTGGAGTCAGTTGCCATTGTTGAGTCAGTTTTCTTTGTGATTTTTCTTAATTAAATTCACGTCATTTTCCCGGCTTCCCTTACTTTCTTGCATTTTTCCTACGCCCATCTCAAGCTGTACGATTTTACACTTGTTTGTGCTGCATCTCTTAAATAGCGTGTAAATATTAGTCTAAAGACAATGTCAGATAACTGAAACGCAAGACACAAATACAAGAATACAAAAAAAAAACTGAAAAAATTATATTTAATTAGATTATTTAATAAAAATAATTGTAATGTAGTACATTTTTCTAATTATATAAATATAAAACGAAAACGATCAAGAACATAATCAAATTATTGTTGAAAGTTGCGAAAAACACGCGAGAAATGCGAAAATGTCATATTCCAAATATAGCATGACGTGTTGCCATTGTACTGGGTAGAATTTATTCTTTTACTTTTAATCAGGTTTTATAAAACAGGTAACAGTTTATTTTAATGCTAGATTTTAAATCTCATACGACATATCAAAAATGTTTCCAATCTAATATTTCACATATGACACCACATCTTGAAGTTTTCCTACATATTTATATATGCAAGATTAAAGAAATTTAAGAGCTAGTTAAACTGCACTGTTCCTTATGAAATTCTATGCCCGCAGAAATAAAAATGCTTCACATGAGAACATGGTAATATATGAGAAGTCACAATTGTTTCTAGTAGATACCATATATAGTGCTATTTAGCCAATTTTCATAAAAAAAAACAATGCTAACGAAGTGTCCAGATGCCATGTAATTTGATGAATATGGCAAAACTGTAATGGTTTTTCTACCAAATATAAAACGTTTCGGATTTTTTGCGCTTATGGAAACCCAACAAAACGACGCTTGGGAGTCAAATTTAAAGCAAGTATAAACACATTAAATATTTTGTGATTTTTATTTTACTATTTAAAGACAACGAATTTATTTTGTTATATTAAGTAGACTTGTTTCTAATTAATACAGAATAATTATAAGCAATTTGAGAAAGAATATCAATAATGTTCGTTCAAAAGACAATCGTTTTGACTAAGGTTTTGTGATTATAATTAAAAATAAAAATGCAAGAGTGGTATAGTCGAGTATGCCAGACTCCTGTATATCCTGTACCAAAAAATATTGCTTTGCTCTCGCTACTGCTCCAACGTGGGCAGAGCAGTAACGGAGTCAGGAGCACAGAACTAAAAATATTGAAAATTTGATAAAAATGAATCGCCAAAGATTGGAAATATGTCTAGAAAATCAGTCGTAAATGGTTGGAAATACGACTCGAAATTTTATTATTAGTGTGAAACAAAGATTTTTATTTAATAATATACTTTACTGTTTCAGATTATTAATAAAAATATAGTTAAGATAATAGTTCAAACTATAGTTAAGTCATAGCTATATAAAATAACTAGATTTAAGGTGTTACCACTACATAAATCATTGTAACTATCACAACAAACAACGCCAAAAAGAAGTAAAACTTGAGATGATATTGGCGATCCAATGATCCGATTAGTGCACGAAATTGCTGATTAGGTGAACCCGGATCTTCCTGCACAATGTTGGGGCGCTTTTGTGGTCTTGCCAGCGGTGATGAACGTTTCCCCGCATCCAGCTGTCGTGAAAAATGGCTCACATAGGGCGAATCTTTGTTGACCATATGTGAACGATGCTCCTGTTGAATCTCCGCCTCAGATTCGCTGTCCGAATCCACTTGCATGGGCTCAACTGTATTATCATAGAACTGATTTAGTTGCGGATACAAAGTGTTAGCCGCGTATGTAGGTTGTATAAGACGACCTCTCATAAATCCACTTCCTTCGATCGTCTGGCGCTGTCTCATCGAGGATGTGGCGGAGCCAACTGTATTAAATGGTGCAGCAGAGCCGCTGTATGCATTCTGTGATGCCTGGGGCATAAGTGGCTCATGGTAGTCAGCAGCATCCTCAAAATAACTTGTTGAGTTTAACTGACTTTGGGTCAGCTGCTGTTGCCTAGGCAGGTTTGAGTTATAAATGCGCTCTACGTGTGGCTTATAGCTGGGCAGCGTAGTGTGCGCAGGCGCAACTTCTGGGCGCCGGTATGTGTAACTTTGCGGTTGTTCTTTTTCATCGTAGCGTGGCTGGTCTACCTCTCTCGTATATGAAGTGGTGAGTACGCCTGATTTTGTCAACGAAACCGAACGACGCTGCCGTGAATTGTTATTACGTTGCGAATAATTGAAGCTTGGAGTGTAGACATCGTCCTCTGATTGCGAGCCAACATCCGACACTGTGGTAGTTGTATGCACGTTGCGCATTGATGTGTTTTCCAGCGCATCATAGTTGCTTGGCGTAGCAGCTATTGTGCGGCGACTATTGTTATTATAGTGTGTTGCATTTTTACCTGGTACACGATTTTCATTTATACTCGCGTGTTTCATGCTCAGCTCAGTAGCCGGTGTCGCCTTACTGTTGTGGGTTGTTTCGCGTCTAGGCGTTTTCTTTGTTGCTGCACCAGCATTTTTAGATTTATTCAAGGGCTCGCCTAGCATAGCTGCCCGTAAACGACGCACAATTACGTTGCGACTGGAATCCGTTACGGGTATATTGGGCAAGCCGTACTCTAGACATTTTGCATGCAGTTGCTTGTGCGAAATCGTATCTAGATAGGATAAGTCCGACATGTTTACGTTCAATTGTGAAATCTCTGTTTTTGTAAACAAAAATAGCGATGTCGTCACTGTTGGAATGCTGATGTGAACGACCTTCGATTTTACGCAAGCGTATTAATTATTTTTTTCAAAGGATTTGAAAAAACTGGCAGACGTCGTTGATAATATATAATAAAAATTAATTTTTTATTTGAATGTACTATTATATTTAACTTGTAAAGTAAAATATATTTCAAATAACTTGCTGAATTGCCGTTCAAAACTCAACTAAATGATAGAGCTGGGTGTTTTCATTCAGAATGCGCTCAATTGAACTAATCAGTTAAAGTACTGAACTTATTCAAATGATCATGGCAGAAATGGTTCATCAGTCGTTCAATCGCTTATATTGAATACTGTCCATTTTGCACAATAAATATCATGTTTTGCTATTGTAATGGCTATAAAATAAAAACTAAGAAATCTATGAATTACCTTATTAACAATGATAAGGTGGTTTTGTCTTTATTATAGCTAAATAAATGAATTACACGGTTCAGTTCATGAATCAAAATTGATCGACTGAACTTATTCATCAATTATATTCATCGGTAAGCTCTGATACTTGATATATTTAGCTAGTTCCATACTTATCGAAATAATTGCTGTAGTGCGATAACTTTGCGTACAAGTACGTCTATCGGCCAAAAACCACAACAAAACAAAATTTAGTAATTTTTGTTTCCCGAGTGTTAACTTGTGTGCCGAAAATATGTCGCTAACTATGCGAATTTTCACAGCATCGCGCAATGGTTAGTGACTAACATTGTCTAAATTAGAAATATAACACATTCAGTTAATAATTTCTTGTAAATTAAACGGAATGAGGTTATGTAAGCTTATGTCATAGTAAAACAAAGCTGAAATGGTTTCAATTTTGTTGATTAATTGAGAGGTGCCATTTAAAGAATCACTATTAATGTGTTTTGTATACAGGTCAGCGCATGTTTGGCACAACCGGCGCACGAATGCTGGCCGCCAAGAGAGCCGAACCGAAGGACATTGTGGAAGTACCCAAGGGATTCGTTTATGTCAACAACAAGGAACTGAGCATGGAAATGGAGGATATTACAGACCGTGCAGCAACCTCAATGTTCTTTGGTGAGCTCTTCCGTGGCTTTGCGGTTACTCTGGCACACATCTTTAAAGAACCGGCGACCATTAATTATCCCTTTGAAAAGGGACCGTTAAGTCCACGTTTCCGTGGAGAGCACGTGCTGCGACGCTATCCCAGCGGCGAGGAGCGTTGTATTGCGTGCAAGCTATGCGAGGCCATTTGCCCCGCTCAGGCAATCACTATTGAGGCAGAGGAGCGCGCCGATGGCAGCAGACGCACAACGCGCTACGATATTGACATGACTAAGTGCATCTATTGTGGTTTCTGTCAGGTGACTTTATCTTCAGATATAACACACATTGCGAAGTAGATTTATTTCGTTCTCTTTGTAGGAGGCCTGTCCCGTCGATGCGATTGTTGAGGGCCCTAACTTTGAATTCTCGACAGAGACACACGAGGAATTGCTCTACAACAAGGAAAAGCTTTTGTGCAATGGAGACAAATGGGAATCCGAAATTGCATCCAATCTGCAAGCAGATCATCTGTACCGTTAACTCTTATTGTACACATTAGAATTTTTGTTTAGAATGATTTTCCAATTAAAAAACGTCGTTGCCCAAGCTGCGCTAACAATGTGAACAAATTGCGTGAATTTTGTATTTTCAAATACAAACCATTCAAAATTTAATCACTTTTATGAACCTTCGTATGATTATGATTATTGATTGTTAATCCATACAAGGTATTGTTTAGTGGAGATGTCATGCTAAAAAAAATGTTTTCTTTTTAAAGGATCTTTAATCGTTACCAACGTAAAGATGTTTTCAGGGTTAATACATTTAAAATAAAAAACATCGACATACTTAAATAATACATTTCGATATTGGAATAATCGTAACTTGTAGCTTCCTAAATTCCTTTCCATATTTGAATCTCTTTATTGACCTGGACCTGCCAGGCTCTTTTCCATGAACTTTTTCTTGGCAAAGCAAGTCCACCATTTGTTTGGCTTGCCATCTTCTGTGTTGAATACTTTCTCTACAACTCGATTGCCAGTCTCGTGACGCAGCTGCAACAGATACTGGCGCATTAGGTCAGCATCCTGGGCAGATTGTGGCTTGGCATAGACAGCGTTCAGTGGAAAACCAGCATCGCCGGGTATGTCGAACTTGGAAATGGCCAAGCTGTACATTTCTTGTTGACCCTGCGCCTTGCTGGTGGAGCGCGTTAGCCGCTTAAGGCATTCGGTTATGTATAGCGTAATATAGATGAGAACGCGATCCACTTCAGACTGTATTTCATAAATAAATTTATATTTAGATTATTGTATGTGCATATTCTTCACCACTCACCTTCACTTCGTAAGTGCGAAAGAAAACATTTGCTTTGAAGAAGTAAAGTGACTCATCAATGATGTCGCTGTCTACATTAGCAGTTGGGGCTGGGCCGCGTACCTGGGTTCGCAGTGGCAGGATGGCCATATTACCAACCTGTTGGCGAAAGTCCTTGATTTGCGAGTGGTATGCCTGTGAGAATGTAAACAAAAGATAAGGATTACTCAATTGCTTTGCGTGTGGTCGAGTGTTTCATTAAACCTAAACACATTTTCTTCATTAAATCATCTGAAGTCTAGACATGTTGCTGGACATGCAAATTGGCTTAGCTACTCACCGGCATTCTGAATATTTAAAAGTTTCCCTAAATAAAGTTATTTATGTTTTATACAAAGTATTTTGCTAAACACCCACTAAAAATATTAATTAGTGTGAACGTGAACTACATAAGTAAAAATACCTTAAATATTATATGAAAATACCAAAGTTATCACTCTTCTCAGACATCGATATTTTTCGATACGGCGGACTGATGAAGTTTCGAACATATGCAACAACTATATCCTAAATAAAAACAGCTGGAATAGTATTTCAATGTTTGGCGATCGAAGAGTTGTCCGGAAAGTAAGAAATAATCTGGAAAATGAAAATATACGATTACAGAAAATGTAGACGCACAAAAACCAGGAAGCAACAAAATAGAATTAATTGATATTAAATATATATTCGCATCCAAAACTAAAAAAGAAACACTGATGTCAAATCTAAAGTCCAGTCTGCCACAGAAATAAATGTGTTAGATGCTTTAATATCCTAAAAAATCCAATTTAATGAAATTGAATTGAGCTGTTCAATTTTTTAATGGGAATAAAATCGACTTATCGATAACATTTAAATTTGCTATTATTGAAATCTCTAACAGCAAGAAGAAGCATACCGCTAAACTATAGGCTCAAACGGCGGAAGTATAAAAATTGTATTAATTTTTTCTATATATAAAAGTATGAATCCACCTACGCGTGGACGTGCTCCTTCTCGGTTTGTACGTGGAAGAGGACGTGGCGGGGGTAGTTATCGTCCATACTTCTACTTTCGTCGCAATGGCCGTGTCATACCTGCAGGCGGTAATCGCCAATCTACAACAGAACAGGATTCAGTTCCAAGGACTGCAACTGCACAGCCCAGAGGCTGGCAACGTGGATGTTCTTCGAGCATTACACGACGCAAGCGCACCTCCAATGCAGCAGTGGATTGCAGCTATCTGCGTCCCGAAAATTATGTGGCTCCAGAAGATGCGTTGCAGGTTCGCAGTCTGCTCGTAGACAATCCCAGAGCATGTCCTGGCTGGCGGCTGTACTTTTTGCGCGAAGTGTACGTGGCGGACACTGAACTGGCCAAGCACATTATTGCCGTAGAGGCACACTATCAACGAAATCCGCAAAAATATGATGTAGCTCAAATAGGTCAATGCGGTTTTTTTAAAATGCCATTGGCTAACATTGTGGACGACAAGCAGCTGGAGGTGTTGTGGCCCACGCTGGTTGAAGATATGCGACAGCAACCACTGCGCACACTCTCCACGCTCGCCCTGGCCATGCACACTGTCGTCGTCAACGCTCGGCTAGACGCAGCTGATGATGCTCTGGATAGTCTACTGCCACTCGTATCCACAAATGATGCATATGTGCCACGGCCTGGACGCACACGTAAGATCTACGTGCGCCCCGAGAACTTTGTGCCCGTGGAACTGATAAGCGATATTAGCCATGGACGCGTGGACAGCCTCTTTGCTGTTCGCGGTATTGTTAGCAGCGTGGGAGAGCCTACATGTAGCCTGGCCTGGTATGCCTTCCGCTGCACACGCTGTCAAACAGAACAGTCGCTGCGCCAGCGTGGCAATTATACACCGCGTCCTTATCACTGCCTGAAGTCGCAGTGCGGCGCCAAGGATAATTTTTTGGCATTGCGAAGTTCGCCATATACACGACTGTCAGTGCGTCAGATTATCCGGCTTGAGGAGTCTAGCCTGTCGCTGCTAACGGACTACGACAACACGCTGCCCGGCGAACTGGACATAGAGCTGCGTCACGATCTTGTCGACGCTGTGCATGTTGGCCAGGAGATCATTGTCACGGGCGTGTTGAAGTTACGCGAACTCAACGCTAGCAGCGAACAGCCGACCGCAGTTGGCGGAGATTCGCAGGCATATTTGCGGGCCTGCAGTGTGCAGCAGGCGAAACACGTGAAACGTGAGTTCAGCGAACGGGACATGGATGACATTGCAATGATCAATTCGGAGCCAAACAGTTTTAAGCTGCTGGTACAATCGCTGGCGCCGGAGGTGCACGGACACGAGCTGGCCAAGGCAGCTTGCCTTTTGTCGCTGCTCGGAGGTGTGGATTCGGGTGCCATTAATGTACTACTGGTGGGCGATCCTGGCATTGGCAAGTCTAAGATATTGCAGAACTGTGCACAGATCACCGAACGTGGTGCTTACATTAGTGGCAAACGTGGCATTCAGTCGTCCAACCAATTGGGCATTACATTCACTGGACGTAACAAGCGCGTTATGGATGCGGGAGCACTTCTCTCGGCGAACAGTAGGGGCCATTGCCTTGTGGATGGTGTAGACAAGCTAGCCTCCAAACAGACACTGCTGCTGCAGTGCATGCAGGCGGGGCAACTCAATCTACCGCTGGCGGGCATGTTTGCCTCATTTAACGCACAGCCCTCGATTATTGCCTGTGCCAACCCGCAGCGTGGCCAGTATGATCAGTCGCGTTATTTATTGCAGAACATACGCATTTCGACGCTGTTGCTCAAGGAGTTTCATCTAGTCTATGTGCTGCTGGACAGGCCGTCGACAACACGCGACATTTCACTGACGGAGCATGTACGTGCCCTGCATGTGGGCTCAAAGAAACGCGCCCAGATTGCCGCTCGGTATGCACTGAAGCCCAAGGTGAGCGAATCCATATGCGAGGATACTATCAATGATGCTCCCAATGCGCCAGCGGATGAGGATGATAGCATTTTGCAGCAGGATTATGACTTGGATAAGCGCTTGGAATTAAATGTGCTGGAAGAAGCTGAATTAGATCTGTTGCCGCCCGTACTGATTAAGAAATTTATTGCCTATGCCCGTCAAAATGTCCAGCCCCTGCTCAACGAGGCAGCCACAAATGCCATTAGGCGGCACTTCCAGGAACTGCGTCGTCGAAGCGAAGCGGAGCACGGACAGAGCCAGATTGGCATGGGGTGAGTATTGTAAATTTGTACAATCCAAAAATATATTTTATGAAAACACGAGAATTTAAAGATTTAAAGATAAAAGACCACACGTGGAATTAGATTTGAAAACTATTTAATTTTTTCCGTAAAATGTATCAAGTTTTTTAGTCTGTCAAATTAAATCAAAATCTGATTTGCATATAGGCATATGATTTGTATAATTGTCATGGAAAGAACTTAATTTTTGCAATATTATATTTGGCATTTGTAGAAGGCTTCTGAATTGGAGTTAAGAGTGTAGAATCAGATTCGACCCTCATCCAAAATGTTATTCTTTCTGGGGCTTGCATGTATTTTTAAAGTATGACTTAGTTTTAAGAAGAAAATATTAAAAGCTGGTCTCACGAAAAAAAAAAATAATTAAATTCAATTAGAAATCAAAAGTTTTTCAGAGCCCTAGAGAGCAGCATTATTTCTCTGCCGATTTGTTCTTTAACACAGCTTTCGTGGTATTTTGTGGGCACTGAGTGCTTTATTTAAGTTAAATTACTTATGCATTATAATCTAACTAGAACAAGTAAAGTACTATAGTCGAGTATACCCGACTACAGGACACCATGTACCAAATACTCTCTCCTATAAATACACATTCCAATCAAGCAGTGCAAAGCAGTTCAACGCCCATTGCATGTTTCTGCTTTATTATCGACCATTGTGACTTGGTACAGGGTGTAAATAGTCTTAGCCTAGATTTAAAATCATAGTATAATAATAGATTAATTGTGTAAAGAGAAGTTAAACCCATGCGATTGTTATGGCCTTAGCATAATCAAAATTGTTCTCTACATAAGATACATTTATTTTCACTAGTTTTCGCCGGTTTTCCTTTTACGAGCAGCTCTGAAAATATATCTTTGGAAGCTCATGCCATTTCCATTGTGATTAATCTAAAGTTGTTTAGTTCTTCTTCGCACAGTAGTTATTGTTGATTTGTCTAAGTCTAAGGTCTAAGTGGCTGCCTTAAGCAAGTATCTAGCATATTTTAGCGCATTAGTTTAAGACATGATGAGACGGGCAACTCGACAAATATGGCCAAGAGCAGGGAACACAGATACGAGGCGCAAAGCACGTAAAAGATGTAAGCAAACTGCAACAAATATTTATAAAAATAAATACAACAAAAAGGAGATGAAAAACACACTGAACTCACCATTGTGCCCGTGCCAAAGTAAATGGGCTCTCGCATCGTGGCCAGAACGATGCGTGCCACCAACAGATGCACTATAAAGGCGCCATAGGTGAGGCGTCCCAGAATGCGAAAGATGGGCAGGCAGGCAAACTTGCGCAGTACCCCTTAAAAAAATAAAATAAAATAAAATTTAAAGGTATTTACAAATCGTTCACATAACAAATGATATATTAATTAATTAAAACTATACTTACAGCCCACCTTTGCGGCCATGCCCACGACAAGTAGGCCCAGTCCGAAAGCCCAAAGATTGCGCTGAGCACCCGCATAGATGGCACCCCAAAGTCGCGGTGTTTCGGCATAATAATGTTGATATATGGGATGCGCCGTGAAGAGCCAAAGTACGCCCACTGGGATCAATGCAAACCACAGCACCTGAAAGCTGATCCGCTCACGTAATTTATACTGCTTCGATGATATCTGATCATAAACAATAGCAGCCAGAACTCCACAAAAGTAGGCACAAAAGTTCATATAGAACGACGTGTAGAACTCGGTAAACTGCCGATCCCCAATAAATGAGTCCTTTTGAGTTCTGAAGGCGAGACCAGTTGAGATTGCGGCTGCATTAAGCTCTACAAATTGAATTACTTACTGTGGCGTGGGCAGGAAAATGGGATAATAGTCTAATGTATAGGTCAGCACAGCAGGCAATATCATAAATATGCCCAGAATGATGGCATAGAGCTGCTTGCTCCAACGTCCAAAACGATGTCCACACATTAGCACTAACAAGCTCAAAGCAAAGGATTGCGTATCGGCAGCCAGATACCAGCCTTGAAGCAGGCACTGGAAATGAAGCATGCTCACAAGATGGTATCATTAGCTACTTATTCCATTTACTTACACGTTCATCGGTGCGCACAAAGTTATTGATGAACAGCAAATTGGCCCACCAGTTCTTGCGGCAGGCCAATTGCTCTCGCTCGTAGATGTGCCGCCAGAGCGGACCACCGGCATTCTCGAAGTAAACGCCGCTCATTAACAGCACAAAGGCATAGGGCACAGTCAGGCGTATATATCGAAATACATTGAACTTCACAAAGAGACTGGCATATCTGGACACGGTCCATGTGTGGGGCTTGTGCTCCGCATACGCTTGGATCACTGCCAGCCAGTTGATGGTGAGCAGCAAACCGCCGATGACAAAGAATGTGACTGTGATTAGGGAGCCAGAGATGAGCAGAGTGCCAGCTGGCGTATGTAATAGCCGCTCCGGATCCTGTGGATTGCTAATGGCACCCTCATAGATCACCCAATTGGTGTGCGCAAAGATGACCAGAAACATAGCAAAGAACTTGAAACAATCGAGAAAACGCAGGTCGCGTCCGATCTTGCCATTCGGCTCCTGAGTCAATCTATACCAATTACGAGCAACTGAGCAAGTAAGCAGTAGACGCGTGGCCAGACTTTTCGGCGGTGTCTTGTAATGATCCCGCTCCTTGAGCATTTTGTCATGGCGTCCTCGCTTTAAATGCAAATCGATGATACTGCTGACGCAGGCCAGCGAGATGAGAGCGCATAGTATCACATAGAAGGTCAAATTCCAGGCATCATCTGTATAAGATATGAGCATATGATTATACTAGCTATCAAATGGGACAGGTTGCACACACCTTCTTGGATGACCTTGCCGGCAGTTTCTGTTGTATCACAATACTCCACAACACTCTTGGCATGGACTCCATAGCCACGCTGCTGCAAGCGCCAGTTAATGCAGGCATTGCTTAGCCCATTATATTTAGCCCGATTGGCTGCCTCCATTGCAAAGAGTTCCAGATATACGTTCACCTGCAGCAGGCAATCAAAATGCATAATGAAATTGCTATTAAATTGACCATTAAATGTCACAGCCTTGGCCCTGAACGAAATGCCTATGCTCTAAATTGAATCTTTAATCATTTGAAGCTTTGTTTTGGCAGCTGCTCTTGAAACAACAGCACGCTTTGTCTAACCCACATATGTAAAATGCATTTTGATGATGCAGTAGCCATCTCCACCAACTGATAAGTTAATCAATGGGTTTTCCTGGGTCACATCATTTATGTATGCAGCAGCCGGACCTAAATGACTTGACAATTGGTCAGATAACCTACTTAAAAAATGTAATTAAATTTAACAATTTATCTAGATCATGATTATTACTTGACATGTCGGGATCGCCGACAAATGTTAGAAATCAATAAAGAATTAATAGTAAAATATATTAATGCAATTATTTCAACTTATATTTAAATCTGCTAAAAGTAGTGAAAAGAAAAACTTGAACATGAGAAAACGTGACTCAAAGTAGCCGTGTCCAATGATCAATTTAGTATATTTAACTCAACAAATATCTGCTAAAATTAATGCAAGCATAACTATTTACTGAAACTCATTTCATTATTAACTCTTTATACAAATATTAGTTAGATGTTTTTCTACATTTTCTCAAATCACATCTCTATAAATCACAGTTGAATAAACTGTGTGCCGTTTAATATCAGCTTGTTTGTGGTTGTTATTATAAATGGCTTTGAAATAGGGTATCTTTACTTTATAAAGCAGTTTGTGGTATACAGGAATTATTTAAATGAAGACAATAATCATTGACAATGATTTTATTTATCAATTAGTTGTAAGTCTTACAAATCAGGCTTCGGCTCTAAGTATAAATAAATAGGGTTTTTTTTGTGTACATAAATCTTATTAAATTATATTTTGAAACAATAAATTTAATAGAATATATTTATGTATTCATTCCATTTGTGAATTTATGTAAAACGCTTAAGGATAGCGCTGAAGGTAAAATGGAAAATTTTATTTGCCTTTGGAAAATTTTAATAATTTATTTGTATCTTTCGCAGTGTAAAAACTATTCGTTATATTATAAAAAATAGTTGGACTCTTTTTGTTTGTTTTTATTTCTTGTTCGCATTTGTATGGGGTTTTATTGTTGTAAGTTTAAAAATTTTTATTTTTCATTCAACACTTGATATTCGTTCGTTTCGGTTTCTTTTTATTGGAAGCTGTGAGAGATTTTGTAATCTTTGTTTTTCTTTGATTGGGCAAAGGCGTTAAATTGAATTAAATTGTGCTATCTTCGAATGCATTGAAAAGCGCGTTTTTGAATACATTTTCATATAGTTGTGTTAATTGAATTCAGATGTTTAAATATGACTGATAGAATGCCCCTGATTGAACCATTTAAACAAGGTGAAGCTGACAATTCGATTGTTGTTAATAACTACTGAACATTAATATACATATGTATATTTATGTTAAGTGATTCATTGCCAGAGAATCTTGAAGAAGTGCATCTTAAATAACAACAATTTATATGGCAATTAATAAAGTTTTTAATGTATTGTATTAGTATATTTAGGGCTGACTGAGGGTGTGATAACGTGCTAGATAACATTTTCGAGATTCGAACTTCAGTTTCCTTTTATATCTTTTCATGTCAATGTTTACTTAAAGAATTGCTAAAACTAATTAAATATTAGTTAATCCTGAATTGAGGACATTACATTCATTAGAATCATTTGCACTCTGATTGTCGCTCTAAATTAAATGTTTAAAATCTATTTTCAGTGATAAATAGTCTTTTCAAATTACAATAAAAATATGTATATCCGAAATTATTTCATCATCGATATAATCAATTTTAATGATTTATGTGAGTTTTCAGTAAAAAAAGTAGAATCTTAACAGAGGTCAATAATTATTTTGATTATATGTTTTTTAAAGGAGCTGTAAAGAAATAGTTCACTGTCCCTGTGTAAGAGTTTATATATGCTATTCGTTTCTTCCAGAAGTTACCTAAGTCTGTTTATATATTTTCCGTCTATATATGATTAGCAAATTACCTTAGCATTATCAATTAGAATGCCCGCATCCAGCTGCTGCACTTCTGGTGGCTTCAGAGCAGCTAATTCCGCCTCGCATTTGTGTAAACATAGTCCAAAGTACAATTGACGATGATCAAAGTGATGTCTGTCATACTTGGAGATCTCTGCGATAGCACGCCAAGCGGCTGTCGAGTTGTCCGGCTGCACCTCGGCTCGCACAAAGCAATAGGTGCCAGATTCCACTCCGGCAAACTCCTGCAGGCAGCGATCATAGTCATCAAAGTCATAGAGCTGGGGCATCTCATAGTACTGCGTCACTGGAATTGAGGCAATGAAAAATATAAAAATGTGAACATCATTAAGGAAGTCACTCGCATGATTCCGCGAAAGGAAACAAGTTTCGATGCAATAAAATCCTACTTATTAGCCAAGAACAAGCCACTTTAACTATGTATATCTCCTTTAACGATCGCTCAAGTGAAAGGAAACTTGTTTTTTTTATTCATTAGTCGAAAGACTTAGGACACAAACTTGAACTTGTATTTCCAAGTCCTTGAACCTTTGCTCATCGTTAAGAAATTGCCGGTTATTGGCCCAATAGAACAAACAGAAAGCCAGAAAGTGCTTACATTTTTAGCAATCATTTCTGACAAATTAAATTGTTTGTTATTGTATGCAAATAGTGCAAAGTCATCTGGTTCCTGTCCCAAGTACTTACGTGCAGTCAAGCTACGCCCATGTTATTTTTCCCCCCAAAAGGGGAACTTTGTTTGTATGTTGTCTGAGTGCCAAAACACGAAAGTGAATGATTAAATAACAAGATAATCTAAGCCTTATTGTCCACTTTAAGATGCGTTAATTGATTAGAATCCCAAATGTTAAAAGTTCATTTCGGATAATAAGTGATATTGGAATGTTTTTGTTTAATAAACATTTAAACACTTAACTCAATAGGAATGCAAATCACTCTAATTAAATTTACATAAATATTTGTTACACTTTTGTCAAATCATCATTTATTAATATAAAAATACAAAAATCTGTCATAAATTATCCATAAATTACTTATGAGTGTTTCTTTTTGTGTGTTTTATTTAATATGTTATTCAATTTAATTTTAGTTTTGAATATTGAGTTAAAGTTGTGTGTTTAGAGTAAAAATTGTTTTAAAGAAGGCCAAAAATAACGTTTGCTGATGCGAAACCAAAATATATTGAAAATATTATACTATGTAGTTGAATTAATCTTGACATTGAGTCAGATAATTACTTACTAATATTTGAAGTTGGAAAGGCCTTTATTAACTTGTATGCAAAACTTGCTTAAGTATAAAAAAAAACTTATCTTTTCCAATGCTTCATTTAATATGTATTAAAGGAAGAGTAGTTTTGTTAAGAAATTGATAAGAAATAACAGCCGAATCGAACTTCCTGTGTCTTTATTTTATCAATTTACATTTAATTTAAGTTTTTCTTTTTGGCACATATGCATATTTCGCTTTTCTGAAGACAAAACGATGCAAATCGAATTTCTATATCACATAGCAACAGTAGAAACAATTTCATAAAAAAAAATAAACTATATAAATATCTTTGTTCTGACAAAAGAAATACTTGCAAGAGTATTTGCTTTCTTTGTTTTTTAAATAAAGAATTTTTAATAAAAGTTCTGTTTTAATACAAATGCGAAATAGTAAATATTTATGTTTTAGTGACTTTAACGCATATTTAACTTAAATAGATGATTTCAAATTTATCATAACCAAGTTATTAATTGATAAAAATTTGTGACTAAAGACTAAAGATGAATAAAATTTAAATTCTCAATAGAACTCGTATGTACGATCCAGCTGTAATAATTTAGATAAGTTACAAAGATATTAAAAGTATATTTATTTTTTATTATACTTTTATTTTAAAGACATTTAATCTGGCTTGACAAATATTATAATTAGGAAAGTTCTGCTTTATGAAGTGCATACAAAAAGTCTAAGTTTATTTTACACGGATTCAGTTCTACGATTTTGACGGGTTCTAAACTTGATAGAATTAGAAGAAAATAAATAATTCTTACTGCAATAAACTGAAATAGTACGAAAAATATTAAAGAGTGCAATTGTTCTCCACTCTTAACTCTTGTTATGCTAGTTTAGAGTAAAATAAAACCGAAAATCTTAAATGTAATTTAAAATTTAGCAACGATAGGCGTTTCTTTATTTTTAGCATACTCTTATATCATTGCACTTATACAACTCGCGGATATTATATACAACTATCATAAATGTTAACTTATCTAATTGTAATTAGAATCATTTGATTTGGTTACATTTAAATACGATGACTCCGCCTGCTACTTGTTGCGTGCAGGCGAAACAAATTTAGTTTATAGTCAGTCACAGCGAAAATAGCAAATAAATAATTTTAATAATATTCAAAGTATAGTATTTCTGAAATGCACACTTAAACTGTTTACTTACTGTTCATCTCAAAGCATTGAACGGCTGCCAGGAGCACGCCCAAGGATATTATAATCTGTAGAGACAACATCTTCCTGCTCCAGCACTGTTGCAATGTTGCCTAATTGAATTTTTACTTGCGACACAAACACAATCCCGCTGCTGGGCAACTAATATTTCATCAAACGAAACCTGGGCATTAAACAAAGGCCGCGCTTCAATGCCACGGTTAGGAAATTGCGCTTTGCTTCCGATTGCTGCTTTCAATGCGCTTTTCCACAATTCGATGGAAGCGATTGAACCAAACCGAACTAAAACCAATCAAAACCGAACCGAACCGTACCACACCGATCCGAACCGTGCGCGCCAACGTTCGAGCCGAGAATGAAAATACAAATTGAAAATGGAAATGATGGTGCGTGTGACTTGGAGCCCGGCTCTGAGTTCAGGTTCGTGGTCAACTAGCTAAACAACCAAATAATCAACAAACCAACCAACCAACCCAGTCCAGCCAGCATCTGTGTAATGTGTAATGTTGCTCGTTATTAACGATTGTTGTGATTGTTTCAAAACTTTTCGGATATACATATAATGCGTTGGAACATGTTCGATGCGCCCACATACGACTGATTTATTGTACATGATTACTGTTAAGTCAGTTGTGAAGTAGTAGTTGGCCCTTAGGTATTGATTGCCTATATATGGAGCAGATCAGTGGGTATCATAATATGTTCTGCCACCAAATATGTGAATTAATTTGTTGTTGATTCCGATAAATTTACGTTAAATTAGCACGCATTTTTTCTGTAAATTTGTGTAAAAAACCACAACAGATTGTTATTCTTAGAAGTTTTATGTCATATCTCAGCCTAGGGCGCAGGGAAAATAATAACTTTAAAAACAAAAAACAAACGCAAAAGCATAATTAAGATAAATACAAGCTGCACATGAGAAAACATCGGAGCACATTTGAGATCCTAAGAGTTTTCACACCAAAAATTTGAAAATATATTTTCTGAGGCTAAGAACTGTCATTTACTTTGTACATATAATTGCAAATATTTAGGAAATATGAAGCCATCAATATTAAATATTGATTTTTAGATTTGATTCAGAATATAAAAAATATATTTAATCTGTAGGAATTTTCAATGATATCTAGAAATTTTAAATCAGTTTGTAAATTTATTTGTATATTCTTTATAGAAATTTAGTTTTTTTCTGAGTGTAGCAAAATAAACTTTAACAAAGAACTTTTTTCTTTTTGATTGTTTTGATCTTCTTCATCTCTTGCAGACAGCTGCTCGGCTTGATAAGCCTCTCGGAGGCACGGGCCCGCCTAGATTTGTCCAGCGTTGTGACGGCGATGCACGTGCGCGATGTGATTGCTGTGCTGACTGAGAGCATAGCTCAGACCTGCCTAGGCGCTGGCCAGGCAGATGCAGCACCCAGCAGTTCCGGCAAGAGCTCGCAGCTAAAGAGTTTTGTGCGAATGATGCAGCTGAGGTCAGCTGCCTTGGGCCGACGTATCTTTGAGTTCGAGGAGCTGAAGGAGATGGGCACGCGAGCGGGCATTATGACGGGCATTACGAGACTGGTGGAGATTGCCAACATGGGCGGCTATTTGCTTAAGAAGGGCGTAAACATGTACGAAGTTGTGCCCGAATGAACAAATTAATATGTAAATATTTGAGTTATTTTCGTTGTTAAAATAATGCATTAGGTGTTGTTAAGCTTTGTAATGACTTAGAACAGAGTCTTACTCGAAGCATTGTGCCATAAGTTCCATACTTTAATTTAAATCTGTGCTTTAGATGAGCTCAAAAATAAATATTTACCAAATGTTCACTTAAACAACAATCAAGCATACTCAATTTGACTTAATTGCGCAGGTTGGGAGCGACTGAAATCTGTCAGAAAATTTTAATTGATTTTGTAAATACATTAAGCAAATCCATTCGACTTACTAGCTTTCAAATATTTAAAGAAATTTTAATAATTAATATTTCTTGAAAATTAAATTGTTGACAAGTTACCATAAATATATTTTATTTTACAAAACACAAACCAGTTCTTAGCAATCATTCAATAATGTTGGTAAATTTTACACGAACGCGTAGATGCACTAAGCGCCATCTAACAACGAATAGCTAAACTAGTCAAAGCTTTAACAAATGCTGCATATTTATAGGGTTGCTATATCCCAATCATTGCTGACTGCTATGAAACTTAGAATTCGCGGTGAAATAAAAATCCTCATTTGTAAATTGGGAAATTATTATTTGGTGGATATAGGTTGCGTTAATTTCAACATTTTTATTTCATTTACTTTCAACTTAATTTTTTTGGCTTTATCTTACAGCTATGTTGATGAAACTTGGAACTTGGCACAGATGGATTATGTGATTGTATGTAGTTTGTATGTAAAAATCAGCCCGATGAGACCACTATATCATATAGCTGCCATAGAACCGATCGATCCAAAAAATTGTTTTCCAAAATTTCTTTCTTGTTATTATAAACTTTATTTTAAATATGTTGCTAAAATACTTTGTTGAATTACTTGTGTTTATTATTCGATCTTTAAGAAATTATAAAATATGTATACACATTTGCATTAAAATGGATAGGAGGAGTTGGCAATAAAAGTGATTATAGTTACCTAAGTAAATTCTGTTTTAAATCAAAAAAAAAGAAAAAAAAACTTTCCGAAAGTTAATATCCTGAAACATCGCCACAGTAATATTTTTCCAATAGATCGATGTTTGCAATACTAGAATATACAATACGAGTTTCTATGGCAGATTCAGTTAACGCGGGTGAGAAAACCGATTCAATTAAATTGGTTTCAATTAATACTTTATTCAATTGTATTCATGAAGTTACATAGAATGTGTCATGCTAATTCACCATAAATGTATGCATTATCAAATATAGATACATGGTTATACTAGGTTTTTAAAATCAAACTCATAAAATGTCTTTGTTTCTGCTTAACTCTCATATTTTCTTAATACATTTCGTATGCTACGTTTTTTGTTCGCTTTGTTTGAATGCTTTTTGTTTTCGGTTCACGTGAGGCTTTTCATTTTTATTAGTAACTATGGTATCTTTTATTTATAGCAAAGGTTCGTTTAGGATTATAAAGTACAGCACTATAAGGTATGGCTTAGCCTATGTGGATTAGTTTAGATTGTATTAGAGCTATCTTTTACCGTGCCTTTATAAATCTATTTACAAAACGAGCGAACAGGCGTCTTAAGATAATTGCTAGTGATTAAATGTTTTGAAGTATAAATGTATTTCAATATTTGGCTTAACCTTTTGCTATCCAATGTCCGTTAAAACTCTTAGCCTATGTCTACGTTTTAATTGAGATATTAGTCGTAATGGTAATTTTTACTTAATGCAACCAATTTGCTAAATAAGCATACATTAATTTTCCAATTATTTTAAGCTAATCAGTCTAAATAAATTAAATAGAAGGCAACAAAAATAACAGTTCTCGCTAAAACGAACAAATTTATCTAATTCGCTGGCTAAATATTTGTTGCTAAATATTTTCATGCTAAGTATTAATACATATATACTAAATATTTGTAAGCTCTGCAAATTGATCTAAGGTCAAACAGGCAGACAAAAATTATATTGATTTAATTAATATAATAAAATTGAGTTAATTTATATATTGCCTGCTGGGCATTAGCTATACTTAATAAACAAATAAACAATTCAAGTGCATATAGCCAAATTGTATTAACCACTTTATAAATTATTACTTTAAATACTTTCTTGGTCTCGTTGAACTTCAGCTCTCATATAAAGCAGTTTGGCTAATGCAAACATAAAGATAACTCTGCTTAATTAAAGGGTTTTTGTCGATAATATATAATATATTGCACATAAAGTGGAGCGTACAGTTTTAGAGAGCGCGAAACAGATGCTAAACGGAATGATATATGGGCAGTGTCTGGGGGTTGTCTATTGCATATCCTTCACATGGGCAGAGTTTTGGTGTGTCCATATTATTATTATAAATCCTATGGGGTTTGTACTTGAAAATGTGAGCTAGAATAAAGCTAAATAACATGCACCTGTCCAATCTTAAACTAAACTTAGATTTTAACTAAATACAGTAATAAATAATTACTTAAAATTCAGATAAAAATGAGATTCAAAGCGAACATAAAAGCAACACGAGCTGGCTGTCTGCCTGGTGGGTTTACAGCTCACCACGGAAGGTGAGATTAAAGGTGCGCAGTTCCATGGGCTCCATCGTGATCTCTGCCAGAGAATGCAGTCGAAGCGGCTGGCTATGCTGCGACATTCCCGTTAGGCTGGTGGGCTCAATGCTGTGCAATCGCAGCTCACCAAAGCGTACGGCGCCAAGGCCCTTGCCCGTCAGCGGACACAGGCTGCTCAAGTCCAGCTGCTGTGAGCTGACGCTGCAGTCGTAGCCCTGACGATGCAACACCAACAGCGCCGAGGCGGACGGAAACAGCTGCAACTGCGGATCGGAGAGGGTGCGCAACGTGGTTAGATGCACGTCGCAGGGCAACGCGCCATGTGGCAGCAGGCGCACTAGCGGCTGCAGCGCCGGTTGAGGCTGCTCAAAATTGCTCAAGAAGTAGAGATTCGGTGGGTAACGCAGCGCATTCGCCAATTGCTGAGCCTGCAGACTCAGAACCTTGTAGCTGGGTGGCTTAACCACGTGCTGTCCAGGCGGCATATCCTCAACCAGCAGCCAGAACTTATGACGCGTCAGGCGACTGTCAACGACGCCCTCGCCCATGCCGCGATAGTCATCGTAGAGTGTGCGTCGATCCAGCATTACCTCCAGCTGGCCGGGCTCATAGCTGGCAGCGCCTTGAGCGTGTGCCGTGAGCAGCGTGAGCCGCAGACGCGCATCCTGCAGAAATGCACCTGAGGTAATCGGAAAATAGTTGCCCTCAATGCCAATCGCTGGCACCTTGATGCGTCTGTTAAAAAAGATAACTTTAAGCCCAACTGTGATTTTGATTGCCTATTAACTAAATAACTTACTCGTGATACTGGAAACCATTTTGATCGCTATAGAAAACGGGTAATTCCGGCATGGTGTTCGGCTCCGCTGGCTCCTTTAGCGGATCGCGCTGCAGCGGCGCAGGTGCAATGTTATCAATATTGGTCACCAGCCGCATAAACAGTTCTGTTTCCCGATTCTTGGGCGGCGGCTCAAAATCAATATCGTTCTCAATATAAATGGCCGCATCTAGATGTGTACGCGTATTAAATATGCGCACAGTATGCGCCATGAAGGGTCCATAAATGACCGTCACATCGCTGGCAATGGGTCCCGAGGTGATTATAATTCGCACATCCTCATATTGCTCCAGCACATCCTTCTCAGCCTCGCTCTGCTCGGGATCCGTTTTGAACAAATAGGCGCCCGAATGGAACTGCGCACTGCGATACGCCGCAAATTTGATGGCGCACTGCATCGGCTGAAGCAGCTTTTGCTGTTTATTCTTTCGGGTGATGGTCTTGAGGAAGCCGCTCTTCTCATCGAACAGTAGACGCATGCTAGGATTCTCCAACTGTATATCACCTGGCAGGAAAATAAATTAAAACGAAATTAATTAGCAAATTTACTAAATACCAAGAAAGTGACAAGAAATTCAACATAAGTATCCACCTATTGACTGATTATAATTCCCATTAAACTTTATCATTTGATTTTAAATTCAAAAACAATAAACATATCGTATTTTGACTGCATGTTTCTATAAAAAGTAATTGCCGTTTAATATTTTATAAAAAATAAAATTAAGATAATTTATAGGTATAATTTTAACTATCCACCTGTAGCTTGAACATTTTTTTCATGCCTCTAAAAATCCACATTGAAAAAATTAAAATTCAAAAATTCAATGTGTATTTTTAGAGAAATGGAACAAAATTATCAAGCTGCGATTGAATTTTTCCATAAAAAAATATTGATATATTACTTGATTTGATTTTGATTACGTTTTTCAATATGTCGTTGAGTCAACAGCGGATTTTAAAGGGGTCTGCATACCTCTAACTTCCTTACACTTTTTTTTTTTAAATATTTTCTTTAGTTGCCTAAAAGACTTAAAAGGACCCTTCCTCTTCTGCTGAACCAATTGACATATTAGTAATGTTGAATTTGGGCTCTTCGAAATGTATGAAATATTTTACCCATTTCTCAATGGAATTGGCAATAGAGATCATTTCATGGGAATATATATTTGCCTTCAAAAAGTATATTTTAAGAATATTTCCGATTTTGTGCAGTACACGGGCTTTAACGACAATTTTTTTTTTAAACTACGATATAATAATTAATCTAAATACTATTCTTAACGAAATTTACAACTTACTGATAATTTGGTGATCAATAACTAGGTTTACGGAATTGGTAATATTATTGTTGTCGCCTGACTTTCAGGTTTGCTCTCAAAAATTCTTCATAAAAAAGTAACTACTTGAAATTATCGGATACAAATATTTTTTTGGAAGGATATAACACGATATTATCTCGCAATAAAGATAAGAAATATTCTAACTGTATACATTATTTTGTCGAATTATGTTTGACTACTGCTTTGGTGATAATATTGTTGCCGCAACTATATATATATAATATATTTGAACAGTTATATATTTTACTGGACATGGTCGGATCTGTCTCCTTTGACTCCGTTTTAACTATTTTCAAAGTGTACATACAAGTATGTCCTATAGGGATTATTGAAAACTTACCTGCTGGCTTGGCGCGTGCTTCAAACTCAAAAGCATTGGTTTGTCCTGGATTGACAGTGGCTGAAGCCGTGTCAGCAGCATTGGCCTTCTCCGTGCAATCGTCACAGTAAACGGTGGCAATATTTCGCTTATAATTAAACTCATCCACCTGGACGCGATATGTGGTTAACGATAGGGGTTCCAGTTCGGCGACAAACATCACCTCATATTGGCGATTTGAGGTGCGAATGCGATTAGCAGCGCCGGTGCCAGCCGGCGGCAGTCCATTGAATACCTGCTCATAGACATCTGTGATGTTCCAGACGGGATTGATTTGTATGTGCTTCAGTTCGACACCCAGCTCATTGTAGATGCGCACATTAGGCTGCTGGACACGCAGCGTGACAATTTCAATGCGCTTCTGGGCGAGCGCATTGTACAGTACAAAACTTGCTTCGGCATTTTTGGCCAGCGTCGATGTGGCGCCTTCAGATGTTGTGGTAGTGGGTGGGGCTTCATCGCTACTGCCCGGATTCATCAGTTGTATGGGCATTTTTCGTGGTATTTTACTAAAGTTGTCGCGTTCGAATTCGCTGAGCAGAAAGCCGTGCTCATGTGAGCTACCATTTTGGAGCAGCATCTCGATGCAGGCCTCCTGCATTTTGACCATGTTCTGGGTGCTGTCAAACAGCCGGTTGGCATAGTCACGCATCACGGCCGCTTTGGAGGTGCCCGTGATGGCGTCATGATGCTGAAACAGGCCCAGATTGCGTCTGGCATGTATGACTTGCTCATAGTTCTTCTCATAGATCTTGATGGCGTCGTCGTGCCTTGCCTGACGCGCTGTATTGTACGCAATGGTGAACAGCATCTCCGCAGCACGCAAATTATGCTCCAGCTCGGCGCTAAGCAGCTTATAAAAGGGCCGTGTGGTGAAGTAGCCCGACCAATAGGCGGGTCTGCCCTCCGAAAAGATGTCCGAATAGACAAAGAAATCTCCCTTGAAGCTGGGAAACGATTTGGCTCCCATGCGCTGGCGTATTGCCTTGAAGTAATCGCTGGGTGTTCCAAATTTAATGTCCACATTATACAGACGCTTGTTGGCCATAATGTGACTGATGAGCTTCTTGTAGTTGCGGTACTGCTGATCTACCTCGCGCTCCTTGTTGTAACGGAAATCATCGCCCACCGGTATGAGCGCCACATTGTGTGGAAATAGGGAGGCGGTTCGCGCATATTGGTTCAGGAGCAGCTGGGCCTTCTCCTCGACGTTGTCGTCGGTGATGTACTGAGCCTTTAGTGAGTATTCCGTGTATTCGCCGGGTATTTTGCGAAAATCAAAGTTCAGGCATATGGAGGGATGTGGGCCGCAAGAGCCCTTGATGGAATATATGTCAAATGGCATATTGTGGGTTAACAATTTGCCCTGACCCTTGGCTGAGCGCCAATAAGGCGTCCAAATGAAATCGCCCGTCTGTTGGCGGGCAAACCACTGTTTCCATGCGTAGTGTATGCGCTGTATGATGGCGCCTTCGAACTGGGAACCGGAAAGCAAATACGGAACCGTGCTACCATGTCCAAAGGGATCTATGGACCAGCCCACCTTGGGTGTTACATTTAAATTGTTCTTCAGCCATTGATGGCCTTCGATTAGCTGATCCAGCATTGGATAAATGTGAACATTGGCTTCATCGGTCATGACCCAACCGCCGGTGGTTATCTCAATGCGTCCGGAGTTGACCAGACGTTTGAGTGCGCGCTGCTTGGTGGGATGTGCCTGATCCCACCACAGTTGCAAAAAACTAATCTCTGACCAGATGAACGTCATATCCTTGTACTCCTGCATTTTTGTTACGAGCAGATTGAGTATCTGGCGCGAATCAGATTGGAAATAGTTGAAGAACGTCTTCAGCCAGCCGGGATCATTATGCGAATGTGGCACCACAATAACCTTTAGGGGTGGACGCTGTTTATCCTTTTTCTGTGCTTCGTAACGCTCCTCAAAGCCCCGATCCCAGTACTCCTTTGAGCGCATCCATTCGGGCTGTGAATAGAAGTACCAAACGTTTAAATACCTTCAAATGTTGAAAGAATCTAATGAAAATCTACCTGAAAATCAAATTTGCTGTGCTCCTCCGTTGCTGTTATGTTTGTGTGACTCTGGAGCAGCACATAGCACTTGTCGCCCCAATGGACATTCTGTTGCGTCTCCAGGTCAACACTTGCCTCAAGATTCTCATGTTTAGCAGCCTGCAGCTGATGTGTCGTTTGTTGCTTCAATTGTGACTGTTGCTGTTTCTCCTGCTGCTGTGGCTGATGGTAATGGGATGCACTGCCACCGCCCACGCTGAAGCCGTTGAGCGCCGCTGCAGCTGGTGCCTGAGCACGTCCAATTGCCACACTCAATCCCGCAGTGTTGGCATCTGAAATGTGCGCCTGATTGGGCTGCCCAATCGAAATGTAGTACAGACATAACAAGATTGTCACAAATGCCGACAACAGGCCTATGCAGCGAGCGGATCCACGTCTAAATAGCTTAAAGGACATGTTTACCAGCTACGTATTATTTGTGTGTATTATTTGATGCTTTGATGGAGTGCGTGTTCTTCTGCTCGGCTCTACATCTGCAATTGAAAAGGATACAAACATTAGGCATTATAGTAGTCATTAGCACATTTTCACAGGCGTTTGTCTGCTTCCAAGACAGCAGGATACACAGAAACCAAAGTATCATTTCAACTGCTGCTCGACTTTAAAATATGCTGTATAATTAAATATACTAAAGTTTCTCATTTGTATAATTTAGATCGCAGCCCAGCCTGAGCAATAAACTTCTTTCTTTAAATCTTTAATATAAATTCTCATAGATTCTTATATATTCCATGTAAGAAACTCGGTAGAATCGTAGAGTCCTTACTCAATCAGAAATTAAATAGATGAATGCATCAAAGGGCTTCTTGACTCTTCGGATCACTGCAGGAGTATAAAAGGATTGCCGTGATTCATTTAAAATGCTGGCCAGTATCCTGAAGGTCATTTGCCATCACAAAGTGTCCACATTAACACATAAAATAGATTGTAAATTAATAAAATATATAAAATAAAAAACTCAAAATTTAATGTAATTTCGAAGCTATGAAGTTTAATTGAAACAAGTAAGAACATTTAATCCGACAGCGGAATACTATGTTTCCAGTCTGTTTCCTAATCTCTATTTGTGAAGAGAGTATAAACCGACCGATCGTTCCTATGCAGCTACTATATGATATAGTTATTAGATTCGGCCAGTTTTGACAAAACTGTATCTAAAAGAATCATCATTATCATCGATTTACCTCTAAAGCTGATTAAGAATATATATATCAAAATTGGAACATTGTCAATAATTTAATTGTTTAAACAATAATTTAATAGTTGAAATTGAAAGAATAATTATAGAGGTCATTCTTCTAAAAGAACATAATCATAATTTGATCACTCTCAATCTCATTTTTATCATCAACTGGTAGATACTATGAGCAAATATTCTGGCGGACAACTGTTCAGGAAAACATCTTTTAAGATGCCTATTTTTGCCTAAAGGATTATCTTCGAGGTATTTTCTTGCCAGATTATTATGTGTTAAATATTAAATTAAAAAAAAAAAATTAAAAATACACTTTATATATAACTGTATCAAACAAGCAACTGCTTTCAATTATGCAGATTAACTTCTCAATAGTTTAAGGCTTTTAATTGGTTTCTATTGGTAGTTTATTATAAAATACATAAATTAAATAGAACTGGCGTATGCAGTCAATTATTTTAAAATAAATTAAATATAATAATTAAAATTTGGCAGAGACAATGTTTTTGACATTTGAGAATAAGGCTCAACAGGTTTTGTTTTATTCTAAATAGTAAATATATATACAGGCTGATAAATACTAAGTCCCAATTAATTGCTTTCTAATTTCTACCAGTCTTTATATTTTTGATGTGCATTTAACTACCCTTTAGATCATCGTTCAAAGGGTATTTGTAGTTGGGCCTTGTTTGAAACCAAACGCATATATATGTAAGTACTATGAATTCATTGTTAAGTCTTTGGCAGAACATAGCAATGCCCAAATTGTCTGTTTCAGTTGTTCATAAATTTAAGATGTAGCTAGATTCCTTTGACTGTCCCTTCCTCTCCTCCTCCGTGGGAGGCGCTTGGGCTTCTCATTTCGAAATCAGGTGCTGTAATATTTCACATCACATTGAATATTTCATGCACACCATAAGCGAGCGAACTGAAGAGCTCAACACCCGCATATCGCATATGCAGGATATGCCCAAGGAGCGGGGAGGCGGTGTGGCGCTGTGGCGGGGGTCAGGCAGGACGTTGCCTGCAAAAATTTAATTAAGCCACATCCCGAAAATGCTTCGCATGTCTGCCAAGTATATTGTGCATATATGTGGAACTGTCCAGGAATGGAAAGTGGAGTCTTGAGGCTTTGGGCCTGCGCACTTGTGGCCTAAGTAAATTTATCAAGATTGCGGGCTTTAAATTCAATTCTAAGCTTAGTGCAAATTTGTTAACTACACAAACTACAACTAGTTTGAGGGAAAAGCCGAGTAATTGCTTAATTTTTGGAAATTACGATTTACAAACTGTGCTTGTAGTAGCAGAGAGCGGGTTTGTTTTGTTAGAAAAACTTAAACCCTAAATTAAACCCTGCATTTAGCGTCACATTCTTAAACGTGTCAAATATATTTTACAATCTAATTTAATTACAATTTAAAGAAAATATATTCTGTGTTTTGTTACTGCCTAAATAATCATTCAGGTACAAAACTTTTATATTATTTGAAAAAAAAAATCTCTCACATCACTGATTACTTAGTTTTTAATAAAATTCTACAACTGCAATTTCTGCACGTACTGTATAAAAAAAGGGCAGCTCACACAAGTTTAAAAGTCAAAAAGGCAAGCTCAGCAAATTACTTTGCCCTCGACAAACTGACGAACTGACGAACTAACGAACTAACGAACCGAGCAAACCAAAAAAAAAAAAAAAAAACTCAAAACTCAATCAAAAACTCTTCACATGCACACATCGAGTTGGTATATATAACTTTTCGCAATGATGAAATAAATGCACTAAGTTTGTACTAAAATGTTGTGCACACATTGCGTATGGGTAATGCAAATAAAAACGCATTACGCATTAGGGAACGCCAAACTATTGAAATATTTTAAATTTATTAGTGTGCCAGCAAATAAATAAGTTGATTTAACTAATAATACAAGCAACGCAGTGCATTCAATTTAACTTGCATTAAATTTAAACCTAATTTCAAAACATTATAATCTGTGCATTTAGTAGCTAAAGTGTTTGCATTGACACCCCTAGCCCCCGCCCACACCCCCTCCACTTCTATACCTATGTTTCAATTAGCCGTACACACACACACACACACACACACACACACACAGATCCCTCGCATGCTAATCAGAGACCATTAAGTCAGGGTTTCCCCCGTTTTGCCACCGGTAACTACTGAGGGGAACACCTGTCACCATGCAACCGGCAACCCGCAACATGCAAATGTGTTCCCCTCTTGACACGTTCCCTACACAGAACGAAAAAAAAATAAACTATAGAATATCACAATATAAATTTAAATTGTAATTTCTCTTAGATTGATTCTATATTATATAGCAATGTTATATAAATTATATGTGCCACTGAACGTCTCTTATTTTTCTAGATATTACAAAAGAAACTTTCTAGTTTGGGGGTATTTATTCAAATAAATTCGCTATGGCCTCGAAATCTATTTAGTAAAATATTTTAACTCATTGCAGTTCTCATTGTTATATACTTATACATATGATTTTAAAAATCATAACTAGGATTAAGGGATGTAGATGTAGGATTTATGTAATGTCCAGTTATAGCGCTCTGCAAATCGCAAATAAATAAGCACTAGGATTGGTTTAATATTTAGATATTATATAACTTTGTGAAAAATATAAAACTAAAATTATATAATTTGTGACATCTTGATTAGATGGATATTTGCGAACCTAATGGATTGGTTTAAATTTTCAATTATTTTATATTTACAGTTCTAATCTGAGCTATTTATACAAACTTAATGTAGTTTAAACTTTAATTTCTTTATAAATAATTATTGAAATAAAGTTTTTGCCAGTGTAGTTAAATAAAACATTTCCTCTACATGCATATCTACAACTGAGAAGTTTAAAAAAGTGTAAAACTAATGTTTAAGCTCATTAAAACAGCAGAGTGACAGTTTCCAAGAGGGGAAGTCGAACTACAAGTAGTTGGATGCTTTTAGATGTGGTTTTTTTGTAGTGTCAGGCACATTGCATGACTTCTTGTCACATCTTAACATTTGAATTACAACAGACCCAAGATACTCGTCGTCTAGCCCCATTTATGGAAATCATTTATCAAGTGTTGTCAGGTGACTTTCCATTGGCATTGAAAAATATCATTTGCATGGTAGTCATTACTTTGTCAAAATGAAATACTTTGAAATTATTGCAGTGCTTTTTTACTATAAGGAACATTTTTATTTAAATTTCAATTAAGTGGTGGGTTTTATCAAGTTCATGTTAATGTTACCAGCAACTTTAACTTGAAATTAAGCTTATGTATTTATGTAACAGAAGATGTCTAAATAAAATTTAATTAAAATTAAAAATAATATAAAAATAAATAAATAAATAAGGAAATAAGTTAAAAGAAAATAAGATTAATTTAAAGATAGGTATAGAGAGACAAGGACAAGAAGTAAGAAGAAAATAAGAAAGTTTTAAAAAAAAGTTAGAGGGAAATCTCTGACCCAATAAAGGAGATCCTATACTCACATCTATTGTGGTCAGTGATTTCTTGTAAGATATAGGGAAGAGAGAGTTCAGTTGCGATAGTTGTAAATATTTTTTATGATAATAAGATGAGCTCCTTTGATTTCTAAAAATTAATATTTTAATATTTATTATTTATTTTTTTTATTTTATTTATTAATATAAAATAAACTTCCTGTCCTCTTTCGATTTTATAATTCGAAAATATAGAATAATTAACTTAAATATGCAAAAATGTACTAACCTTTTTTTTGTTTAATAAAAAATACTTTAATTTTAAACTACAATCTCTAGCAAAACTTCCGCATATGAAAATGCGTTTATCTTTATAGATATATAAAACTCTTAAGACATTAGAGGCTAAACACCAATTAATAATATATTACATATATGATTAAAAAACTTTCTCAAAAGTGAGATACACATTTGAAAATTGTATGAAAATCTCTAAGATTTTAAGAGTGCAAAAAAAAAAAATTAAATAAATAAAAAATATCTCTTTCGAATCGCTCTCTCGGCTTTAATATTGCTAAATGAATAACTGCATATCGAGGAAGCGATCGATATGTTTATATAAAACAACGATTTATTTTTATTAAAAAGCTTATTAAAATTAAGTTGATTTTTAATTAACAGCATGTGCGTGCTGCAGGAACGATTTATTGTACTACATAATAATAACACTACGTAACGAAATTTGGATTTTTTTTGTATAAGTTACCAAACATACTTTTTCTTATACATATGGTGCCCCAGATGACGAAAAACTACTTTAAAAATTTTTCTATGGTGAGACTTTTTTTTTAAAAAATTTTTGAAATCTGATATTTATTTTTTTAGCTTTTTTTCTGAGGCGAACCTGTAGATTTTAGCATTACTCAAGAATCTTACAGCCGATTTTCAAACGCTTTAGTTTTTCTAAAAGCTAATGAAAGGGCCTATTAATCGAACATGTACTTTATGAAGTTTAAATTACTAGTTTTGCAACTATTTAATTTTGAATTTAGAAAATTATGCGGTATTTTTTACGATTTTTTGACTTTAAAATTCGAGGAAAACTCGAAAAATTATTTTTTTTTGTTTTCCTCTCCTCTGCTTTTACATAATTGCATTAATTGGGCGTCATTTTAGATATGAATCTTTGTAATCAATTAATAGACAACGAAATAACAACATCTTATAGCTAAATATGTTTTTGTCGAAATTGACTATTTCTTTACTGAATGTTCTACGAAATTTGGTTAATATGGTCTAATAATAATGAGCGATATTCGATTCTTTTTAAAAATTTGAATTTATAGTGAAATGTCAAGATAATTCAAAATTAATGTTTATTTTGTAAAATATGTGTGTATGGATGGTGGATGGTTTTATTTAAAAAAATTCTTATATGTAATGCGATTTGCCTCAAATTCTAAAAAAAAATGTTGTATGTATGTTTGTATCCGGCAGTAGTGGAATTTTTGGACCGCAATCATAGTGACATTGAAGAACATGATTACGTTTGTTTTTTGCTTTTTTTTTAGCGAGGCATATGCCGGGAGAGCTGCTCAATAATAGAAACATTTATTTGTATACAATTTATTTGTTTTTTTTTTTTATTATTTAATTGTCACAAATACTTATGTATCCAAACGTTTCGTTTTATCGCTCAGGCCAGTTGAAGCGAATTCCCTTCTTCAATCAGCAAGTTCTTGATTCACAAACTTTATATGATTTACGGCTTCCGGGCGTACAACATTTTAATTTTATCACTTCCGTACATAAATATGCAAAATCAAGGAGGTGTTTAGCATGATTGGTCAGTTTTATAACGTAGCAAATTACGCAAATAATAACTTTGCCAGCTTCGATTCAATTCAACTGTCCACAAGTTTCTAACATTCCCCTCACATTCAAGTTATTAGTAAGCAAAAGAAAGCAAAACTTTTTTCTTTGGCAAATTTGTTTTTATCACTAGCCCATAGCCTGAGGACAGACAGACGCTTTCAGGATCCCGTCCGGTTTGTTCGTCCTTTACAATTTTTGACATGTTGTCCCGGGTTGCTCTGGGTTACCGGTTTCCTCCTTTTTTTTATTTGTTGCACAATATGCAAGCAATTTGAACCTGGAAAGGTTTTCCTTTACTTTCCAGGTTGTGTTGTTATTTATACTCTATTCCATATGAGAAGACGAGTATTTTTGACCTGTGCACATCGGTCTGTTTACCAATACGACGCTACAGAAGCTTTAACATTTTTTTTTTGAATAAATATAGATACTTTCCGTAGATATAGTTATAATATTTGATAACTGGGTTTTTGTTTATATTTTCTCCCCAATTAACAAGTTTTAAAAACACAATTTCTTATCCTTTTGGTTATATACATCTAAGCAGAAAAAGTCTACTATTTAGCCAATTATTGTTATCCTTAGTCAATACGCACAATACCCTCTAATATTATTATAAGCGAAATAAAATTTGAATTTGAAATAATATTGATTTATTTGATTAAAATCTACATCTAAAAAATAAAACTTTAATTCAAAATCATTTAAGTAGATTTATATCAAAATATGATAAATATAGGATAGGATTCCTTAATAAATATTTTAATACAAAATGGAGCTGCGAGTTTCCACAAGGATATTTTAATATTCCAATTGAATAAAATTTTAATAAAAACAAAAAAGAACGCCGAAGCTATATACCCTTGCAATGGTCTTTTAACAATATTTTGAATACTTTTGCATAGAATAATTAATTTTTGAGCGATTTCTCCTATGGCAGCTAAATGATATAGTGGTCCGATTTTATTTTAACTTGTTCAGATTGTAAAAATCGTAATTTTGCATTTATGCCAAGTTTGAATATCTTGAAAAACAAAAAAGTTTTTCATACAAGCACTTTTCATGAAAATTAAGTGTTTCCGATTGCTCCTATGGCAGCTATATGATATAGTGGTCCGATCGGGCTAATTTTGGCATACAAACTACATACAATATTGAACTTCAAGATAGACAAACGAACATGGCTATATCGACTTAACTCTTCTTCCTGACCAAGAATATATATATACTTTATGGGGTCGGAGACGTCGCCTTCTAAGCATTACACATTTCAAGACAAAATTATAATACCTTTTTGGAAGGGTATAAAAATCATAAATATCATAGTAGAACTATAGATTTATTTTAATTAAATGAATAAAATTCCTTTTTAAAGAACTTTTATTTTATTGTTAAGATTTTAACTTAATTTACGAAAATTCTTTTTGATTTGATTATTCTGTTACAAAATCTGATCAAATAAAAATAGACGGCGAAAGAGTATAGTTCAGTCGGCAGTTGCAAAATATAAAAATTGTTAATTGTTCGTTTTGCACAATTTTGCATGAAACCAAAGTCAAAAATGTTGATCTTTTTTTTTGCCTGTACTGATGAGTTTTCCTTTGTTTAGAAACAACAAAGTCTTCATATATGCGGCTCCAATTTCTTATGTGTGTACTATATACTCGCAGTACATATGTATGTACATATATATGTACATTCAAATATCTATACAAATTCATTGATTGGCTTTGTTGTAACTTTTGATACTGTTGCGAGACCAAATAAAAGTTGAGGGTTTATTTTTTTGTCTTTTAGAAAAAGTTTGTGAAAGCACTCGAAATCAATTTTGAACTTTGTTTATTCGTGTTTTATGCGATATGCTATATAAACTGTTGTTTTGTGTCTTGGTTTTTGTGTGTTGCCAACAATTTTATAGCCAACTTCAAATTGAATTTACTTTTGCTTGCAGGATATTGTTGATTCTATGCAAGAGGTTTATGCAATGTGATTGAAAAACAACAATGACATCTTTGGTTTGTAAAATTCTATAGTCAAAATATTCATACTAAAAATAGAAGTTTTTTTTAAACAATTGTTTCAATCGGTTGCTTACAATAAACAATAGTTCGCTTCGAAGGACAATAGTCAGAATAGAAACGTAACGCTGATTGTTTGATTGAATTTAAATATAAATAATTTAAAGTGTATAATTTTTTTGTTACTTGTTGAAAAATAATCATATCTGAGAAGTAACGGCACATCCAGGGTATATATTCCGAACCTAATTTACCAAATTTTTATTTGTTTCGAACTCTTAACATTTTATTGTCTTGTAAAAATTTCAATTCATGTGATGGGGACAGACCTACAAAATAGACGATGTCACACCACTTGCTCACTCCAAACAAGAGGTTATTCTAACAACATAAAGTTGATCAAAAATTTTATAAAATTAATATATGAAAAAATATAAAAACTTTTGTCTATTTCGATAATTAATATTTATTCAATTTCATTGCTTGCTTTAAGTTAAAGAGTATCCTAGTTCTCTGCCTAGATCTAATAAAAAAGTAAACATTTATGTGGGATGGGTCTGGCAACCTTGCTGAGCCTACCCACCACGGCTCAGCTGAGCGGTTACCACGACACGAGGTGTATATGACGAGCAGTTCTGATCTAGAGGCCGAGGTGAAAGGTCGAGAGAAAAAGAGTTCAACGACGCTGCGGAACGACGATCGCAACCACGACGCAACAACGACGAAACTTAAGAACAACTATAATATCAAATACATTTAAATAATCAAACATTTGTTACTAAATTTACAAATAAATATATAAAAACAGTCGGGATCTTCTTATTTATTTAAGCCGAAATACCGCCATCGTGGGGATAACAACAACCATTTCCCACAAATATATATATTTAATAAACAGTTGTTTATGTATCTATGGATCTAAATATAGGTTATTTAAAAGAATATATTATTTGTGCCTTGAAGAATTATTGTTATTTATTCAAGTCAAACAGTATATTTTACTTTCATATTTCCTGTACTTTTATTCTAGTAAAACTTAGCTTACACCTGAGGAAAAACTCTTAATCAAGACGTGGGCAACAAAGTAAAACCACAAAAAAAAAAAAGTAAACAAATTAATCAATTGCAACTGCTATTGAGAGCAAAAGATATTATTGAAACACAAAAGTTTCCGACGGAAACTGCACTGAAAACTTTAACTTTGTGGCAAACTTGTGCGCCCTGCTGTTGACACTACACAGAACCTGTAAAAAAAAATAAAAACAAAAAAATATATAAACAATTTAATTAAGCAAAGCAGCGAACCACTGAAAATGAGCAGAGAAAGGCAGCGGAACTAGGAGCCCAGCTAAAGATATTTCCTCTCAACTATGACAATATTTATGGAGCATATGAGCACGAATAATGGGAATGGGAATGGGAGAAGACTTTCAGTGGAGCGTGTGGGTAGTGTGGGTTCTTGGTTCGACATGTGCTCCAAAACAAAGGCCATTAGCAGAGGCAGCGAAACAACAAACAAGGTAAAACAACAACTTATAAAATACAAGAGGCTTTTAACTATAAAAGTCAAATGACTTACACAATTTGTATTCAAATTTTAGAAAGATTTTTAAATGACATTTGTTTAGTCATATTCCAAGGAAAACAAACAGACATATGTATACACTTGCAAAAGGGTATTATAAATTTTCCAAAAAAGAAGACTCAATATTACTAGGCGAGTCAATCTTTCTGTTTCTCCACAAACTCTAAGCTGTAAATCTACAAATTTTGTTTTTCAACCAATATTAGGAATTCGAAGTTCTTTAAAAAAGTGTAATATTAATTCTTAATAAAGTTCAACAAAGTTTCTGTCAAGTGTTTTATATAGTTGCGATATTAGTAAATTTAATTTTGCATCTTTGCGAGGGTATTTCATCTTGGACAAGATTATTTTTGCTACTTTTGATACCCTATTGAATGTTTTCAGGCTATTAAAGTTAATCTGGGCCATGTTAGAACAAAACTCTTTGACACTCACCCACTACAAAAGTTTGGACTGAAAAACAAAAGCAACAACAAGTACACAAATTGCTTTATGTCGATGTCAGTTGCAATCGAGCCAAAAACAGATTAAACCAGTTGAACAGAACTGCAAAAAACGCTAGGGGACAGGGGTTTAGAGTCGTTAGAAGCGCACAAAACACAGACAGATACAGATACAGATACAGATACATATATAGATAGAAATACGAGAACAAAGTCACAACAGATCCAGAGACCAGTTAGTCATTTTTCGAGCGCCGTTTATGACATATGGAAAAAAGCCATAAAAAACAACGAAAGCTCGACATCTGACCCATGAAATGGTTTTATACACAGCCAGAAATAAATACCACTTAGAAAATTATCCATAAATATTGAACTGAATACGTAATATGGCTAATTAAGTTTATGCAAATTTTTATATTTATGTTTTATTTATATTTTTAAAAGTCGACGCCGAGCCCTTGCAATCCAAGCCAATAATTAAGCATATTGCTCTAGTCTAATCAATTATTAAGCTAAAATACAAATTAAACGCTTAAAACCAGCTGATTAAACTCGGAATCAGATTAGGAAGAAACAAAAGATCCTATCCATTTTGAAGATGTCGCAAACACACCTGAAACTGTGTGGCGATCCACAACAAATTGATCATTTTCAATTGATATTAAGCTCTTTGAAATTCATTAATCGAAAAGAGATGACGCCTTCTCCTCCATAACATATATATACACTCAAAAAAAAAAGAGTACATCCAGTTGTGGAAAACTTACTTCAATTTGTGGAAAACATTATAGAAATAGCTACATAGAAATTTTTCTATGCCATGTGAATTTTATTATCACAGAGTGGAGAAAATGTTATAACTGGCAGATTTAATTTTCAATTAATAACTCGAATAAACTTATTCTACACAACATGGAAAAAATCTATAATTTGATAGCAATATAAAAAAAATCCGTTATATTTTTAAATTTGAATAAATAAATTACTTTACTTTGTTTAAAGAAATAATTCAACATAATTTGTAATAATTCATATTGAGCATAGAAAATATCATTTCGAAGAACACCTGGATTTCATATCGTAGAAAATTTATACTTCCGATTATAAACCCTTCTTTTTCGTTAATTCTTATTACAGAAATTATAGTCGTACTGTGGAAATTTTCACTTCTTTGTAGAGATTCATACTTTGTACTTTTCCATTTACTAATTTGAATTAAATTTTTTGTAAGTTTGTATAAAGCGAAAGATAATTCTATTAGTTTATTTGTGTACTATAAAATGACATAATACTTGTAGTATCACAAAAATATATTTATACTCATAACACTTGTAGTATCACAAAAATATATTTATACTCATTTATGCTGTATTCAACGAATGATTAAATAACATAGACTATAAATAAATTACTCGAATCGAGTATTTTCCGACTACGAAAACGCCGTAATCCGGTTTGAAATCATCAAACATATCAAGCAGTGCAGTACTAGCACTTTAAGCAGTTCCATATAATTTTTTTATACCATTCCAAAAGGGTATTATAATTTTGTCTCGAAATGTGCAACGCTTAGAAGGAGACGTCTCCGACCCAATAAAGTATATATATTCTTGGTCAGGACTGAGTCGGTATAGCCATGTCCTTCTGCCCGTCTGTCTGTTTCTATGCAAATTTTTTGGTTTTATCTTTGAGCTATCTTGATGAAACTCGGCACAGATGAGGCTTGATAATGTATGTAGTTTGTATGTCAAAATCAGCCCGATCGGACCATTATATCACTTTATGTTTTTAAGATATCAAAACCACAGTTGGCCTTTAAAATTGTCTTAGGAGACCATTGCAAGGGTATATAGTTTTGGCGTTATAAAGCCGTTTCTTACCGTATCAAAAATTTGTCGCGTCAGCCTTAATAGCAATTAATATTCATATGGTATGTGCTGAAATGGTTTTAATTTAGGATAAAAAAAAACCCTGAAAAAACAGTTTCTTTTCTTCTTCTTTATAATGTCAGCAAATTAAGTTGTGTTGCAAAGAAATTCGAGTGTATAATATATATATATACATATATATATAATATATGTATTATTACCACACTGTGCAACATTCTCAAGGGGCAAAGAGGTCAAGTTTGGCTCATTAAACAATAGACTAATGGGGTTTTCCAGGTTTTGAATGCTTGTCGCTATCAAAGCCAACAATTGATTCGTTTCAGTTATGGCTTTAACCCGTTTAAAGTAGATATCAGATTGCAAAATTGGCAAATGACTGTTAATAATGCCTGTGAAAGTGGTCTTAAGATTATGCATAAATACATAAATACATCCTTGGAAAGCAATTTGAACCACACAGAGAGTACAATTCAATTAGTTAAGGCATTTATTTAAATTAATTATCGCATCGAGGTTAACTTAATAGAAAGTCATTGGCAACGGGTCTTTGGTGGGTTAATTTCACCTGATTTTGTAGAAATTGTAGAAGAAAAAAACATTTAATTTGATTTTAAACTCAGCAATAATATATATTAGTTAAATAAAGTGAAATTACATCTATATAAATTTAACTAAGCGATGTGTTATGTTATAAACTTCTGATAAATAACTTTAATATTTCGTTTAACCTCTTTCTATTTAAACGAACACAATTTAAAGCAAATTTGAATTTAAAGTAAACAAAAGTTAAATTTAAATGTTTTCTTACTTTATTTTTGTTTGATTTGCGTTTCGCCTAACAAATTACAATCAAGAAGTATTGTATGCAAATAAGAAAGTTTTTGTTTTTTTTGCTACATGTCAAATTGAAGTTAATTAGTTTGTTAAGAATAAACCATTAAAATAATCATCAAATTGAGAATACTAAAAAATAATACATAAATATTTATATATATATATATATATATATGTATATAGCATATAGCTGCAATTTCAGTTGATTCATATTAGAGCAATAAATGCTGCAAAAGCAAACTGATAAAGCACAAAATTTCTGGTCATAAAGTTGGGAACGTGAGAGTTTTGGTCTCAAAGGAGCGTCAACAATTTGTATACCCTTGTAGAGATGCAAAGAGATGGAGAGTATTATAATTTTATTAAAAAGTGTGTAATGCATTGCAAAAGGCGCTTTTGGGTTCATCTATATATATAAAACTGTTCAACCTGACTGACTGACTGATTGGCTACTCACGAGCAGTCCAAACGGTGAAAGCTAGAATTCTACAATTTTTACTATAGTTTGGTACTATATCGTTGGTTGGTACTCTGGAAAAATTGTATTAAAAATATACCGGAAAGTGAGTGGAAAATACATTTAAAAATTATATAAAAATCTCAGCTGGAGCATATCAGGTAACGCAGTAGGCTACAATAATAGTGAGATTGTAGAATATGTTTTTTTTTATTTTATTTTGTTTTACAGCTAAAGCGGGTCGTAGCAATGCACGGCTGTATGATCTTGTACTATATATATATATATATATATACTTATATTCTAGTTCAGTTATCTATAGTTTGGTTTCTATTCAAACTAGTTGCTTAGATGGAAAAACTTCTTGAAGAAATCCAATTCGATCGAATCACTATAGCTATCAATGAAACGATCGGTTGAAGATTTAGTTGTATAAAAAATAATTGTTTACAAAGATAACTAAAAAAAATCTTAACAATTCCAAATTTTTAGAGACGTCTTCTATGCGTTACACATTTCGAGACAAAATTATAATACCCTTTTTGCAATGGTATAAATGGTATGAAGAAGGGAAGAGCACAAACAATAGAGCCGTTTATTGCATTGATTATGAAATTTTTCTGTTTCAGTTTTCATGCCGTTAAAAATGCTGGGAAAATACACACACACACACACTCTCGCACATACACACACACAATGTTGGCGTACACATAAATGTAACAGGTTTACAGTTACTTATACGTAATTATATAATAGGCGTAAGTTCGTGGGAACTGCAAGTATTTTTAATTGTATTTCATTTTGGTATTTAGTTTCAATGAAATCTTATGAAGTTTTGAAGATATTAAAATATTCTCAGCACTTTGTTCACTGGAAAATGGCTTAGTTGAGATCCTTTTGTGCAATATGCTGCCCTGTACAGAAATTCAATTCAAATGGTATGAAGATTACTCAGATTACCCCAGAAGATTTTCTTAGTAGAATATATGTGGGATGGGTCTGGCAACCTTGCTGAGCCTACCCACCACGGCTCAGCTGAGCGGTTACCACGACACGAGGTGTATATGACGAGCAGTTCTGATCTAGAGGCCGAGGTGAAAGGTCGAGAGAAAAAGAGTTCAGCAACCACGACGCAACAACGACGAAACTTAAGAACAATAATAATATCAAATATATTTAAATAATCAAACATTTGTTACTAAATTTACAAATAAATATATAAAAACAGTCGGGATCTTCTTATTTATATAAGCCGAAATCCCGCCATCGTGGGGATAACAACAACTATTTCTCACATATATATATCATATTTTTTACTTATTTTGCGTTTAATTTCATTAAACATTTCGTAGACTGTGAAGATTAAAGATTAAAGCAATCATTTCGCTTGAAGCGTTACTCAGTTGATTCATTTGTGAATTAAGCTTCTCTTCTCAGTAGCAATTAGTTGAAAAACAAACAAATCAATGATACGAATATCACAGATAAATTGAGGTCAGGTTCTGCACTATTTGGGAATTGGTAACTGTATCTGTAGTTAGTTGACTGTAACTAAATGGACATTACTATAGATCCAATAATGCGTAGAACCGTAATACACATGTCATTCTTCTCCCCACACACACACACATTTTGGCCAACTCATCATTCCACCGCTTCCCCCTCTCTTTAGCTCCAATTTGCCACCTTTTGTTACGCATCATTAGCAATTGACAATTGTGAGCCAAAGAGTTGTTGTGGAGTCGTATCGAGGCAGGGATCGCGACCGAGTCTGGAACCGGTACTGCGACCAAAGCTGACGCTGATATCATGATTATATTGTGGGTTGGAGTTTATATGGTAAAACGATATGATTGCATGATGACATGACATATAATAAAGTCTATTGAAGAGACACACAAAACCGCAAGTCAAAGTCGAAGCCGAAGTCGAAGTCCCAACCGCAGCCGCATAATAAAGAAGAGCTGCGACCAGCGACGCCACCGGAAAATTGACAGCACGCCAAGAAAGAAAATCCCAATCGAATAATAGTCCCCCCAGGTTGGAAGAGTTGGAAGGGGAGTGTAGAAATCCAAGCATGGAGTATGAAGTAATGAAATATATATCGAACCGCAGTGTGTTGCCTTGTGGGGGTCTCGTACCTATTTTTAGTGACACAAACTAATAGAAAAATTGTAATATGTATACTACCATATCTACCAAAACAAAGGGGGATATACGGGTAGGTAATCGATAGAGTACTGTAACTAACGGCTTTGTTATGCCTTCACAAGAAATTGTGGAACAATTGTATTATGGAGGTGTTTAGTGATATTATCGATGGAACGTTTAAAACAATTTACTGATTTGTTAGTTGATTTTTATAAGAATTCTTGAAAAACATAAATTTTTAGTTTTATGAATTTTCGTTGGCAATAATTTATGTTTCAATGTGAAAGTTTATATTTTTTACTGCCCTGATTAAAGTTAATATTTAGTTTACAATATAATTCGATTTATGGAATTACTAAAGTTTAATCTTAAGAATTATGAATTATGAAATATATATTTAGATGTTAACTAACGATTTTCCATATATATAGTCTTGTAACTAGAAATTTAAGACGCGTCGTCCTGAGAATATTAAATGCGAATGTAGACAGAAATGGCGAAAATTAATAAAGGAGCTTAAATGAAGAACAGAATGATAAAAGCGCAGCAGAAACGGGTTGGCAGAGAACAGTTACCGGAAGGTGGTGAAATGAGGAAGAACAGAACAACAGGAAAAGGAAAAGGAAAAGGGAAAATTAATGTAAAAAGGAAATTAAATATAAAGTATGGTGTTTGCTATGCATAAAAAAAAGACAAAAAGAAATACATAAATAGGGCGAAATATCGCTGTTTTTGTTTTTTTTTGTAAAGTTTTAAACTTTGTGACAGTGCCAGGGCACCCTCACCTGATACTTATCAAGGGTCCTTACAAGTATTTATATATGTACGTGCACAATGCAATAAATGCCAACTTACACACAAATCAAAAAAAAAGTTGTGGTGCAACTTTCTATGAGTCCCTGCCGCTGCAAAACACACATAAATCAACACAACGACGGGCAGCAAAAGTTATTTGTGGTTTTTACAACAACAAAAACAAAACGCTCGAATAAATAAATAAATAGGAATTAACAAACAATACCGTCACTTTAAACTTTAAATAAGTTATCCTTTAAACACACGAATCCGCGCGGCACTTAACGCTCAAATCTTTTTAATTACATTCACTGCCAAGAATTTTTATTGTAACACAATTCCGGCACGGCATAATACTAAAAGGAATCCCCAGACAATACCAGAAAAAAATGAAAATACATAACTTTAACTCTTCGTTTAGTTTTTATATTTCTGGGTATTTTTCCATGTCCTGTCGACAAGAACAAAAGGTGCAGGCATACACAAGTTACATAAATATTAAAACGCTTTGGAACTTCCCGCTTTGGTGTACCGACGCCGACGCCGCACAAAACGCAACTGAGCGAAGCGACGAAACCGACTTCAATCAGCTTCGACTTTAACTTCGTTAACTTGCTCGGCTCAGCACCGACGAGAGCTACAACAACAACAACAACAACAACAAGAGCAACAGCTGCTTTGATGTTGCAGTCGCTGCTTTGTTCTTAAACGTTTAGAGGGGATGGGGTCGGGGGATCGACCGCGTAGGGGTTAACAGCAATGCGTTTGTTTTCTTGCCTTTGTTATTGTACACTTGCTCGAGTCTTTTAACACCCTGTAACAATACAAAATGGTTAAAGAGGTATGTAAGAAGCGGAAGGAGGCATACGATATATGACCCAATAAATAAATATTCTCGATCAATCAATCTGCCATACTTGCCAAATATGTATGTAGGTTGCTATATAAATACATAAATTCTACATTTAAATATTCGATAGTTATACTGCATTAGTATACTGTGTAAGTGTAAGGATCGTCAAAAAAACAAAGAAGTCATCACAAAAAGAAACAAGTTATCCTTAAGCTAGTCAAAAGAAATTTAACTACAAGCAGTGCACTGCTTGAATCATGAGTAAGAAAATGTGTGTTTAAGTATTTTCCCTCCTGAATATAGGGTGAATGACAGTTGAGTATTATCTATTAAATCATTTTTGTCTTAACTTATAAATTTGTTTTAAATTTGGGTGAAAAAATACTGTTCATTTCAACATTTTCTTTGGGCTGTTTTCATTTTTGGTAAGAGCTAATGCAGAAATTTTGTTAAGTTAAGTTACGTTTAACTTTAAAAGTTCCCACGCTCACAATTCGTTCTCTATTTAAATTTCTCCTTTCACTGAAGTTTATTTATTTTCATTCTTACTTTGTTATTGTTTTAGTTTCAATAGGAAACTAAATATTTTTAAGCTATCAGAACAAGAACGGAATTCATGAAAAGTATATTTTTGGAATTATTTTGGTCTTTGATTTACCTATCGCATATGATATAGCTGTTTCATACATGAACCTAGATTCATGCAAAATATCGAGCGAACCTTTCTAAACTTACAATTCATATGAACAAAAAATATAATTTTTATTTAAAAAAAAAAAACATTGAGAAATATTGAATTCTATTAGTTTGAAAGAGGTGCAGTAATTTTAATCGGCAATTAAAATGTAGCCAATATTTATGCATCTTATCGATTATAGTGCTAGCACGCACTTATCTTAAGGTCTAAACCAAATATTAAAAAAAGATACCTAAGTAGTTCAGTTGTAGTAAAGTTCTTGAACGTTATTGTCTATAAGCCATTTAAGCCATTTTGAATACGGCAACAACGTGGAAATCTTTACCAAGGCATTAATCTGCGAACCGCTTAGCGCATTGAGTTCATGTCTTTGAGAGGTTGGCAAGACTCAAGAGTGCGCTTTGTTCGCCTTCAGAAGATTTGATGCACCACTTAACAGTGAAGAAGCTTACCTCAGCTTAGTGCAGTGCAGCAATTAACTCTAAAGAATGCCCTGGCTTAAGCTCAATCCTCCCCCTTCAACAGAAGGCGGCTCCTCCAGGGTTCTTAAAAGCAAAGCAAAACAGCAAACAGCTCAAGAATAAAACATAGAATCAAGTAACTTGTACGTGGAGAAGGTCGTTGTTTATTGATTGCGTGGTAACCTCGACGAAGACGAAGACGCAGACGAAGCAACAAGGCAAAAGCACAAAACAGAATCCCAAACAGACAACAATAGAGCCGAAGAACCGCTGCAACCGGGAATTGGCACAGGCCCTTGAAAATGTTGTTGAGCCCACGCAAACCCTCAACCCTCGACCTGACGACGACCCAACCGATGCCGACCAAGTGCAAGTGGAAAAACTGGGAGAAAGATATCGTGTATCGAAGTCTTAATACCCTGCACTTAACAGATTATTTTTAAGAAAAGAAATTGGCAAGTCCTAAGCCTAAAACCGCAAACATTTTAACTCTATTTTTGATAACATTCTGAGTTCTGATATTTAATGAATATAGGATAACAACAAGGATAGTCTTTCTTGAAAGCTTTACACTAAGGTGTAAAATAAATTAAAGATATTGAATAAATACTAAATAGTCAATCATAAATAAGCTTAATTTTAAAAATATAATTCAAGTTTAACAAGTGTCTACTATATACTTGTTATACTACTATATAATTGTTTATATTTGCAATGAAAAATACTAAAACTATCTGTATCGATTTTACAATATATGTACTACCATAAAGTGTAGATATCCTAATTTGCCAATAAACATATACATCGTATACGTATTTACCAAACCTTAATATGGGTAAGGTTATTTAATATTCAGGCTTTTTATTTTAAAGATTTAAAGGTTTGCATCATTTTTAGCATTAAAATTTAAAAGTTTTTGTGATAATTAAGTGGAACACACTAAAAAAATTTTCAATAAAATAATATCACTAGGTAACAAAATTTAGCTTTTGTTTTTGTATAAGTTACCAAGCCTACTTTTTCTGATACATGTGGTGCCCCAGATGACGAAAAACCACTTTAAAAATTTTTATATGGTAAGACTTTTTTTTTTAATTTTTTTAGAAATCTGGTATTTATTTTTTAGCTTTTTTTCAGAGGCAAGCCTGCAGATTTTAGCATTACTCGAGAATCTTACCGATTTTTAAATGCCTTACGTTTTCTGAAAGCTAATGAAAGGGCCTATTAATCATACATATACTTTATTAAGTTTAAATTACTAGTTTTACAATATTTAATTTTGAATTTAGAAAATTATGATATTTTGTGCGGTATTTCTTACGATTTTTTGAATAAATATATTTATAATTTTTGACTCTACAAAAACAGTCTCTCTTTTTTTAAGCCCTATATTTATCTGATTTAATTTATAATTTATTTTAGCTAGTTTATCTGATGTTCTTTTTTTCAATTTATATTTAATATAAAAATGATGTACATGTGTATATATATACATAATATATATTTCATCATATTTATTTATTTTTTATTTAAAAGGGAACAATCATAAAATGAAATTTGCTTGATAAAACTATATATATATCCCTAGACCTTAGCCTGCACTTCGTTCTGATTTTAACAAATTTTCAGAAAATGAAACTGCTTTAGGTTATTCATTTAAAACATTAATACACAAATTTGAAATCTTGGCCCTTTTGTCGACCACTAAACGGAGAAGTCAATGGCCGACAAATGGCAACAGTGGAAGCAGCAGAGATTACAATCTGGTCAAGTGGCAATGGTGCTGTTCTCTTAAGGCTGGAATCCATGTTAAGCAGCTGGCAGCAGATGTGCCCCCAATTGTAGCTGACTTATTGAACCACAAGTGGCACAAACAGCAAAAAATGACAATGAGCCGCAACAAGATGCAGTGGCAGGACATTATTTCTCTTGAGTTGCAGGTCAATTGCGTCGCAGACAGTAGTCGGTCACTGTCCTCCTTCTTGGCCACGTTTTACCCAGTTGGCAATACGGTTTGGGCTAAGTGACAGTTGAGTTGCACTCAACTGAAACACAACGGTAAAAAAGTCAACCAGTTGAGTGCGTGCAACGTTTGTCAAATTGCAAACCAGTGGCAGCGTTTGCCACTTTCCCATAGCCAACAAGCCCAACATGGCCCATACCAATCCATAGCCATATAGCCATAGCCATAGCCATAGCCGTAACCGGTAGCTGCAATGCCAACAGTTGACAAAACTCATCCAAGCAGCCAACAACAACAACTGCAGCATTTGTAATGGAAATGCGCATTCCTGCATTGAAATCTTGTTTTATTTGTTTTACTGTGTTTTTATTTTTTGTAATTTTTTTTTTAGTTATTTTGCGGCTTGTTATTGTTTTTATTTGTTTAAGTTTTTGTTTTTGTTTGGCCATCGTCTGTGAAGTGACATTATTTTCATTTTAACTCTGGCAAATTCTTCTTCAATTCGTCTCAACTTCCAATCGAGGAGCCAAGTCAGTGAACCGGCCAACTTTTGTGTGTCCATTAAATAGTCTTCTTGAATTCAAGTCACGATTTACAAATACCACCCAAAAGCTAAACCCAATTAAAACAAATAATGCCAACGAATTGTTGCTTACAGGGCTTTAAAACAATTTTAGTAAAATATTCAAAACAAATTTAAAAATTCAAAATTGATCTGCGCTCTTGTTCCATTATTCTAAGACAGCACAATAGCCCCGTTCCATTATTAATATTATTTTAAACATATTACTATTCGCCTCGATTAAAGAAGGTTTTCCTTTCAATAGGTTTTATTACACCATTAAAAAATACCCAAAGTTTTCATTACCAAAATCGATTTTTTTAATAGTTTTATATTTGACATAATTTCATGGATCGACTAAAACTAAAAAATATAAAAAATTAAATACAGGCACATAGTGATAGCCTCTGATCCCCCTTTCATAAATTAGTTTAAAATATATATACATATATATAAAATATCAATATAGTTGTCCAATTTTCATATAATTAATTTAGATTATTGTAAGAATAGTTAAACTTCGAATAGACAAGTTTGTAGATAATTATATTTAAAAACAAAAACGTTTTCAAACGATTTTTCCTATGAAATATAGGAGTTCGATTTAAATAAAAATTTTGTCATCATAATAATTAATTTTGTCGCGATTACTTGAAAAACAAAAAAATAGAAAAATAGAAAAACTCATTTAACACCCGAATGTTCCTGCGGCAGTTAAGATCATGATTCTACATTGATGTGACAAGTTTTATTTTACTAACTTAAAAAAAAAAAGTTTGTTTCAGTAATAACTATACGATATAGTAGTTTGGGCTGAATCAAAATCTGAGAGACTTGTTTGCATAGAAACAGACAGATGAACTTGACAATTATCGTCTGTTCAAGGATATATATATGTATGTGGGAAATAGTTGTTGTTATCCCCACGATGGCGGGATTTCGGCTTATATAAATAAGAAGATCCCGACTGTTTTTATATATTCATTTTAATTATTTAAATGTATTTGATATTATAGTTGATCTTAAGTCGTTTCGCAGCGTCGCTAAACTCTTTTTTTCTCGACCTTTCACCTCGGCCTCTAGATCAGAACTCTCGTCATATACACCTCGTGTCGTGGTAACCGTTCAGCTGAGACGTGGTGGGTAGGCTCAGCAAGGTTGCCAGACCCATCCCATATGTATATACTTTTGGGATCCTTCTATGCCTTTCACGTTTCGAGATAAAATTATAATATCCATTTGCAGTGTTTATATTCGATTTAAAATCCAATACGAATTTTCATTGCATGTGACTGTACAATAGAGTTCCATATGTGTACATTCATATGTTGTCAATTTATTAATTATAAGCGCATTTAACCATTTCAACTACATATTATAATTACCATACAAGTTTGCGTGATGCTAACGAGCTGTTCCAAATCGTTAATTCGCATTAGGCTAATAACTGTAGTATCTTTTAATTGTTTGGTTAGAGTATTATTGGTAGTATTGTTTGCTTAAATGCGTGTTTGTTTTTGATTGGCTAAAATGTTGAATTTGCAAAGCAATTATAATAAAATTTTAGAAAATATTATTGCGACAAATTTCAACTAATAGCGTGCGGATTTACAGTTGTGATAATACATTTTATAATTCAGCATATTCCGGCAACATCATTAATTTAACAATTTAAAATTAAAACCTTTATTTTAAATCTCTACCCGATCTTGTGATTCACCAATTCATTCAAAGTTTGCGTTTCTGCTAAGCACAAATTGTTTATCGCAATCTTTATCTAACAAACAAGCAGAGCCGAGCCTTTCTTTGACCAGGTTAAATTTCACAGACACGCAAGAAAAAAAACAAATAAAATACAACAACAACAAGGGCAAACGAGCAGTCAAATGCCAAAAAGCAACAACAAAGCGAGATTAGAAATGGAAATGAGATTCAAGAGCACACACACACATATATATATAAATATACATATATATATGTTTGTAGTTCTTATTAGTGGAAACACGGGGGACGGGCTGCTTCGACTAGTGTGTGAAAAAGGTCAAAGAAAGCAAAGAAAAGGGAACACACATATGTATGTACATATGTATGTCTGTATATACATGCGTGTACTATATTTTTGTATTGTTATATACACACATAGTAAGACAAAGCGGTCAACACGTAAAGCTCGCAATTTGCAAAAAGCATAAGAGAAGAAGAGGAAAATCAATTTAAATTGAATTATACAATACAAACACTTACAGCAGCAACAACAACAACGCAAAACGAATATTGCATATAAAAAATTGAAAAAAAAAACAAGTTTTGCACTGGGCGAGAGTTACTCGAATAAAAAATTAAATAAAATAAAATAACCGAGAACCGTCTCAATGAATGAATGAGTGAGTAAGCAAGAAAGCTAAATAAAGATGAGCTGCCTCTGCTGCTGCATAAATTAAAGAAGCATGCCTGTGTGGCCAGCCAGCAATTTTGTAACAATTTGTAAGAGAGAAGGTGGAAAAGGCGAAAAGGCGAAAAGGAGATGGGAGATGCAAATGTTGATGTGGTGTGGTGTGGTGTGGCCAGACAGACTGTAGCTGCAGCAGTCTGTTTTTATTTTGGGCCTTAAAAATTGAATGCAAATTGTATGCATGAGTGCGACAGTGGCGACGGGGCATACGGGAGATGTGATAGACAGACAACCTTGATGTGCAGCGTCAGGTGCGTTGTAACGGTAACTGCGTGCACAGACAGACAGGCGCACACATTCACATAAACACACACAGCAACAGCAATTTTGATATATTTGGATTTAAATCAAGCCAAATACAAATTTAGTTGTCTTGTCTGGTGAGTTTATGTTGCCGCTTAACTAAACTTGAATCCGGTTTTCTGTTCTTTTTTATTTGATGATAAGCAGAGGGTTGAATTTGAGTGTATGTGTGTGTTCGCGTGTGTGTGTGTGTGTGCCGGAAAGTGTCTGTGTTGTCAGGACAAAGATTCTATTGATTGCTTGGACCTGCACATTGTACGCACCTTTTTGTATAGCCTGGCACTTGCTATTCTAACTGGTCTTGTCGATTTTTGTTTTAAAAACTACACTGTGTTTAATTAAATTTTACACACAGACAAAATATACACACAGCACACAGACAGGGTCGCGTAATCCTTAATCCACCAACAAAACACAAGACGCGCACACACCTTCACAAACAGGCAAACTTTGTCAATGTTGTTTAAAATTAAAAACGTCCGTTTAAATTACCGTAAAAACCGTATGTTTCAATATTATTATTAATTTTATTGTTATTATTTTGATATAAACATTACTTTTAATCAACCAAATTAAAGACGCGAATCATGCCCTGTCCGGCTGTAGTTGGAAATTTGACTGAAAACAGAAAACAGAAAACATTTCAATTTGCAGAGTTCTGTTAACTTCTTGATGTTAACTTTCTGTTAACGATAACATGGGATGTATCGAAATTTTCCAGCGATAATCGATAGCCGATAACATTATGTAAAAGTGACAAATGTCTTTGCTAAGTGTGGTGAATTAAAAAAAGTTTTTTGACTTTTGCTGGTGATATATTTAATAATAATTAATTATTTTTAAAGAAATCACAATAAATAACAATTATTTTGCAATATACAATAAATCAATAATTGATAAATAAAATTTATTTTTGTTTATTGCCTTAATCCCAAATTTTTCGTCAAATTTAAAAGACAATCTGTTAATTGTCATGTTAAATTAAGTGAAAAAATTTCCCTTAATTTTCCTTTGGAAATTTGCAATGTGTCGATGAATCGATATATGACAGATTAATTTAGCTAATTTATCGAGTACTTTGACTGTTAAATTATAAATTTGAAATATTTTACAAATATAAATTTTCGGTTAATGATGCAGTGCAATGTTATTTTAAGAAACAAATTTAAGATTAATATAATACTCTTAAGACATATTAAAATTACATGAAATTTTATATTACAAAAAAAAAAATTATTTATAATTTGTAATTCCACAACGGTATTGGATTTTCCCAAAACTCTTATTCATACGGATGTTCAGTCTGCTGTTGTCTTTAAGCAATTGGAAAATCATTAAAAATCCATACAACACACAAATTGACAATTGTTAATTATAGAAGCCAACTGACTTCAGCTGAAATCAGGTACAACACTGATAACAGAGAGAATTGATAATGAACACGTTAAGTGCAATTCAAACGAGACTCGTAAATCAAATTTTCTGCCAAGCGAAAAAAAAAACTCCAGCAGATCAACAGCTGTCATTTAGTTTTGAAGAATCAACGGCGCCATGCAGAACCTTCCGCTCATAGCTCTGGTATTTGCATTTCTTCTGATCAGCGGCGAGGCTGCAGCAAATCGTCGTCCTGACGGGCGTATTGTTAATGGGCGGGAGGCACGGGAGGGCGAGTTTCCCTATCAACTGTCGCTGCGCCGTCTCACCGTACACATTTGCGGCGCCTCTGTCCTGGACGGCAGCTGGGCCATAACTGCCGCCCATTGTATTGATGGACACGAGGGTCAGCCCCAAGAGTTCACTCTGCGGCTTGGCAGCGTTAAACGCTCCAGCGGGGGCAGCATTATGACAGTGCGCACCATCTATAAACATCCCTCCTACAATGCCAAGGATATGAACTTCGATGTGGCCTTGCTCCGCACCCAGATTGGAGCCCTGACCATGGATGCCAAAGTGTCACCAATACGTTTGCCAGATGCGGGCCAACCAATCGAAGCCAATTTACCAGCTGTGGTGTCCGGTTGGGGCCACATGAGCACAACCGAGGCGGTGCTCTCCTCAGTCCTAAAATATACCACCGTGCTTACGATTAATCAAGCAAAATGTCAGAACGACTTGAGATATCACGGCGGTGTCAGCGAGGCGTAAGTAAAGCGAGTTATCAATCACTCCAAAACACCTAATTAATATCTAAATGTCTTTTGTTTATTGTTAGCATGTTCTGTGCGGCAGCACGTAATACGGATGCCTGCCAAGGTGAGTAAGTTTGTACTATCTGGGACCGGAACTCTTAAAATTATCATTATAAATTTAACGATTTAACAATTGGAATTGGCATTATTATACCATTGCAAAAATAGTTTAATAGTTTTGTCACGAAATGTGTAGAGTATATGTATTCTTGATCAACACGACAATGTAATCATGTCCGTCTGACTATCTATTTTAATGATTTTTGAGATATCTTGACATAGATTATAATTAATTTTCAAAGATATTAAAACTATCTTATAGCTGCCAAAGGAACGATCTATAAAACGTATTTGAATATTTTTAATGTTACATTTTTTTCAGGCGACAGCGGTGGCCCACTTACCGCACAAGGAAGATTGATTGGTATCGTGTCCTGGGGCGTTGGCTGTGCAGGTAGCTTATAGTTTTTGAATACTCATGTCTTTGTTAATATTAATGATATTTTCTTTAACAGATCCATATTATCCAGGTGTTTATACGCGTCTATCACATCCCGGTATTAGACGTTGGATAGGTTTATTGACCAAATTGTAATATTCAAATGAAATTTAAACTTTGACTGTATGTTCAAGACAATAAATAATATAGTGCGTAATAAAGACAAAGTTTTCATTTAATTTTCTTAATTACTGTGCCGTTGTTATCAAATATACCATAGAAAAGACTTTGTCTCAAGTGCAGTAATTAGGGCTTATTGTCTTACAGGTTTACTTGTATTAATAATAATTAGTCCTTCGTAGCACTTTACATATGTTATTTATTTTAATAGGATAATCAATTGATCAATTCTCAATTCCTACAGCCAAACTTGACTTTGTTAAGAAACTCACTTTCAAAATGCGCGCGCTCCGCTTCAGCGACATATCGATACATCGGTAATATTCGCGCATCGCTAATAAAAATTCTTATTGAACAAAATACGAGCATATTAAGTAAAAACCGGACACTGTTTCTAGCTCTGTCCTCTGTCTGAAAATACTATAATTAAAAGTGCATTGTGTGCAGTGTGAATCGTGCTAGGAAACAGAATACGAGCATTTAAAGTAAAAACCGGGAACTGTCAGCACGCGAAGAAGGCAAACGTGGGAGTGGTCAGCAGCGCGCATTCTTTCTTGGGGTAAATGCAAATAAGCAGACTAACAAACTACATGTTTATAAATAAACCACAACAACAACAACATCTACAATTTCTCATTCAATCTGCATCCAACAAAACAGTCTTGTGGTGAATGTGGTGGCGCTGGTTCTGGCTCTGTCTAAAAATGATCTATAAACTATTCTGTTATTCGATTAGTTTTATATTCTTCTGCTTCAATGTGCTGTGGTTATTCTGCAATCTGGCCATACCATGGTGCACATTGACGCTAATTATCATTTGTGTGGCATCCAAATTCGTCAAGCTTCAGCGCAGCCCCAACGAAAAGCGTTTGCTCGCACTCCTCAATACGCCAGACGATTGGCCCAATTACTGGCCCATTGCGAATCACGGTGCCGGCTACGATGCCCCAGCTAACTCAAAGGCAGCTGTAAAAAAGGTGTGACGTCAGCGGCCGCCAGACCGGTGGTTGTTTGCACAGTTTAAAAAATCAATAACCATCCCACCATCCCTTACCTTCTCTTTTATATATCTAGTGCCTTGCACGTGGCTATCGTAATGTCCTCTTGGATGCCGGCATAACGTCCTGCAATGAAATTGTGATTGCCAATCGTCTGACTGTGGAGCGTGCGGGTCTAACTGGTAACCTGTCGCATCATACGCTCCACGAGCTTCAGCAACTGAATATCACGGCCCACCATCCAATGAGGTAAATATAAAATAAAATATTAAATTTTGTACGGTTCTTAATTTTAGTTACGTGTTAGTTAATCATTCGAAATTAAAATTAAAATTTCAATTAAATTAATTATAGCTAAATTTTCTTGTTATTGATGAACTTAAATAGATGGAAATCCAATATAGTTAATTAATTATAATATATATATATATATTTATAAATTAGACATGTGTATAAACAAAGGCGGTTTGCATTTCGAAAAAAAATAAATAAATTGATAATTTATTTTACGTCAATCCAATAATTAAATTTTTACTTTAAATTTTAAATAATCTTCCTTAAAATAACAAAAATTCTGTTCTTAGTATTAATCAAATTTTAAACAAGTCGTAACATTCAACTAAATCTTTGATTTTAGCTCACAGTATGAAGCGGAGTCAGTTACCACACTCAAACAGCTTGCCGATTTTCTGGAAGATCAGAATGCATCTCCCACACTATTCCTTCATCTGCAGGACACCAGTGCAATTATGATTGATCAGCTGCAGAAGTTTATGACTGCAAATGAAACATTTGCTGAGCGCACCATTGTCATAAGTCGCTCGCCTCTGGCCATTTATCAGGTATGTTGACTGTAAATACAGTGTAAACTCGATATAGTGAACCAATTTTAAACAAGGTTAAATTATTCAGCTCAAATTATATAAAGTTATAATTATTCCATTCACATAGGGAACAACGATTATTTATAAATTGTTTTAAAATTTTAAAGCGTATTTTTTATGTCGTTCACTATATCCAACCCGCACTGTAAATTCTCTATACATTTGAACTGATTAATTATCATTATTTATTTATTTATTTAACAATGTCAGCTGCGCAAGTTAAGACCTGCAATCATTTGCGGTTTGTGGCATGAGAGTTATCTATCGCTGTCCATACTCAAGTCCTCAACACTTATTACCTCAATTTACGGTGCAATTCTGCGTAATATTATCGCGCCTGTTATCGGCATTAGTGTTGTGTTTCTCAACAAGGAGGAATTCAATTTGTAAGTAATTTTTCATATTATTAATATAAATTAAATATGTTTTAACACTTTGTACTATACTATATTCACAGGCATATTGGCGATCTGTGGCGTAATGTGGGCGTGCGTCCAATTGTGTACACGGTGAATTCGCCCAACGAGAAACGCTATTTTCAGAAAACTATGAAAACGCAATATCTCACAGATTCATTGCGTTCCGAGCCGCATCTCTTAATGAAGGCCTAAGAGAAAAATCGAAAGAAAACCGACAAACGCACACACATTTGCATTTACATTTATTTATTTAGACGCATAGTTTGCTTTAAAAGTTTAATTTATTTTGTATGTGCACAATTATGCACCTTTGATAGGTGTATATTTTGAATGCTTTTGATAGTATTACCCAGTGAAATTGAAGCTACTCTTTTAGTATACTTACATATGTTTTATGTATACACGTTTATTTATGTTTTATGATGTTTTTTTATGTATTTTATACAGTAGATGCTATTAATTATAAGAGGAGCTGGTGCTGATATTATTTTGTCCAACACGTCCTTAATAATTTTTGGTTGTTATATACATATGTATTTTTTATTCCCTATGTGTACTTGTATTTTATGTTTACTCTTATGGCACAAATCTCTTGAAATGCTGCCACAATATGTTCTCAAGCTTTTTAAACTAACGTGTTTATAATTATGTACCAAAAACACACAACGCATATATATATATACATACTTTACATAAGCAGCTTTTATACGCGAAAGTTTTTCTATAATAGAAAACATTTTGTAGTTCCATGTTATGTAGAACCCAAATAAAATCAAGAGCGTTGTACCCAATCTAGATGCCTCCTGCCGTATATCTCTATTACTTCCTGTTACTAATTTTTAATGGGTACGGGTTGGAACAATTAAATAGAATATTCTTTTCAAATTGAAAGACGAAGTCCGTACTACTCACGTGCTACAAATTCTAACAAATGCAAAAAAGAACATAAGTTATACGATAATACCAAAAAGCAAAACTATTTTACAAAGATACAAATTATATAAAATGTATATGTATGCATTAAGCATAATTAAAAAATAAACCATTATTGAAGGCAATGCATAATAAAATAAAAAGTTTCTAATTTTAATATGGGCAGTTTGATGAAAATGGATTTAATGCTATTCTGAATCTAATTGTTAATATAAAGAAATATATTTTTTGTTTTTTTTTATTAACTGTAAAAGAAAATATGCTTCGCAAAATAGAAGCATAACTGAAAATTCAGTTATCCCACTCTGATTTAACAAGTAATTCAAATTTCGTCAAGGTATTTTTGAATTTTATTTATTAGTTTGTGAGAGTCCTTACAAGGTAAGCTATTTATGTATTTATATTTTATTGTGTATTTGTATATCTAGAAATAAAGATTATGTATTCATGTATTTAATTTTTGAGCGTGTCTTTTATCTTAAAGGTATTACGATACTCTTGTTCCATTTTCCATTTTAACTTAAAAATTAACATTAATTTTTATACTATTACCATGCTGTAAACATTTTTTATACACAGGAGGCAAAAACAAAAAAACAAAAACTTTAAATTCCATTTAAAAATACATAAGTTTAAGAAAATACGTTTATTTACGGCGAGCGCGTGTGGCTCGTTTGGGTGCCTCGCCAGCTGTGGACTGCTGTTCCATTGCAGCTAGCACTGTCTCCTCAGTCGTCTCAAAGTGCACCTTACGACCGCGTCCGGTGCGTGTTGTTGCCGGTGCTGCCTCCTTAAAAGTCTCCCCTTCATCGGCCTTGGCTGCAGTACGTGCGGCAGCACGTCCACGGGCGGGCGCTGCTCGTTTGGTGACCGGCACCTCAGTCGGCTCACCCAGTTCATGGTCATCATCTGGCTCTACGACAACAGGCAGCTTGGCGCGGCCTTTTTTGTTTACCGGCTGCTCGTCCGCCTCCTCGTCAACTGCTTTTGTTTTGCGTGCAATGCGCTTGGGTGGTTGCTTTTGTTCCACAGTCATGTCGACCTCATCGGTTTGGCTTTCCTTGCGGCTGCGTGCAGCACGTTTGCTTGGTATGGGCACATTAACTACAGCTTCAGTGGCTTCAACAACATTAGCCTTACGGCGTGGACCACCACGCGCCTTGGCAGCAATGGGAGTTCCCTCCTCTGCAACGATTTTCTCTGGCGGTTCGTCCGGTTCGGCAACAGCAGCGGGAGTCGCCTTGCCCTTGCGACGCTTAAGCGCTGACGGCGTTGATGCTGCCTCCACTGACAGCTCCAAGGCCTTGGCCGTTGGCTGACGTACACGGCGACCGCGCGATGTGGCTGGTTTCTCGTCGTCCCATGTCTCATTATAGTTTTTGCGCGGCACATTACGCCCTTCGCGTTTTTGTGATGTTGTGACCTCTGGGAGTGTTTTGGCTTGGTCAGTTGGCGTTTTGGGTTCCACTGTCTCTACTGATGTGTTCGATGGAAGCGGAGTTGTTGGTTTTGGCAGCGTTTCGGTATCTGTTGGTTTAGCTGCTGTTGCCATCGCCGGCTTACTAGCGGCCGGCTTACGGCCTTTGCGTGACAAAGCATGCCTGTCGTCGTCCAATGTTTCGGCATAGTTCTTGCGGGGTAAATTACGACCCTCCCGACGACGTGGTGTTAATTCATCCTCTGTGCTGGGTGGTTCAGGCTTAGACGGTGTAACTGCACTGCTTACAATAATAGCAGCCATAATAGGCTGTGTTGACATATCCAGCACATTCAGCTGCTTCTCCTCCTCGTCTATAGGTGCAGACAGCGAACCCTTGCGTGCTCTACGAAGTGCCACCTTCTTAGGTTGTGGCAGCTCGTCCACAGTTTCAATATGAGCCGAAGGCTGCTTCTCCTCCTCGTCTATAGGTGCAGACAGCGAATCCTTGCGTGCTCTACGAAGTGTCGCCTTCTTAGGTTGTGGCAGCTCTTCCACAGTTTCAATATGAGCCGAAGGCTTGCGGCCGCGTCGAGTTGGCTTCTTTTCAATTGTAGGCTCTTTTTCCAAGGCAAGTTCTCCATCTGTAGTCGGCTTGCGAGCCCGTCTTGCGACAGTTCTTTCACGTGAACCCGACGCCTCCACAATTTCGTGAGACGCCGGCGCAGGCGGTTCCTGAACAACGTCCATAGAACCGGAACGTCTTCTGTCACGCCGTTTGACCTTGTGCTCAGCACCAAGCTCAACTGGCTTTTCAACCGGTAGTTCTACTGGAACATCCCCATCGGCAGTTGCCTTACGTCCACGTCTTGTGACAGTTCTTTCACGTGAACCCGACGCCTCCACAATTTCGTGAGACGCCGGCGCAGGCGGTTCCTGAACAACGTCCACAGAACCGAAATGTTTTCCGTCAAGCCGTTTGATCTTGTGCTCAGCGCCCAGCTCAACTGTCTTTTCAAATGGCTGTTCTATTGAAACGTCCCCATCGGTTGTTGCCTTGCGTCCACGTCTAGCGGCCACCTTATAGCGAGACCCAGATGCTTCGGGCTCAGACGGTTCCTGTGTAACCTCCGAAGAAGCAGAACATTGACGGCCTCGCCGTTTGACCTTGTGCTCGGCATCCAAATCAACTGGTTTTTCAACCGGGAGTTCTACTCGAACATCCCCATCGGTAGTTGCCTTACGTCCACGTCTTGTAACAGTTCTTTCACGTAACCCCGACGTCTCCACAATTTCCTGTGGCGCTGGCGGTTCCTGAACGTCCACAGAACCGGAACGTCTTCTGTCACGCCGTTTGACCTTGTGCTCTGCGCCCAAATCAACTGGTTTTTCAACCGGGAGCTCTACTGGAACATCCCCATCGGTAGTTGCCTTACGTCCACGTCTTGTAACAGTTCTTTCACGTAACCCCGACGTCTCCACAATTTCCTGTGGCGCCGGCGCAGGCGGTTCCTGAACAACGTCCACAGAGCCGGAACGACTTCTGTCACGCCGTTTGGCCTTGTGCTCAGCACCCAGCTCAAGTGGTTTTTCAACCGGTTGTTCTACTCGAACATCCCCATCGGTAGTTGCCTTACGTCCACGTCTTGTAACAGTTCTTTCACGTAACCCCGACGTCTCCACAATTTCCTGTGGCGCCGGCGCAGGCGGTTCCTGAACGTCCACAGAACCGGAACGTCTTCTGTCACGCCGTTTGACCTTGTGCTCAGCGCCGAAATCAACTGGTTTTTCAACCGGAAGTTCTACTGGAACATCCCCATCGGTAGTTGCCTTACGTCCACGTCTTGTAACAGTTCTTTCACGTAACCCCGACGCCTCCACAATTTCCTGTAACGCCGGCGCATTCGGTTCCTGAACAACGTCCACAGAACCGGAAAGTTTTCTGTCACGCCGTTTGACCTTGTGCTCAGCGCCGAAATCAACTGGTTTTTCAACCGGAAGTTCTACTGGAACATCCCCATCGGTAGTTGCCTTACGTCCACGTCTTGTAACAGTTCTTTCACGTGACCCCGATGCCTCCACAATTTCCTGTAGCGCCGGCGCATGCGGTTCCTGAACAACGTCCACAGAACCGGAAAGTTTTCTGTCCCGCCGTTTGACCTTGTGCTCAGCGCCGAAATCAACTGGTTTTTCAACCGCCAGCTCTATTGGAGCATCTTCGTCTGTAGTTGCCTTGCGCACCCGTCTTGTGGTCACCTTTTTACGAGAAACAGATGCTTCAGTTGGTTCTACAGTAACCTCACAAGAGATAGAACGTTGACGACCACGTCGTTTGATTTTGGGCTCGGCGTCCAGCTCAACTGGTTTTTCAAGAGAGACAGATGGTTGGCGGTCAAGCCGTTTGACTTTATCCGTACCAGCTGAATCTTCAATTTGCGTCAGGTGCTTTTTAATATCAGCTGAAGCTTTCCGACTACGTGTCTTAGGCTTTTCCAAAACAATTTCTATAGCCAACTTTGTATCCACGTGCGATGAGTCTTCAAGATTTGTAGCAATTTCATTTGGCTTATCCAATTCAAGACCTTCTATAGACTTTCTTACTTGAATGTGAATTGGCGATTTTATAACAGCTGATACTTTATTTGTTTTAACATCTTGCGCTTTTTCTTCCTTCGTCAGAATTTCATTTGTGTGTTCTTTATTAGCATAATCAAGTTCTGCTGTATCAGAAACGTTATCATCCAAATATAGTGATACATCATCTTTGTTTGTAGCTTCGACATCTGGCGTTTTTTCTTTATATTTATCTTTTATTAACGATTTTTCTACAGTTGTTGATATAATTTTATGGCTTTGTACGTCGAGCCTTGAAGTCTTAGTAGCCTCTGCTTCAACAGATGCATTCAATTTATTTATAGACTCATTTGTGGCGTTGGCATCGACTTGACGTAGGTCTAATAACGAATTTTCCGGTGTTACGGGTACTTGTTGATGGACATACTTCTTTTCTTTATCGGTTTCGGGTATTTCTGAAGCTTCCAAGTCAATCACAGGCTCAGTCGTGGCGTTGGTATCGATTGACGATTTGCCAGCAGACGTTGAGATAGTTTTGGGTTTTTGTTCGTCCAGATCTTCCTTTATCGTATCGCATTCGGCCACACCTGATGCATTCGGTTTAATTACAGACTCATCTTCGGGGTCGTTGTCGACTTGAGACTTATCGATATCCTCTACATTAAGTACCGATTTATTAGTAGGTGTTTCTGGTACTTCTTTCTTATCGGATTCAGCTATTTCTGAAGCATCCAAGTCAACTACAGGCTCAGTCGTTGCGTTGACATCGATTGACGACGTTGATATAGCTTCGGGATCTTGTTCAGCTAGATCTTCCTTTAGCTTATCGCAATCGGCCACACCTGATGCATTCGGTTTAATTACAGACTCATCTTTGGGGTCGTTGTCGACTTGAGACTTATCGATATCCTCTACATTAAGTACCGATTTATTAGTAGGTGTTTCTGGTACTTCTTTCTTATCGGTTTCAGCTATTTCTGAAGCATCCAAGTCAACTACAAGCTCAGTCGTTGCGTTGACTTCGATTGACGACTTTTCAGCAGAGGTTGATATAGCTTCCGGATCTTGTTCATCTAGATCTTCCTTTACATTACCGCATTCGGCCACACCTGGTGCATTTGGTTTAATTACAGACTCATCTTCGGGGTCGCTGTCGACTTGAGACTTATCGATATCCTCTACATTAAGTACCGATTTATTAATAATTGTTTCGGGCACTTGTTTATGAAGACATTCCTGTTTCTTATCGGTTTCAGCTATTTCTGAAGCATCCAAGTCAACTACAGGCTCAGTCGTTGCGTTGGTATCGATTGACGCTTTGCCAGCAGACATTGAGATGGTTTTGGATTTTTGTTCGTCCAGATCTTCCTCTATCGTATCGCATTCGGCCACACCTGATACATTCGGTTTAATTACAGACTCATCTTCGGGTTCGCTGTCGACTTGAGACTTATCGATATCCTCTACATTTAATACCGATTTATTAGTAGGTGTTTCTGGTACTTGTTTTTGAAGACATTCCGGTTTCTTATCGTTTTCAGCTATTTCTGAAGCATCCAAGTCAACTACAGGCTCAGTCATTGCGTTGACATCGATTGACGACTTTTTAGCAGAAGTTGATATAGCTTCGGGATCTTGTTCAGCTAGATCTTCCTTTAGCTTATCGCAATCGGCCACACCTGATGTATTCGGTTTAATTACAGACTCATCTTCGGGGTCGCTGTCGACTTGAGACTTATCGATATCCTCTACATTAAGTACCGATTTATTAGTAGGTGTTTCTGGTACTTCTTTCTTATCGGTTTCAGCTATTTCTGAAGCATCCAAGTCAACTATAGGCTCAGTCGTTGCGTTGACATCGATTGACGACTTTTCAGCAGAGGTTGATATAGCTTCGGGATCTTGTTCATCTAGATCTTCCTTTACCTTACCGCATTCGGCCACACCTGATGCATTCGGTTTAATTACAGACTCATCTTCGGGGTCGATGTCGACTTGAGACTTATCAATATCCTCTACATTAAGTACCGATTTATTAGTAGGTGTTTCTGGTACTTCTTTCTTATCGGTTTCAGCTATTTCTGAAGCATCCAAGTCAACTACAGGCTCAGTCGTTGCGTTGACATCGATTGACGACTTTTCAGCAGAGGTTGATATAGCTTCGGGATCTTGTTCATCTAGATCTTCCTTTACCTTACCGCATTCGGCCACACCTGATGCATTCGGTTTAATTATAGACTCATCTTCGGGGTCGATGTCGACTTGAGACTTCTCAATATCCTCTACATTAAGTACCGATTTATTAGTAGGTGTTTCTGGTACTTGTTTATGAAGACATTCCTGTTTCTTTTCGGTTTCAGCTATTTCTGAAGCATCCAAGTCAATTACAGACTCAGTCGATGCGTTGACATCGATTGACGACTTTTCAGCAGACGGTGATATAGCTTCGGGATCTTGTTCATCTAGATCTTCCTTTACATTATCGGATTCGGCCAAACCTGATGCATTTGGCTTAATTACAGACTCATCTTCGGGGTCGATGTCGACTTGAGACATATCGATATCCTCAACATCAAGTACCGATCTTTCAGTAGGTGTGTTAGGTACTTGTTCATGGAGATATTTTCCTTCTTTATAGGTTTCGACCATTTCTGAAGCATCCAAGTCAAGCACTGGCTCAGTCGTTGCGTTGACATCGATTGACGATTTTTTAGCAGACCTTGACATAGCTTCGTCATCTTGTTTGTCAAGATTTTCATTTACCTTATCGCATACGGCTACATCTGATACATTCGTTTTAATTACAGACTCATCTGTGTTGCCGACTTGAGACTTATATATGTCCTCTACATTAATTACCGATTTTTCAGTAGGTGTTTCGGATACTTGTTCGTGAAGATATTCCTCATCCTTATCAATTTCGGCTATTTCTGAAGCATCCAGGTCAATCACAGAATCAGTCGTCGCGTTGACATCGATTGACGATTTTTCAGCAGGTGTTGATATAGTTTTGGATTTTTGTTCATCATTGCATTTGACGGTATTTGTGGTTTTCAAGTCAGCTTTAGCTTGATTTGTCTCTTTGACAACCGCTGACGAATCATCTACAATTGTTGACATTATTTCCGATTCATTTAGTTGAACGTTCTTTTCTGTTTCGTCATCACCAGAAGCAACCTGATCAGTGAGCGACTCAACATTCGTGACTTCGACATTGTCATTGGCTTTATTTTGGTACCCAGTTTCAGGTAATGATTTTTCATGAAATATATCGGAACCGTGTGCTCTAGGAGAATCCTCTTTCAGTTCGAATTCTGTTATATCTGAATCATCAAGCTCGATCACTGACTCATCTACATTGGTGGTTGTCGCAACCGCTTGAACTTCTTTAAAATCCTGGACGTCCGATGGAGGGTTTTCAGGGGATGTTGATATAGTTTCGGTGTTTTGTTGATCAGTCAGTGACTGAACATTCGCGACTTCGACATCGAACTTAGCCTTTGTTGCCTCCTTAGTTGGCAATTTTTCTTCAAGCTTAGTTTCCGCTACACCAGATGTTTTTAGATCAATTACCGACTCATTTATTTGTTGGATTTCCACAGCGACTTGACCTTCATTTGTGTTCTTATCATCTGATAACAATTCTTCTGTCGACTTGTCCTTATTAGCTCCAAGGTGGCCTGTTGATTCTTTAGCAGTAACTTCGCTTTTACTGGTGTCTTTTTTGGTGTCATCCTCAAATGATTCTTGCTCGGACAATGATTCTAGCTGTTGGTTGAGGTGCTTTAGAATCACAGTGTTAGTTTCGCTCGATGTTTCTACGTTATTTTTGAATATGGTTTGACTTAATAGTTCTTCAGTAGATGTCGCGAAAACATTCAAATCATCTTGTTGATGAAGATCTGACTTTGCCGTTAAAGTATTCGTATCAATCAACAAAACAACTTCTCCAGAAGATGCATTAACTTTCGAATCAGTTTCCGATACACATGAATAATTTAATTCAGTCAGCGACTCATTTGTTTGATCAGTTTCAGATTCAGCTTCATTTACTTTTTGAAGTTCACTTGATGAAATTTCGTCAGATATTGATATGATTTCTGAATTCTCTTTAACAAGATTTTCCTTTGTCTTATCTGCATTTTCTAAGCGTAAATCATCCTTTTCAAGTACCGCCTCGTCTAGATTAGTGTCGTCCACCTCAATAGTAGATTTTGTTTTCATTTCTGACATTTGATCGTTGTCAGCTGATTCTTTAAGACGAGTTTTATTTTTGTTAATAGCATCAACTTCAAGCTGTTGTGCTGTTTCTTCAGAACATAATTTAGTATCATTTTTTTCTTTGGTTTCATTTGATTTAGGTTCTGGAATTACTTCACTGTCAATTCCTATTTTATTGTCTTTGGCAGGTTTTGTAATAGGTTCGATTGAGTCATCTAGTTGATGAAGATTCAATTCATTGACCTTCTCGCTTTTATTGGCGTCTTCAACCTCCTCAGCCACATTATGAACTTTCTTTGCTTGTTGAGCAGCTGCGTTTGATATATTAAGCTCAATTATCGACTCATCTGCATTAATGTCCTTAACTATCGATTCTTCAGCAGAGTTTTCTTCAGAATTTAAACTCATATTTGTTTGATTACCATCAAATTGGCTAGCATCGACAGGGTAGATTGTAGAATCATTTTCTTTTAGCTCGATGTAGGCTAATGATTTATCAGTAGATGTGAGTGTACTGGAAGCTTCCAAGTCAATATTGAATGCAGTTTCATTTGGTGTTTGAACGAACAAATCTTCTTCAGGTGGTATTTCAGCTTCTATATCATGTTGATCTACCAATGCCAATTCTAATTTTGTATTATCTGGTCCACACTGCGACGAGTTCTCATGCTTAGATAATTCATCCAAGCTAATGGAACTTTCTCTGGGCGTATTTTTTTCTTGACATTTCAATGCTGTTTGTTTTACCTCTTCTTCATCATCGCTAACAACTAAAGGTTCAGCTAATCCAACCGTCGAATCATTATCAGAGGTTTCTTCCAGCTTATCTTCATTGGGCAACTGATTACTCAAGTCTACATTGCCTGTTTCATTTACTGTTACATCAGCTGAGTCCACCCTAGTGACAATCAGACGTTCCGAGAACATAGAGTCTGTTGTTTGATCCAACAATTGTATGCCGCTCACTTCGCAGATGCCCGGCGATGCTGGTCGATCTGTGTAAGACTCATCGTTGAAATTGCTTAAGTCTAAATCTGTTCTACCTCCAGTTTTAAATGCTGTGCTCGTCAATGGGTCGTTATGGGAAGTTTTAGCAACATGAATGTTCATAAGAGACTCGGATGTAACTGTGTCATTCGGCGCTTCAGTCGTTGCGGCAGACGTAGACAGAGGATCAGCACCAGGAAAAGAATCTGTACTAATAGCATTCACATTCATCTCGGCTTCAGAATCATCGATAGCGGTTGCGGGATCCGTAGTCTCAGCAGTAAGTACATCATCAAAGATTTTCTCCAAGTGTAACGTTGCATTGGTCTCATTCAGATCGTATTCAGTGGTTGTTGCCAGCGAATTATCGCGTGTTTTTAGCACGGCGCTAGCAGGTTCATTTGGTATCATTAGGTTTTTGCCACGTGGAGTTTTAAAGTACATGTCCTGAACATCGGCTGCCGCCTCAGATTGAGTGAACTTCAGCGAAGTACGACCTACGGTTAGATGAAGTTTGGGCGTTGTCGACGCACCGTTTGTCTCGGTCTCCAGCAGTTCCTCGATGTTGTCAAGCATGGGCGAAGGCTGTACCATCGGTGTGCGCATCAACTCGCGCAAGCCTTTGTAACGCGGCGTGCTGCAGCTTTTTGGTGTCTTGAGCAACTCCCGCATGCCCTGGTAGTCTGGCTCATCGGTCTCCGCTGCTGGCAATTCAGTGCCATAATCTTCATCCGTCACAGTTGGCAATTTATCACCTATAATAATAATAATAATAATAATTAATAAACAGTAATATTTAGAGGTTTAGGCTTACCTTCAGCTGGGAATGTATTTTCCTCCACAATGACGCCCATGTCACCGACAGATTCGTCCATTTCCAATGCTCTCTTTGGTGTGTTGCTTAACAATCGCTTCGATTTTCGTGTAGGTGTTGACAAATTCTCGGTTAGGCGACGTTTACGTTTGGGCGTGACCCCTTGGCCAAGAACTCGCTGACTTTCAACAGTAGCGGAGCATGAATAACGACGTGTGGGCTTACTGTGCTGCTCTAGTTTGTTGCTGGCCTCCATGGACGAACGTCGCATGCTGCGCCGAGGCGTCAGGCTTACTACATTTTGATCAGAAGAAAAGCGTCGCGAGCTGCGCCTTGGTATGGGTGTTTGACCGGGTGGTGCCACTTCATCTTCTTCATCCTGCTCCCCAAAGACCGCATGGGCTATGATAATAGTAAATTATTAAAGATTTTATTGTCAATTTCAGAAACTGCATTTAAATTACATCTATTCATAGTTTTCCACTACTTCGTAGCCTAATAGCTCGACAGCTGCGCCACCGCTATCGAACAAAAAAAAAAAAAAAAACTAATCATATTCTACAATATCACTATTAGTTTAGCCTACTGCCACCCAACAGATTCACTCATAATAAAAAAAAAAAAATATTGACCAAGTAAGCATACAATCTGGATTTCATTGAAATCGTACCCACACGATATTAAATTAATTTGAACGTTTAATAATTAATATTTTAATTAATAATATATGTAGGGCTTCAAATCCAACAGTGTTCACGTAACAAAGGTTCCTTTATTAAATACGAAATATGTATATAATTTTTTGTGAATACTTGTGTGCCAGGGGCTATAAAATTAGACAACCCTTGTCATTTTGCATTTATAACAGGTAGAAATGATATAGTCGAGTATACCAGACTACGAGTATTACCATCCTGCCACCTGCCAAACTCTCTATCTAATATGTAAATATCGGAATAGTAACAAGTAATACAACTGTCTCCGATTTTCACATTCTAAACCCAAGCCTTAACTAACATGTAACTCTGATTGTTGAGTAGAAAAGACCTAAAAGTATTACGTGTTTTATTTTAATAGGGCCTTTTTCGGAAGTTGGTAACCTGGGACAACTTGTACCCAGTCCGTGATCCGCAAACCCAAATACTCTTAAAAGCATACCACATTCAAATCAAGCAGAAAAAATCTGAATTTTACCAACAAGCAAGTCAACAGCCATTGCTTGCATGTATGCACATATTCAGCTCAGAATTTCGTAGGAGAATCAGAAATTTGAAATAAACTTGAACTGCGTATGGTATACAGGAACATACATACCAAATATGATGTCTAGGACTAGAACAACTCGGCTATTGATATTGATTAAGAATACAAATACTTTATATGGTCAAAGATGATTTGGACACTTTTAAAACTACTTTTTACCCATTTTGAATGGATACAGCGTTTCAAAATATATATATTTATATGAATAAACATTTAATTTAAAGTTGAAAACACTTACCATTTACCATTGGTGCATTTTCCTCACTAGTCGGCACCTCTTCGCAAATTGTATTATCAACTAGATGCACATCTGTGATCGTGACTGCATCTATATTTTAAATTATTTGTAAGTAGAGTGAAGAAATATTGACAAAATTTGTTACTTACCTTCCTGATATGTTGTAGTTATAGGCACCTCTTCACAGATGCCATCCTCTATAACGACCACTGCTTCAGCATTGCTAATTGCTAAATCAAGGTCGGTTTTTTTTATTTGAATGGTTGATTTGCCAATAGATATAGTTTCATTGTCAGCTTCAACTATTGGCGTTTGCTCAACAGCTTCCTTAACGACTTGGTTATTGGTTGTATCTGCGGCTGATGTATCTTTAGATACATTCGCATCAAAGGTTTTATTCAGGTCCTCCTTAACCGAAGTCTCGTGGGAGGTTTTGATTTCCTCAAGGAGTTTGGAGTCATCCTTGGCAACTTCAGTTTCTTTGAGACTTGCGAGCTGTATATGCACATCACTTTGGGATTTTTCCAGCTGTTTGGATACATTTTGATATAGAGTATCAGTGCACTCATCGGTAACAAGTGCAGCCACTGCCTCCATGACTGAAGCTGTCAAACACTGTTCATCATCATCAATGGTAAACGTACGGCTTAACTCAGCAGATGAGTTCTCTGATCGATCCGGCGTGGATGATTCATTTGGTGCAAAATGTTGCAACTTCTCTTCAATGGGTGTCTGTACTTTTGGTGAACCTGTTCGCTTGGGTGACTCTTGCTTGGGCGAGTTAAGAGCGCGACGCGCTTTGGCCACCAACTTGTTGCTTATGCCAACGCTTGGGCTCAATTTTGCGGCGGCGGCCAAGGTTTTGCGCATCTGAGATATTTTATTATCGCGTGGACTACTCAATGATGTTGACTGGCGTTTGCGTGGTGATGTGCGGGCTTCTTTGTTGGACGAATCAATTTCCAATTGACGTCGCCCTGGAGTGCGCCATTTTGGTTGCGGATGGAACGGCAGTCGACGAGGGGCTGTTAAACACTGACGACGTGCCTCCAAGAGCGATTTCCGGCTGGCCGTTGGCACAGGCGTCTTTTCTGTGTGACTATTTGAGAGCAACTTTTTAGCACTAGTCATTAGTGCCCGTTTCATCAGTGAATTCGGCGCGCGCTTGGGCGTGGAGCCGGCCGCCAGCAGCTGCTCCTTAGGCGTTTTTAATGTCATATGTGGCTGCTTTTTAGTCGACGTTTTTAGAGGCGTGGACGTTATGTCTATTACCAAAGGCGAGCCATTGGACGACTCATCCGTGGAGTCGACGCTTATGACTTCAACACTGCCTGGTGTTTGCCTGGGCGTTACGCTCAGCGTTGGTCGCAGCTTCTGCGGTGTCGTCAAGTCAATTAGATACATGGAAGTCGATCGTTTAGCAGCCAATGCCTTTTTGGATGTGGACGGCGTGCTAAACTCCAGTACATCACGACTGCAGCTGTCATCGTTTAGTTCGGAGAGCACGCTCTTGGGCGTAGTGTACACGCTCTTGGGTGTTGTGATCGTTGATGTCGACAACCCAAGGCCAGCGCTGGGTTTGATCACACGCGTAAAGGACTTTTCCACTTTAACGCCTGTTTCACGCGGTGAAAACGATGTTATAACAAGGTCAGAACGTGCACATAGCTGCAGCATTAACTTATTGCTGAGTGTGCTGGTGTTTTCCTTGTTTTGTGTCGCCTCCAGCAAATCTACTTTGGGTACAGTTTCGTCCACCTCATTAGCTGGCGGTGTAATGCTTCGTTTTGACTCTGATGTTCCTTCAACGGTCTCTGCATTAGTAATCGAGCTGGTCTCCAGTTCACGCGATTCAATGGACGTATTGCCCTCATCGTCCGAATTAATCGAATATCGGAAGCTGCAAAAACAAAATTAAGAAATATTCAACTCAATTCTGTTTATTGCCTTTAATAATTTATATTTCACTTGCAAGTGATATTTAGATTTTACCAAGGTTTGTGATTGTTGTTAAATTTAGAAAAGAATTATAATTTAATTTCGTATATTTAGATTAAAATTATTTATGTAATAAGAAGCAGGAGAATGCGAATTTCGTTCATTTTTCTACACACTTATTTAATAATGGTCTGATATTTGACAATACACAACCAGAGTTGCCAACCTGCAGTTACAACAATAACGGCTTTACACAAAGATTATGTCAAGTTGTGCACAATTTGCATTTTTATCAAAATGCAAATTGTGCACAGTTTTTAATATCTTAGTTTAATTTTTGAATGAGAACATTTAGATTGTGTATATAATTAATAAAAAAAATTTTATGTTAAGGTACTAAATTAAAAATGTTTAAAATTGTAAGTAACATCGATTTTGGACATAAAAATACGAATGCATAGTTCTTCTTTTTAATTCACCCCAAAGGTTTTCATTTAGATTTAGTTATGCAGACTGACTTGGGACACTCAAGAACTCCTATATTGTTTTTGTGGCACCAATCTCGAACTAATAATAAAAGTGTTTTAAATCATTATCTTGTTGAAATATCAATCTAATAAACTTATTTTCTTCTTAATTCTAATCATGGTGGCAATTTTCAGATGTAACTGACCAACTGCTTGATACAAAAGGCTTCTCCACACCATTGTATAGGCACCGTAAGCTTAATATACATTTTTTTAATTGATATGCAACTCTTTGCCTTTCCGGCGACGAATATTCCTTCCTGCATCATTAACAAACAAGATTATCCTTGTTTACCCGCTTAAAGAAAATAATTAAATTTTTTCATATTACTTGATCCGCACCAAATTTTGTGAGCCAAGACCGAAATTTCTCCCTTATAAATAGATAGATAGCGTATTTAAGCAAAGAAACTTCTAAAGTTATTTTACCAGGTAGATTTATAGCTACTACTAGTCATCTTATTATTCTAAATGATAAATTGTTTATAATTTCGGCTGCAAGAGTTTTTGACGACCTAAAAGGATCCCACTTCGACAAAGTTACTATTCGGTTATTTTTAATTCTGCAAATTTATCTGGCGTACAATTCTTCTTAATAGTTGATTTTCATTTAAAAAGCTTTTGTAACAAAGCTACACTGCAATGTTTATTAATACTTAATAAATTTATGTTTTATGATATTTTATAATGCAATTATATACAGCTAATACAGCTAAAAACTTACTTTTGGGCATTAGATAAATTGATTAACGAGAATTTTTCGGTATTTTATGCAAAAGGACAAAATCGATGTTAACCACAATTTTAATCATTTTTAAGTTTTTGTTTTAGTTTAGTACCTTAATATTAATTTTTTTATATTAATAATCGTTAAATGTTATCATTAAAAAATTTAACCTTAGATATTAAAAACTCTGCACTATTTGCACTTTGATAAAAATGGAGGACGCATACCTATTATTCTGTCCAGGTGTGTATATGTATTTATTAATCGAACCCAAAGTTTATTTAATTTAAATTTTAATAAATTCAATTTACTACAAAATAATAAATCTTTTTATAATTATAACACTCTACATATTGGGTTAAGACATCGACATGTCAAACGCAATCTAATATTTTGTTGTGTTTATACCCTTTCTTAAAACAATGATATTGTTTAGATTTCAATAAAATATAAGGGCAAATAACAGATACTTTATATAACAGATTATATATATAAGCAAACTTTGACCTGAACAACGCATATCACGCCGGCAGCAAACAGCAACGCTTATCTTAAAGTACGCTTTTACCAATAAATTTACTTAAGTGTTTACTAAAGATGTTGCTCAATACAGTGACTTGCATATCATCGCGGTCTTCAGTCTATAAACTTATAGTTGAAACCCATTCTAATATTTCACTCTTTATTTTACGAAGCTAACTAGATGTATAGGTTTGTGATTTTTCAAATGATATTTATAGTTAATATCTCGACTAATTATTTTGATAATACATAGATTAAGCCGTCGAAAAATTGAGTTGTGAGAATAATTTACTTATATTAAAATAATTATCTTTGTCAAATTTAATAAGAAAAAATGCAATTACAGATTGCCAAGATTGTGTTTAAGGTCAGATAAACAGATTAAGTAGTCGCATTAGTTGCAAATTAATTAACACCTGAGTACGAGTATTAAACTGTAGCACCCAAAGATGCACATCTATATTTTATACCCTTGCAAAAGGCAATTACAATTTTGTCTCGAAATGTGTAATGCAGTGAAGAAGATGTCTCCGACCCCATAAAGTATATATATTCTCGATCAGTACGACGAGCTGAGTCGATATAGCCATGTCCGTCTGTTTCTATGCTTACTTTTTGGCTTTATCTTTCAGCTATGTTGATGCATTGATGTTTGTATGTAAAAATCGGCCCGATCGCATCACTATATCATAAAACTGCCATAGGAACGATCGCTCCAAAAAATTATTTTTCAAGTTATCAAAGTTAAACTTGTCATATCGATGTAGTATTATAATCTGACCAATATGAAGTAAGTTTAGTTTATCCATAGGAGCAGCAATCGGTCAAAAAGTGCTTGTATAAAAAATTTTTTTTTTTTTTGAAATATCGAAATCAAACTTAACATATCGATGAAGAATTATGATTTATACAATCTGACCTAGTTTGATCAAAATCGGACCACTATATAATATAGCTGCCGTATAAACAATTGAGTGAAAAACGAGTTCTATGCAAATTTTTTTTTGTTTTTCAAGATATCACAACCAAACTGAACATATCGATATAGAAACACGTTCTGAAGTTTTTGATAAAGTTTGACTGAAATCGAACTACTGTATCATATAGCTGCCATAGTAATAATCGGTTAAATATTCAAAATTTTCTTAAAAGACCATTGCAAGGGTATATAGCTTCGGTGTGCCGAAGATAGCTGTTTCTTTCTTGATTTTTTTTTATATATTCTAGCAGTTATTTATATGCTTGTATTATATTTCAATAGAGATTTTATAGCAGATCTATTAACATGATATTTAAAATTCGCTAATTCTACGAAATTCTTTTTTTTATTTTTATTGTTTTGTATACGTTCAATCTATATGTTCATTTAATACACAGCCAATTAATATCAAAACATACAAAAAACATAACAATCGCATTTTAACACGATATGAAGTTAAACAATTTGGTTATAAGCTGCAGCTCTTGAATATACCCAAATAAGTATTCCCGAAAATGGCATGTGATTTTTTTCTTGATTTCTTTCTGCTCAACATATGGGACCATATTTAGGGGTTAAAAATGCCTTTGTGACCTTCGACTACCTGGATCGCTTGCTGATACTTACTTGTGCAATGTGAGGCGATTGTCAAATTGTCGACGTTGCCGAGGACCCTGTAAAATGAGCACAACAAGATAAAGTAAGCGATGTTAGCAACTAAATATGTAAGTATAAGGAGTGTACTTACTTTAAGGATGGGTGATGAGTTTGCCGCCTGTTCTGGTGGGGCTCGATCTGGCGTGGCGGATTCATCAATTTGGGGAAAGTTCCAGGTATAGATATCGTTCAGTATTTTAATGCGTGCGCCATGCAATAACTGACGCTTGGCGTGCACAACCTGATCGTTTAAATGTATGGGCTCATTGTTGGAGTGATTTAGAATGGTTACCTGTGTGGCGAGAGAGCGCAATTTAATTTAAATTTTGTATAATGGCTAATCGATAAGCAGAAGACGCGCGCATTTTATTTGTATACACACAAACACACTCACAGACACACACAACTCACCCTGCCAAATGCGTCGCATTGTATCTCGCAGTGAATGCGTTCGGCGTCGGGCAACACCAAATCGCAGCCCAGAAAGGAGCCTACATTGAATTTACGTCCTTTGGCTGCATGTGCCACTGAAACGCCAGCGGCATTTACAAAGTTCAGGTGCGCGCCATCCAGCGACATTATACATTAGCATTAAGTCATACAATCTTTAAAATGCAGCTGTAAAAAAAGAAAAGTTTGTGGGCGGTGTGAGCGTTGGCGGCGGCGACTGCTGCAGCTTTCGCTTGGCGCAGAAAAAAAAGGAAGCCGCAAGTGAAAAGAGAAGCTAGACTTTTGCAGACAACAAATACACATGCAAAATAATGCCACTGTGTTAATTTACACTTTTTTGATCACTAAACTAGTTAAATCTACCGATTTTACGCACTTTACTGTGTGTTTTTAGCACGAACAGCCCGGTTTTCTGTACAGGAATTCTTTTTGCAAGGGACGCGCGGTTAAGATATGCCAACTCGACCTAAACTGCAGTTAAATTCAAATACAGTAAATTTCTCGTAGTGAGCGCTGCCAACTTGATTCCTTCATTGAAAATGGAATTATTACAACTCTCATTTTTTATAAACTGCATAATTAGAAAATTATGATGAGTTACTTATTTATTTACTTATTTATATATCCTAGCCTAAATTAAAATTTGTAAAGCTAGTCGCTTATGGCTTTGTCACTGAGGGCTTTAGCTATTTATTACATTGAATTATAACATTATAAATACTTTTTAAATTTAACGATGATATGGTATTAAATAACAATATAATCAATTATTAAAAATATGATTTCATAATTAATAATATGGTATTAAAAAATAATTAATACAATTATTAAAAAAATATGATTTTATAATTGTAATAACAAATATTACATCACATATGACATTTGACATAAAAAAATAATAATTTCATAAATGACCAAATTAATTGTGTTTTAAGGTTATTTCAACCTATATCAACCATAAGCACGCTTGTTAATATCTATACAAAATTGTTTTGTAAATTACTATTTATCATCATTGAAATGATATACAAAACGGATAGATTTCTCCAAAAATGGCTAGGATGGTAGCGCTGTAATCCACTTCTGCGATGGGCTCGATAGCTATCGATATATTTCTTGTAAGTATCCAACCCTGAACTGTTTGTGTGTAGCCGCCTTTGCCAGTTATGTTTATGTTTTAAATATTTGTTATATCTGGTCGAAACTCCGATATTAGTGCAAATATTACAGAAACTCAATGTCTAAAATTATAATGAACCAATTAACGCACCCACAGCGCGTGCGTTTGCTGTACAAAACCATATTAAGACTGCACAGAGGTAAGCGCAACTCCCGGGCAAACATAAACAACTTTAATTAAAATTGTAAGCATTTAAATTCTAAGGTATGCCAACCGAGCTGCGCGCCTTAGGTGATAATTATGTACGTGATGAGTTCAGGCGACATCTTAAATGCACACCAATGGAGGCACAACTCTTCATGACCGAATGGGCCGTAAGATTTACGTAAGCAATTGCACGACATTCTGATTACCATGCCGCTCTTTCCAGCGCTACGCCACCACCATTACACAGCAGCTGGGACTGCGCGGGAAGCCGAAAGGCGAGTTGGGGGAACAACTGGATCCACAATCTGTGGAAATGCTTAAAGATGACCAAGTGGTGCAGTTGTATGAGTTAATGATAGCCGCTAAAGGACTACATGGCGATACATTAACGGCTGATGATGTGCGTGGCAGTAGCAAATAAAAGCTTTATTTTGAATTATTGTTTTTGAAAAATCTTGTACTCGTACTTAATACCATTCTCCTCTTGCACACCTTGAGGAATGTCCTTATCCAGTGGTACTTCATGGAAATCGTCCGGTATGCCGGGAAAGAATGTATCGCACTCAAAATGCTCTTGAATTTTAGTAATGTATAGACGATGACAACGTGGCGATGCCATCGCCTCAGAATATACCCCACTGCCGCCCACAATCCAAACGTTTTCGATCTCATCGCAGCGTGATTTGCTCTCGATTGTTTCCATGGCCGCCTCTAGGTTGCGGCACAGCAGCACATCGTTTGGTAACTCAGCTGAGGAGAGTGTTGTGCTCAGAACAATGTTCAGGCGATCAGGCAGTGGGCGCTTACTGGCTGGAACACCAAAATAGGTTTTTCTGCCCATAATGACGACATTGCGCTTGGTGGGATCATTGACACGCTTTGTGGTGCTACTAAAATACTTTAGCTCGGATCTGTCGATGAAAAAAGGTAAAAGCCATTTGAAAGTTGCGTAGCTTGTGAACCTACTTCAGATGCCAGGGCAAGTTGCCCTTGAGCCCGATTCCCAAGTTATCGCTGACTGCAACAATTAAACTGTACTTCAACATCATTCGAAACGATTAAGACTGATTCGTCTTATCTCAAAACTTAATTTATCTCCTCGTGATTGACGTAAATTCAAAACAAACTCGAAAGCAAAATGCAGATCAGATATCGGGCTAAGTTTTCTGACACAGTAATCGATAGTTTGATGCCGATAATCGAGGCACACTGAGTATTTAAATTTAGCGTGCTTTCTTTATTAAAATCTCGTGAAAGTGCTATAAAGTACTACAATAAATTAATATTTTTTGTATAATATAGGTACATAGTATGTATACATATATACTAAATATTTTTATTCTGGTCCCTCCAGCAGCCAATAGGTTTCCATATCTCCTTTACCTTTAACTTTTACAAAACCTCGCGGCTCCACCTTGTAACCTACCTCACGCACTTTTAGGGCGGTATAATTGGACAATTGAATCTTCCAAGGATCGCAGCTGCTCTCCATGCGTGAGGCCGTGTTAACAGTGTCCCCAAAGAGGCAGTAGCGTGGTACCTTTAGACCAACAACGCCAGCCACCACTGGACCAGAGTTGATACCCACACGAATAGCCACATCTGGTAGATTATGAGCTTTCACTTTCTTGATGACGCGCAGAGCCAGGTCACAGGCGTGTTCGGCATGCAAGGGATTGATATCCGGTGCCCCGGATACTGCCATGTAGACCATGCCCACAGTTTCTACCTTATAGACAAAGGGCGATATGATCTCCTCATCCAGCGCAGAGAATACCTTGTTTAAAGTATTTACTGCCTGCATGGCTTCCTGAACATTTGTTGAGCCGCTATCATAAATATTCATTACCTCGATGAAAATGACTGAAACCTCCTCAAAGGTCTGGCAGACGTGCTCCTGGCCCGTTCTCATTCGTTCTGCAATTGGTCGAGGTATCATAGAATAAAGCAGCTCATCTCCTTGCCGCTTCCATGAATCAGCCAATTCTAAAGACTTTTCTAGCTCATCGGAGCGTTGCTCCTCTTTTTCAAATAGTATCTCCAGTTTGGAGCAATGTTGCCAGCCCGCCATGACTAGCTCACGACTCAGGCCATGAGGATTGAGATCATTCAGATACAGGCCAATACCATGCAGCTCATCAAGATTCTCAATCAATGGGCTGCATAAAAATATTAAGGAGTCCACATCCTTAATATAAAACATCTGCCCCTTGAGCAGAATAGATCGCAGTCCAACTGACGGTCGACGCTGTCCTGTGGCTGGATCTATTTCATTATTTCCGGCGGCCGCCTCTTCCTCATCCTTTTCATGCTCTTTTTCGAACTCCTGGGCCTTAGCCAATGCCATTGTCTGTGCCTCGTTCAAACTAACGTCGTCGTAGTTTTCATAATCCAGATTCAGTGCCGCATCGTAGGCAGCTCGAGTGTGCCCGGTGCGTATGAGCTCAAACTCGAATAACACCGTTCGCATTTGTAAAATGGTTTCCCATTCTATTTTTGTGTCCTTTGGTCTACGGCACTTAAACACGTCCATGACGTGCGTGCCAATGAAGCTTTTGGGATTGACGCCTGGGTTGTGCAGTATCCACGTCTCAATGATCTTTTCACCAGCCAGTGTTATATTCATGTCATGGTTTAGAACAATCGTGAAAGGAAATAGCTCCAGGAATACGTTTAAGTCCACAGAGGGCATCTTTAGTTGAGATGGATGTGCCACAACGTTAACACGCTTGGCCATATAGTCCCGATTGTCAAAATCCAACCGATATTTTACGATCACGGTCATCGGGCCTTCAGTTAGTTTTATTGGTCCTGCCGTACCGCCGCATATATCATTTTGGCTCTCAATTACATATGCCGTCACATCCAAGTTATAGAACTCCCTAGCCACCTCTGTCATTTGTCCGATGAGGTACTTGGACATGCCTGTGCGTCCGCTGCGATACAATATAACTGCTCCATTGTCATCCATATTTGTCAGCTGCATGCTTGGAGACTTCATCTTTGGATATGTGAACCTCATCTGGAGATGAATGTTATCTATAGACTGCAGAAAATCACAAAAGTAGCGACCCGTGGAGCGAATCATCTTGTCATAACCAAAATTACTAAAGAAACGCACGAAGCATTTACCAAAAAAATTCATGCAAAAGTCAAAGGATTCTCCCGTACAGGCGGATAATGCTGCAGCAATATCTGGCATCAGTTTGTCCGGATATATCTGATGAGTTTTAAAGCTGCTGTGCTTACAATCGACTATCTGGCATATTTTCTTCCAAACGTCCATGCCGTACTCCTCCTGTACGTAATGCTGCACACTCTCATATAACATGCCGTACATTATGGCAGCTGTGGTTAGTCAGACGAGAACAGTCAATTTATGTGGTTCCCTTGGGTGGTGAGGAAGATTTTGGGCCGGTCAGGTGGCTTTTATGTGTATGTGTGTGTATCTGTGTGCTGAAATAGCTTAGGGCAGGTTTATCTGTAACGAGGGAAAGTTTGCACGCACATAATTAGGAAAGCATATTACAAAGTTTTTCCATTATTCACAGAAGTTAACATTGGAAAAAAACTAAAGTCAATTTGACAAAGAATGTCGAAGGTCATGTTATAAAATAGACTTAAATGGTATTGGCCAAGTACTTTGATTATGTTATAGATAGCCAATATATTTCTCTTCTTAACTTTAATGCTGTACTCTTTGATCGATTAGAAATTAAGTTTATTTTGATTATTTGAGCATTGTTCGCTCTAGTTTTCAGCACAACTCGCAAATCCATCCTATCAAGCATAAAATTGATTTAGATTCAAATAACCTCACATATACTATATACAACGGAATAAATTATACCAAATTGGAATAAAACCAACGAAGTGTATCTTTTGAACCACAGAACCATGCACAGAAAGTTAAGAGCTTGGGAAGAATATCTTTTGATTTATTGCCTTGACAGTTTAATTTGGTTTTTACTTTCGCGCGGCAAGCACGCGCCTCCATTTGAGGCTGCGTGTTCCTGTTTATGTCCTTTTGCATGTCACGTTCGCAAAATAACAGCAGCTCATCGTGTTATTGACTTATGTATTTCTGTTGCTTTCTTTGTTGCCAATTTGTTATGTGTTTTAACTTCAATATCACCTTGTCAAACATTTGCCAAAACTCAAACTCAAACTAAGTGAGACCCTATAAATTCTGCACAAATTTATTATGGCGAGAATATAAAATTTATTCGAAATGTATTTTTTTAGCTTAAAACTTTCTTGATTCATAACGCAAAACTAGAATATACCAAAAGAAATCGATTCGAATTCTCGTTTAATTTGGTGTGGTTTAAGATAAAACAAGAAAGATCGCCGGTATGTCAAAAAGAGGTAAATTCCCTTTCAGAAAAGTTTTTCAAACATATAGATATTTTTTCGATTGGTTTCTATGCCATCTAGTTTGGTGAGTGGGGTTAAGATAAGCACTCACATTAAATAGAACTCTTATATGAAGATTTAATATACCATTATTTAATAACATATTGAACAATATTCAAAGCTAAATAAATTTCTCTCTTATGAAATGTACACTTTTTAGAATTTCTTACTTATGAAATGTACACTTTTAACAACAGAGAATAATTTCATATTTTACGATTTATTTTATCTTAAATTTCATTCTACTATTTGACGAACAAAGCATTATTAATTGCTTAAACGATTTCAACAATGAATTGGTCTATATTTGATTAAATTTTATGCAAATGATTTTAGAAAACCATCATTAAATTACCGATATTAGGTAAACTATTTGTTACTCTTTAATTTATTATTTTCTCATAACAAATTAAGGCACTTTAGATGTGAAAGCTTATTACCATGAAGGTGTATTTAATGAAAAAATATTTGATATTCTTTTATTTTATACTACTAAATGTATAACAATTTATATACCTAGAGATGAATTCATATTTAATCTATAAATAAAATACCTTATTTGTCAAAAAGTCAACCTATAACTCATCATGTATTATCCACTTAATTCGAAGAGAGTATCGGGAAGGGAATGCATATTGTATGAGTGTGAACATAAATTGTACGAAAATTATATACGTATACATTTCTGTACTTCTTACAAAAGTTTCAAAGTTTGTTTAAATATCAAAATGGTATTTCGAATGCCGGGATAATCCTGTAGGCTGCTTAGGCATTAAATTAGCATATTTGTATCTTATTAACACAGCAAAAAATGGCTTACATTTCGCTTGTAAATCCTTATGTAAATGTATATTTAATTTGTATTCAATGAAGAATTTAAAACAATAAATCACTTTCGTTTTCACTGCTGTGACAGCTTTAATTTTAAGTTGAACAATGCGGCCTTTGCGCGTTTTTAATTTATTTATAAATCACACAAAATGCTGGCCAAGCATATGCCCGATGCACAGTCAGTTAATACGACCGGAGAGTTTGCCCGGATTCTTGTTGTTTCCGTTAACACTCAGTATTTGTCTGCCGTTGTTGGCCGCTGTTTTTGGACTAATTTTTGTTGTTGCCTCACCGTCCTAACGATGCTGTGAGTTGTGTTTCATGGTAACATCGAAGGCGCCTTGAACTTCGTCGTGTATCTTCGTATTTTGATGGGAAGCTTTTCAGTTCGCACTCGTCGTGTGAATGAAGCGTGTATCGTTGATGGCCAGGTCTTTTATAGCCGGGTTTCCCCTCCGACCTGCCACTGTTCAACATTTCCGCGCCTTCCTTCTGTATGTGAATGTTCCAGTTCACCAGCAGGCACGCAGTTCGTCCAACTGGCCCGCTCGACCTCCTTATCATCATCGTTAGTGTGTTTCATTTCATGTCAATGTTCTGTGGCGTTGGGCTTAACTCGTCCCCTCGTCAACTCCTCCCAGATCCCCCAAGTGTGTTGATGCCAATTGACGCTCGCTTTTCGATAAAGCATCAAATGAAGGGGAGTAATTTCTTGCTGCTTTCCATTACGTGCTTACTCTCTTGGTATTTCCTAGAAAATATTGTCCTTTGGCTCCTGATGGGTTAGAGTTAAGTGTTGTGATAGGGATGCACATAGAAAGCAGTGAAGCAATGGTTCCATGTTCATAATAGCCAAATAAAGTAGTAATTTAAACTTTTTGGGATAACTAGTGTAAACTCACTGAAGAAATTTCACTTTTTATAATATTAAGTTTTAATTTTAAAGCGGCCTTAAATGGGAAATTTGCTTTACCTATATATGTACATATATATAAATAAAACTTACAATAACAATCTGATGTATTATTGTATTAAAGAAATAAGTTTATCAAAATTTATTGCAAATATTCATCAAATCTGGATTTGTATTATTTCAAAATCTTAATATATGTAAATAAATAATTATGTGTATCTTTATTTTCATAACACAAATCTGGTTATCACGTTCAGGTCGATTTCTCACCTTTTACTATAGTTATATACTTATAACTTTTCAATCTCATAATCGTCTAAATGTTATAAATGTAGGTAGTCATCTCAGTAATCATAATAGTCCGTGTCTCGTCCCTAATTATGGGCTATTGCTATTTCACATATATAAAAATATGTATTAAAATGAATTTATTTTGAATTATATAGCTGCAGGCTTTTTACCATTTGCTTTTTTTTTAACCTAGAAACCTACATACCAAATTTGGTGTCTCTAGAACTTATAGTCTCTGAGATCCGTGTGTTCATACAGACAGACGGACGGACGTACAGATAGACGGACAGGGCAAAATCGACACGCTATCTATTGTGATCAAGAATATATATACTTTCTTACTTACATACATTTGCAAAGTCGAATGCCTCTATTTTATCCATTTTTAATGTTCTTTATTTTGAATTTTTTTAAAATTCTGTTGAACTAGTTCACTAACACCAATTCCAGCTCCAATCAATTGCATCCCTATCCAATTTTTTGTAGCTCTTCATAAAATATATAAAATATATCATTGTGTAGCCTATGCCTTTTTCTGTTTGAATTCGTTTCGGATCCGTTTGTATTTAATGCTGTGACAGTTTCACGAATGCCTATAAAAGTCAGACATACTTATGTGTTCGTTTGTATGTATTGTTTAAGGACCTTAGCTACACATTTTATGTTGTATTTTTAGGCATTTTAAAGCGGATTTCGTATTTGAGTAAAGACAACTTGATAGCAGGCACATCATTTGCTGTAAAGGATTTCTAGCTTTAATGTGTATGTATATGCGTTGCTAATATAATGATTCAGCAATTGAATTACCAAACAGTTGATGATGGCAAATATATGGAGTTTATATAGATCGATTTCGATGATCCCATCATTACTTGCTGTTTACTCAAAAGGGCAGTTGTTATAAAATTAAGCCTATTTGCGGACGTTTTAAGGATACACAGAATGTCATTAAAGAAAGACATCGGAAAATTATGTAAAAATGAAAGGAATACAAACACAGTACAATATTATTTCTTTTTAAGAATACACGCAAGAAACCAAGCACAACTCATTAGTTACTTTGACCTATGACCGGAGACTGAACTGAACTCGAGTTGAAATTAATTGGCACGTCCAAGTTCAAATATTACGTGCAACTTGGAGGTCACGCGGAATTGCTTAAATTCATTTTAATGGCACAAACAAGAGGTTAGGGGCACAACTGCAACTAAATATAATATTTGCCAGAAAGTATGCTATATTTTTATGTTTGCCTGCCAGATCCTGATGAGTTTGTGTCCGTGTCTTTTGGGTACGCGCATTTTGACACGCGAACAGCTCATAAAAGTTATTAAAAATAATATTTGGATGGAATATGAACTTGAGTTCGGTTAACCGACAGTCGGTTATTGGTTCGTTAAGAGAGCGGACATCAGAACATTTTGTTATATGGCACATTAAGATTTCATTGAGCTTATCAAGAGTATCATATCCAAGTTTTGAAAATAAAGGAATTGGATACCTAAAGCGGTTGGGTGTGTAGTACATGTGTATATATGCACTAAAATGAGTGTTAACAATGATAAGTATATATATACATATAACAAAAAATTGCACAGAGATAAGAATTAATTAGTTTTCCATCTTTCAGCTATATAGCAACTTCTTCTGAAAGACAACACCCAACCGGTTTTTGTAAGCATAATGCCTAAATAAAATCAATGTAAGAAATCTCTATTTAATTCTAAGTTTATGATAAGTTCTAGCTGTTGGTGACTTTAATCTATCTTTTAAGAAAGTCACCAGCCTAACAAACATTAGCTGATCGGCTTTACCAAATAACGATTTAAAAGTCAGTTCAAGAAGGGAATCAATCAATTTATTCCGTTTAAATATGAATTCGATCAAGTGACACAGAATAATAAAGTGCAGGGTGCTCATAGGTATATCGTATTAATTTGGAATATTGTGATAATAACTCATTATTATTTTTATTTATTTGCTCGTTAATCTTCTGGTCCCGCTAGCAACCAGTAGGTTTCCATTTCACCCTTTCCCTTGACTTTAACTTTACCGCGTGACTCCACTTTATAGCCCACTTTTTGCACCCTCTCGCCAGTATGGTTGGACAATTGGATCTTCCAAGGATCGCAGCTGCTCTCCATGCGTGAGGCCGTGTTAACAGTGTCCCCAAAGAGGCAGTAGCGTGGTACCTTTAGACCAACCACACCAGCCACCACTGGACCAGAGTTGATACCCACACGAATAGCCACATCTGGTAGATTATGAGCTTTCACCTTCTTGATGACGCGCAGAGCCAGGTCACAGGCGTGTTCGGCATGCAAGGGATTGATATCCGGTGCCCCTGATACTGCCATGTAGACCATGCCCACAGTTTCTACCTTATAGACAAAGGGTGATATGATCTCCTCGTCCAGAGCAGAGAATACTTTGTTTAAAGTGTTTACTGCCTGCATGGCTTCCTGAACATTTGTTGAGCCGCTATCGTAAATATTCATTACCTCGATGAAAATGACGGAAACCTCCTCAAAGCTCTGGCAGACATTATCTTGGCCCAATCTCATTCGTTCTGCAATCGGTCGAGGTATCATAGAATATAGTAGCTCATCTCCTTGCTTCTTCCAGGAATCTGCTAATTCTAAGGACTTTTCCAACTCATCAGAGCGCTGTTCTTCCTTTTCAAACATAATTTCTAGTTTGGAGCAATGCTGCCAACCCGCCATGACGAGCTCACGACTCAATCCGTGTGGGTTGAGATCATTAAGATATAAGCCGATACCATGCAGTTCATCCAGATTCTCTATTAAAGGGCTGCACAGAAAGATTAAAGAGTCTACATCTTTGATATAAAACATCTGTCCTTTGAGTAAAATTGAACGAAGACCCTGGGAAGACCGGCGTTCGCCCGTTGCCGGGTCTATTTCATCCTCGCCGGCGACAGTGTTCTGATCGTCTACGTGCTTTTCGTTAAATTCCTTGGCCTTTTCCATCGCCATAGTCTGAGCTTCGTTTAAAAACATATCATCATAGTTTTCAAAATCCATGTTGATTACTGCATCATAGGCGGCTCGATTATGTCCGGTTCGTATGAGCTCAAACTCAAAAAGAACCGCTCGCATCTGGATCAAAGTTTCCCAGTCAATTGTGGTATCCTTTGGGCGTCGACAGTGAAACAAGTCCATGACGTGCGTGCCAAGGAAAGCTTTGGGATTGGCGCCAGGATTATGCATTATCCATGTCTCCACAATTTTCTCGCCCGCATGCGTGATTTTCATATCATGATTAAGCACAATTGTGAAAGGAAAGAGCTCCAAAAACACGTTCATATTAACTGTCGGCATCTTAAGCTGAGACGGATGCGCCTCTGTATTTACACGCTTGGCCATATACTCTCGATTATCAAAGTCCAGCCGATATTTTACTATAACTGTCAGGGGTCCATCTGTGAGCTTGATGGGTCCTGTTGTGCCTCCGCTGATGTCGTTCTGGCTCTCAATCACATAGGCTTTTATTTCCAGCCCATAGAACTCTCTTGCCACCTCTGTCATCTGACCAATCAGATACTTGGACATGCCCGTCCGACCGCTTCGATATAATATAACTGCTCCACTGTCGTCCATACTGGTCAGCTGCATGCTGGGCGATTTCATCTTCGGGTAGGTAAATCTCATTATCAAATGAATATTGTCAATGGACTGCAGAAAATCACAAAAGTAGCGACCCGTGGAGCGTATCATCTTGTCATATCCAAAGTTACTAAAGAAGCGTACAAAGCATTTACCAAAAAAGTTCATGCAAAAATCAAAGGACTCTCCTGTGCAGGCGGATAATGCTTCTGCAATATCCGGCATTAATTTATCCGGGTATATCTGATGTGTCTTAAAGCTATTATGTTTGCAGTCAACTATTTGGCAAACTCTTTTCCAAACATCTTTTCCGTATTCTTCCTGCACATAGTGCTGGACACTCTCGTACAACATTCCATACATGGCATAGGCAGTTTGTGGTGCTTGAAGATAATATAAGCGAAAATTAGGTAAAAGATTATAAACGTAATTTAAGGATCAAATTATAAAGTTTTAGACCGATGTTATGGCTGAAAATGTATGTAGTATTCTAACCTCAAACTGTATAGTATTTACCGAATTTAATACGACGGAATTATTGAAAACTTTTGAAGAAGGAATATATAAAATTATTCGATTAAAATTGTCAACTGAACTTAGTATAACATTTTTCAATTTTTAATTCTTATTATTTTTAAGATTGTTATGATTTGATGATATTTTTACTCTGCTTGTAGAATTTTTTTTCAAATTTTTCAATATTGAAAAAAAACACTTCAGGTGGGAAAATAATCATTTTAAAACTACCTAATTATGATAATTTGTTGGCAAAAGTCTGTCGTGTACTTTTCTAGGCATCAAAAACGGTGGTCATGTAATAAAGAATTAGTAATACCGCCGATAATATATAGAGAAACAATACAGACCTTAATTTTTGACTGCTAAAACTGTTTGGAAATTACAGGCTCTTCAAATAGCACATAAATACTCAAAACTTTTAATAGCGTATTATGGTATTATGATATTTTTCACTTGTGTTCACAACAATGATCGTTTTTTAACGATTAATTAAATAATAAATGAAAATAATTTAAGATCGCTTAACTTTTCTTTTTGAACTTAATTTTTCTCTCAGTGTGGTTGTATGAATTAATATTTAAGAAAGCTTTTAATCCAATATATTAAACGAACGCTAGTAAAAACTGAACATATATAAAGTATTTTAATGATTACCAAGCTCATATTAATATTGTCTTTTCTCTATGGTCTCTTACAAAGCCGACAAGTTGGAATATTTCATAATGAAAATGGCAAATATTCAAATATAAACCTTATGCACAAAAAATGTGTAATCTAAAGTCAATATCTTAAGATTACTTTTAATGTCTTTCTTTAAATTTTGAAGTTCAGCAGCTAATCAAACTATTTAAATTTCGTATTGTACTGAAAAATATAAAATATTTATACAAATCAAAGCTTTTTTATTTGTAGAAACCACTTCTACTACTTATAATCAACAGAGTTCGTATCTGGCTCGTTTTTTTGAACTATTCTTGTTGAACATAAATGTATATATGAGAACAACTTATTTTTCCTACTTCTCTATATTTAGTTTCCTTCTTGTAATTACGCTCTACTAAAAGGTGCACATTTAAATTGAATTAAATATCTGATTTTTGTAAGCTTGCACTGACTGTAGTTTTTCACATTATTCAATTATTTATATCATTGACAAAATGATATTTGTTCAACACACGAGAGAATTCCTAATAAAATTCCGGAGGATACCGCACCTTTTTTATACGAGGTCGTTTGCCTGAGGTTGAATTTTTTGTATTTACTTATGTGATTGTATGTTATATATAATTGTGTATCCTTCTCTGTGCGTCCTCGTCCTGTGAATGAAGTGCATGCTGTTGACGAACAGGACTTTTATAGCCGAACGGTTGCTGAATATTTCCCATCGTATACTCTTTTCGTAACCCTTTTTCCCCCACTCACATCCCCCCATTTTTTATTTTTTTTTCCTGTCAACGTCCCCGTCTTTATCCCCAACTTCCCGTTGACAATGTTTCATTACATGTCATTGCTCCTTGTTGATGCCAATTGACGCTTACTTTTCGATAAATTCTTAACAATGAAGTATCCTTTTTTTCTTTTTTATTGCTTTCATAACAATAATTCACACGCACACAATGCGTTATTTTGTATTATTGTCCTTTGAATTTTATTTATGGTTTCTATATCCATATCTTGAGTGCTACTTGTAGTTCCCCGCACAATCAGTCTTGTTAACTTGAACTGTCATAAAACTACTATTCAATTAGCAATGTATGTTACCCACAAACACTTAAAAAAACTTTAAATGTTTAACTTTAAGCAAGTTTCGATTTTATAGGAATCCAGCTCGTTGGGTCATGACGCAAGAAGATACCTGAGGATGACAAATATCTTGCCATTTATGTAAAGTAGACTATGACGAACATAAAAGTTTCATAATCTCTCGATATTAAGAGCAGAAATGGAAATCTGTATAACTTTGTAGGCGATTCATTTGTGTTTAAAACGGTACGCAACTTGATTGGGATAAAATTAAAGTTTAAATACTTCAAAAGTTATGTAATTATTAAAAAAATTTAGCAGTTCTAAAGTTGTAGGATTTTTTTTGGAAAAGTTTTTTCCTATAAGATATAGCTGTTCGATTTGTATTACTTAACAGACGGAAAGTCTACTTAAATTTTTAAATTTAGCTAAGATATCCCTAGACCAATTGATCAAAAAAGTATAATTTTAAATAAATTATAATAATTAATTATTCAAACTATTTGCTTGTTGTAGGACTACTTACTTTGAGATTCCAGCGCATTGGCTATTTACTTTTGCTTACAATTTATGGAAAACATTTTCTAACTTCCATTAAGCAGACGTTTCCTAGATTGATACAAAGCTTACTTAAAAATATATTACCATTGCTTAAATCTGCAGCAATTTAAAGGGTATTTTTTAAAGCGGAATTTAAATATAAGGGGCACAAAATCCAATGTTGACAGTTGATGACAACGGTTAAGCATAAAAGGAAGTTAAAGCCACAGGTCATATTTTTGGCTGGCGCGTGTCGCTCTTTAAAGTGTCGCCGCAAACGTGACACCGCACTTAATTGGCTGCCACTCTCGGGTTTCCGCTCACTTGAGTAGATTAGTTTGGAAGGTGGGGCGTTGATATTTCACTTGTGACCAAAGGACTATGGCTTTATGTTGGCACGCAAAAACATTTATATTCATATATTAAATTGTACAAATAATAAAGGGCTGGATCATGATTGATGTGTGGCAGTGTTTGCGGCCATTAGACAAATAAATGTTGCATTTATCATGGAAAATTCACTCTATTAAGTATTTATATTTACGAAATTCAATTAAATATTTCCAAAATTTAAAAACTAAGCTTCCAGTCCTATATTTGGCTGCTCTTTGCCTATTTGCCAAGGCCCACTTTATTGAAAAGCTTGTCCTTCACAATTTGAGCCATCAGACCATGGATTAGCTCAATTGTAGAGCGGCTGCAATCGCGAGTCGCCTTGGAAAGTTTATCCTCGGAACGCTTCTCATTGACATCGGTACCTGTGGTATGAAAAATGGCAATTATAAAATACTATTTGGTGAGCGAAATATGAAGTGTATGTACCGCGACCTAAAAAGTTTTCACTTTGCTCAAGCTTCTCAGACAAATCCATTATCTGGCCGGTGGTGTACTCGGTATTGGTTAGGAGACCGGAGCTGCCCAGCGTGTTTACCCAGTACTTGTTCCATAATGAATCGAGCAGTTTGCGATCCAATGCTGACTTAAAGTAGCTTATCTCCAGGGGATAATACTGCTTGCAGTGTACACCGAAGTCTTCAATCTTATTTAATGGAATCGTTTGATATTCCGACGGCTCTTCATTTGGCGGCTTGTAACCCTTTGGATATGTACGGAAAGCACCAAGACACACCTTGCCAGCTGAGACTGTGCGCACTGGATCTACAACAATGGCCACAAATGGCTCCTGATAGGTCTGATTAAGCATCTGTGTGGACACATCGATGCCCGACAGCCAGCAGCCATAGCCCGGATGGCTGTGATACCAGCCCACGGCATGTTCCAGACGTCCAACCTCCTTGGCAGCCTCCATGTAAGCAGTCATGTACTCGTAGGCCTGTGCTTGAGCATTAACACGCGTCTCAGTACCCTCCACTGGCAATGCAAAGGCATCCATCACAATCTATAATTATTTTTTGCCCATTAATGCCGGTTGATTTTGTGTATATTTTTTTAGTTACCATTGTGTTGTCCTCCACTTTGCCCAACATTAGACCCATCACTTCCAGGGTACCACCAGAACGAGCGTGCATAACCATCTTGAGGAGCGCTAGCGCTGAAATTTTTATGTCCTTAAAAAAATGCGGATCTTTTTCCCAAGGCTTGGCGTCGATTATTTGACGTTGTTGTTCGGCATCATAACGAAAGATTTCATCGCAGCTGGGCAACGTTTGTATATTGTTTTCCAGCTCCCACGTTTTTTGTGCAGCATCGACATCCATGTTGTAGATTAATGTATATGCCAAGTTTTTCTTAATAAACTAATTTTATTTTTCCGGCTCGATGTTTCTTTTTGTTAGTCTGGCTGTGGGCTCCAAAAGAACTGTTATCAATTGCAAACAAGTGGCAACTCTATTCAGCGTTAACAGGCTCTGTTTTATTCGTTAACAGAATAAAGAATTGCGTTAATTTTCTTAGAAGCTTCTCTTAATTGCGTTACAAATAAAAATATTAACTATTTAAAACATATTTGGTTTTATTTTATAACCCCGTGAGGCTATTATAAATTTGCTTAGAAATTTTTACATAACGGATTAAAAAATGCTTGTTAACGCCTAATTTATATAAATGTCAATTTAATGTTTTTGATACACATATATTCATTTAAAATCCGTTTGGTATTATTTCTTGCAGATAAAATTTAAGTAATCATTTCATGTTAGATCTAAAATAGTAATGATTCGTTTATACATATATATATAAAATATTTGTATGTACATATATACATATATTTATTAAATCATTTATTTATTGCACAAATATATTTTATTTAATATATGCTTAAATTATATATTATTTTATGCATTGCACATTTCAAACAGTTCCTTTAAATCATCGATAGTAAGCTTTTTGCTATTATTGTTGTCACATTTTAGCACGCTTTTAGCTAAAGCCATTTTACGATCCTGAATCTTTTGGATACTCCTGTCTATAGTGTGTTTACACATCACTTTGTAGATGGTCACATTTTTAGTTTGACCCAAGCGATAGATTCGATCCTCTGCCTGGGCCTGAAGTTGCGGATTCCAGTGCATCTCCATTAACACCAAATTATTGGCACCAATCAAATTTAAACCATTTCCTGCTAGTCTTAACGAAAGAAGAAGAATACTACGTGGGTATTCGCTTTGATTGAATCTGTTTACAATGTCCTGTCGTTTTTTCACAGGCGTTTTGCCAGTTAGTGATATTGTTTTCAGTTTCTCGTTATTCAGATATCCCAAATGATCGCGCAATATATCCAGCAGCTTTGTCGATTGTGATACAATAATGACCTTTTCGTTTTGTATCAGAACGCATTCTTTGATAATCTCAATAACTCTTAAAATTTTCTTAGAGCCATATTTTGGCAGAAACAAGTATTCTAAGTTTTTACTAATTTTATCGTCATCGTTGTGGGTGCGAGGTGAGTCCATAATAGCCATTTTTTTGAACTCGGCAAGAAAATCATCTTCTTGGGACTCGTAGTCGCAATCTTCATCAGGCGCCTAAAATAACAAATAATTACGCATAATTTTAAAATTCATATTATATGATTACTACCGAATAAATTAAACAGGGATGACCGCAAATCTGCTGAAGCCGTAGGAGATACACAGATAATTTCTGATAGTCTCCGTACGGATCCTTTTGAGTATTATCATTGATTTTGGGATTGTGGTTATCCGAGTCCTTCTCGCACTGCTGGAATAATTGCGAAAACAAAACGGCACCTTTGGAAAAGACTTTCTCATATATAATCCTTTCGCTTCTATGGAGAATTATTTCAACCGGAACAATTCTTTTTTCTGGAAAATCTGGCAGTTTGTTGTCCTGTCGTAGCTGCTCCTTTGTTCGTCTGAGGCAAAGATATTTCATAAGCAAGTGAAGGCGATTCCTTCCATTGGTACGATCGCCATTAATCCATTTCTTCATTTTGGCCAACTCATCAAATGGCGAAAAGCGTAGAAATTTAAGCAGACCATAAATGTCGAGTTCATCATTTTGCAAAGGAGTTCCTGTGAGGGCCCAACGAATTTCAGCCTGCAATTTATTAACTGCCGTTGAAGTTACCGATTTGGAGTTGCGTATGGCGTGTGCATCATCTAATATTATGCGATGCCAGTTCACTCCAAAAGTTGCCTGTTTTCTTTTTCCATCATTGAGTACAATGGTGTAGCTGGTTACCACCAAGTCGTAGTTGCAAAGTTTTTGGGCTTCTTTTTCCCGGTTGTTTCCATGATGTACACAGACACTGAGACGATCCTTCACGACATTTGAATTAACCTCGAGCTCCCACTGTCCTAATAAGCTGGCCGGACACACTACCAGCGTTCCTCCGCTAAAAGCTGAAAAAGACACAAATTTTATTATTATCATAAACAGATTTGGTCATATCCAATTATTTTATAAAATTCTTGCCCTTCTTCTGATCTTTTTTGATGACTTCAACTCTCTGGTTGATATTTTTATTCTTAAGCACCCATGCAATCATGATCATTGTTTTGCCCAGGCCCATATCATCAGCTAGAATTCCGACGGCTGGTTTTTGCTGTTCGCGCCACTCTATCCAGGACAACGCATATCTTTGATGATCCATAAGCTTTAATTTCAGCCCCTGAGGTTCCTTGGCCAGTACATTTGACGCAGGACAGCTCTCCGTTAATCGATGCAGATCCTGACAGAATGGAAGGGCTAGAATTTGCATATACTTCAAATAACTTATACTTGCATCTTCTATATCCGAGGTACATCCTTGGTTCTTAGCCATTGTATTGTATTCAGAGTGATTTCGATATCGTGGTTCTACATCGTGGGTGGGGCCACAAGCACACACACACATACAAGCCAACTATAGTTGAGTCTGTTGTTACTCTGTTATATTACATTGCAGGAACACTTTATGTTAACCTTATATGCATACTAACAACAGGAAAGAGAGTCCTGAATAAAACTTGAGTACACATGTGCTATGCGTTATTCTATGAAATATCCAATATTCCCCAAGAGTCGTCAACTATCTAATAGTATATTAACATATACATATATACTATATGTACTATATTCTTAATTGTCGATTACAGAAAAAAACTACAGTTATCGAAATTACATTATACATATATAAGGTATATGAAACTCATAAAATCTGTTATAAACATTAAAAATATGCAAACTTCTTTTAAATCACTGTCTTAAATATATTCATGTATTAAACTTATTGAGATACCTTAGCTATTTTTTTCGAGAGCCTGTACAACTAGCTTTAAGATATTTTTTTTTAATTCGTCAGCCACATGTTTTTTAAGCTGACGAATTTGATCAGCCACAAAATCACCAAAAATATTTGCGGAATTATAATTATTTTCTGGAACAGCCTCGTCTTTATCCATTGTAATTTCGTCACTGACTTTATTACTTATTGTTGTATCATCCTCTTCCTTTATTGTTAAATGTGATGTGGAAGAAAAAGAACTGGTGCGACTGTCTATATCTTCTAAAAACTGATCATGACCCGCTGTTGGTGGAAGAAGTACCTATAATATTTAGTTAGATAAAACATCGTTACTATTTATCTGTACATATATATGCACATTATTCACTGACCATATTGAATTGGGATTTGCGTGGCTCACACACTTTAGATAAAAATCTTATTGACTCGAAGTACTGCCACTTGACAGCAATATTTAGACTTGCTTTTGCTTGATAACTCCTGTATTGGGCTCGCAGATTGTCCCATTTGGCCCTGCAGTCTGTGGGAGTGCGATCCAAGGCTTCGGCGATTTCATTAAATGAGTTCTCTCTCAATTTGCTATCCTTGTAGCCTGAAAGACTAGGATCCCATAAGAGTTCCCGCTGTTCGACAAGCTGAATAATTGTTTTGATGTCAGATGATGTCCATGGTTTTTCGATTTTTCGCGATTTGCGTGGCCATTTTTTCACTGACATTCTACAACACCATCCATTTACCATTTATAACCTCGAAAATAAACATTATAAAACTTACCTTTTATGAGAACTCATTTTATTTTCAATTTTAATCAGATTGTTGACATCTGACAACAATTGTATGACCACATGACATTGTTGCAGTGCTGCCAGATTAAGTCTTGCGCGATGACAGAGTTATATGGCAACATCTGGCAATGTAGTTGCCAGATCTATGCTTGCCATATTATTCCAGGTGATATTAAAATCGGCGCTACTGTGGTTGTTTGAAATGTGCAACAAAGGAATTTTCTTTTCCATTGTTTATTTTTTATATCATGTTTTGTATACATATATATTAATCACATGTGCTGAATCTACCATGAAAGAAAAACTTAAGGCCAATTGCAAAGAACAATTGAGTTATGGACTCCACGCTTCAGAAAATAAACCAATTATAAATACACACACACTTGAATTAACTTTGGCTAACTATTGCACGCCTTGTCGCTCCGTGACATGGCTGAGCTCTCTCTCGCTTTCTTTATCTCAATATGTTCCTAATCTAGCCAAGCACCAGGTGACAGGTGGCGGAGGGGTTTTAACAAATACGTTGCTTCATATTAAACAATATATGAATAACATTGCTCGTTTGTTATTGCGCTGGCGGTTGTTCCGCAGGCGGTTGAACTTGCTGGTGTGCATCATTATTCTCATGCTCTGCTTCTGCTAGTACCTGCTGTCCGTCGCCGCCCCACATAAAGCCGCCGGGACGATCTTCCACAGGTGCTTGGTAGTTACGCTCAATATGCTCATTAAAAAGTCTTTTACTATAAGTAATAAACAGTTGCAGTTTAAATATGTATCCTTAAAATTTATATTTTTGTACTTACAGAAAGTATGGCGTCTTGATCAGACGATATCCGTTAGAGAGCTGTGGATAAACATCTTCTAGGACATAGTAGATGTGACCAACGCCCATGCCAATGATATCAACCCAAACTGTATTGCCTAATATCATGGAACAGCATAGTAGCACCCAAGGAAGATACGGCGCCTGTCTTGCATATAAAATTAAAGTTATTTAAACTGCATTTAACTGGTGTACAACTTGCCTGAAAGTTAAGCACGCCAAAGAAGTTCATCGGCACCATTGGATTCCGTCTGGACCACACATAAACAAGCATTAACGTGAATGCCTGACCAAGGAACAACAGGTTGACAAAGATGCCAAAAAATGCCATCAGGACACCGCCGAATATGAACATCATCACAAAATCAGAGCTACGTCCGCGAAAAGAACCATCTTCCAGCATGCGGCAATAGCGATACGTAAACACCATATTGAAGAAAAAACTGATGCCAATGGTGCCAAAGTAAAGGAATGTTGTGGCAAGCCGCCAAACTTGAAATTTGCGCACTATAAGCGTGGGATTGAAGTACAGCTGTAGAGGAGATACTAGGTCCAGATGCTGCCAAAATGGGTTAAGGGTACACGTCAGCGTAATCTTATTAATGAATGAATTCTAATTTCAGGACTTACCACCGCCAATGTTGTGATCACACAGACTGTGGTATAAACCCGCGTCACTATTGGGATCTCCATGTAGAACTGGCGTAGGGCATTCATCCTTCTGATCTTCTTGTTCAGCTGAATGTAGTTTTAGGAATTGTGCGTTTTGTTGTTTTGCGCTCTTTGAGCGCTCGAGTTCACATCTGCTTCGGCAATGCTTTTGATTGTTGTGCTCTGTCCAGCTCTGGTGGGGTTAGGCCTTAAATATCCGACAGTTTGATAATTTTTAAGCCGTTTTAGTTTCTTTAAATGTAGTATTATTCTTCTATTAATTTTTTCTTATTGCTAGGTTCTCATTGTTTTGTGAAATCGGGGCTATATAAAATGATATTGTTATCGAATATCGATTAATATATATCGTACCCACAGCCTCAACGTTGTGTGACCGGATCAAAAGTTTAAATTTGCTTCTTATTGTAAAATTTGGGCTTATAAACGTACTTACAATTTCTGATGCACACGAAAATCTATAACTATTTTAATTTACACGTAATGCGAAGAATTTCCTTATAAAACTCAATTTTGTTTGTGCAAGAAATATTGGAGAAAAGTAGAACTACCAATATTAAAATACTATGGTATTCCTCAAAGTGAATTTGATTTAATTTGTTCACTTTGTATGCTGACAAGATCACCTGCCTTATACAATATCATAAAAACGCAAGCCATGAGAAATTTAACATAACTTGTAATAATTTGAACGGGAATCTATACATTTCAGCAGACAATATGTATATTGTAGGTGGTAAATTAACCGCTTTTTCCCCTTTCCCTGACTAAAAATAATTTATTTTATTTTACTTCCATCATTGGGAGCCTAAAGTGATTTAAAAGTCATCTACTTTGGACTTACTACGTTTAAATTTAAAAATTGTATAATTTAATTTAAAACACGTATTCGATACTTGTGAACAAATTAAAATCTTAATCTACTTTTTTCGCAAAGGAGAGAGTTTTTTACTTACTTAAAATCAACTTTAATTTGTGCTGGTTCTAATATTGCCTTTCTTTCATATGATTAAAATCAAATAAGTATTCGTTCAAGAAATACCCTTAATAACGAATTCGTGAAGTTCGCGAAAATATCGATAATACAATAAACAAGAATTTATCGATATGCCAGTTATCATAATTCTTATCGGCTGCAAAAGTGTTGGTCGCCATTATCGATTTGTGGCAAAAAAAAATAGAGAATTAAATATCGCGTTACAAAGTTACGCACCGGCTAAAGAACGCATTAAGCGCGGCGTTAAATCGAATAGTGCAACAGCTGAAGCTAATATATAGTTGTGCATTTCCAGCTAGTCGTGTTTCTCGTGTAACAATTGCCACAACAGCTAATCAATATCAATACGTCTCCCTGTGTGTTGTGCGTGTGTGTGTTCGTGTACTCGCTGGTATCAGTGTGTATGTGTGTGAGTGGTTTTTGGTCCATTCTTTGGTGTACATAATCAAATTAGATTGGAAATCTACGAGTATAATTAAAACAACAACAAGAACACAAAAAATAACAGCTTCATCATGACTATGGCTGGGCAAACAATCAACGACAGGCTGTTGGCTGCACGTCACAGCCTTGCAGGCCAAGGACTGGCCAAGTCTGTGTGCAAGGCCACAACGGAGGAATGCATTGGGCCGAAGAAGAAGCATTTGGATTGTAAGTAGTGCAATGTAAAATTAGAACAGGGAATAAGAAGTTCCACCAATGTGGGTTAGAGAAAAGAACAAACTTTAGAAAAAAAGTAACGGTCAGCATATGCACACATATGAACGACTACACACACACATGCATACATACACACATACATATTTGTCGTCTTGTCAACGTTTGCCATTCATTCAATTACACAAACAAGCATCTTGCTTCTTTCTTTTATTTCTTCTTTTGGGGCATATTCTGTGTGCCTTGTAACGTTACATAGTTATTAGAGTTGGTATTTCTAGTTCAATTTTATGAATAAGTTCATCTTTCGTTTTTCTTTTAGTCGTGAACTACATTCAATCGTTTTATTGAGATCTTAAGTACATGAGAAGATATCAGTTTTACACTTAAAATAATTTATTTAAAGTAAATTTAGTTTTTCCTATTATACTAAAAGATAACAAGATTAATTTAAATGATTTGTTTTATTATTCTGAATCAAATGACACACCTCTACTAAACACATATGTATTGAAGCATTGGCAGGGCAACGTTTTCCCAAATTTCAATTTGCTTATGGTGATACTGAAATTACTGTAAAATTAAATTATGTTGTGCGTGTGTTACTGAACACAGTCATAAACCACACTCTTCCTAACCTCCCCCCTCTCCCTTCGCCACACCACTTTGCAATAATCACCCACATTGTTATATATGGGAGTTTTCGCAGTGCACTTGCTGCCTTTACTACTATTTGTGGTCTTTTCTTTTTAAGCTGCTTCGTCATTCATTGTTCGCTCTGCTCTCCCACTCCAGGCGGCGCTCTCTTTCTAATGTTACGTCACTTTCTCACGGCTGCACGTGTGTATGACTTACAATAATAAATCCCCTGTGTGTGTGTGTGTATGTTTGTGTGTGACAACACTTGATATTGTTGGTTTTTAAACCGATGTCATTGCCTTTTAAATTTATGCACAAGTTGTATACAACAATAACTACAAATACTACAATACTTAACTGTGCTTTTTCATTTAATTTCTGATTGGCTAACCCGTGTAATCTTTTATTTTGCAGTGTTAATAGATTCTGATTTGGGATCTGCAACGGCACCAAACTGCTTTTATACATTTATATGTACATACATGTGTGTGTGTGTGTGTTTTTTGACACGCTTCTTATTTGCGTTTGCCGTTGCTTTTGCACGTTTGTAAATTTGTTATCCGAAGATCGCGAAATGACTCATGGAGCCATTTTCGTTAATATAACAGCACATAAATGTGCCTGTACATACATACATATGCACTTGTACATATGTTCTATGTTAACTATGTCCCGATAATGTAAATATATTAACACCTACAGATCCCATGGCCATATTTGGTACAAATGTACCAAAAATTGGTACATTATGTTAAATAATAAAAAAATTTTGTGGGTTACTTTCAATGAGCAAACAACCTAGTCTGATTCTCTCAGAATGTTTTAAAACTTACTTAAAATGCATCTCTATTCCCTAATTGAAGGTGACAGCGAAAAATCTCCTCTTTACTCCATTTCTTCTCCCCCTTTTTTTTCACACAAGTCACTGTAATTTCAAAATAAAAATATCACTTATCTCTAATATGATCAGACATTGGACATTTTGTAGTTGTACTATGCCAGATCATAATGAACAGAGCTCGGCCAGAAATTGATTTTGTGATGACATTTCCTATGTACATATAAACATATATGTATGTGTGTATGTTTGTATTTGTGTGTGTATTCTATTGTTGTTGTAATTAAAGCGAATAAATAAAAATAAATCAAGTTATGTTTGGGTCAGCTTGCGGTTTTTGCGTGTGTGTCCGCGTCATGCTCCAATTCCAATTGACCGAATGAAAATCTTTCTTTTAAGTTGTTCTACACAGATTATAACCTTTCTTAAAAAGACTATAATAAACATATTTATGAAAAACAAGAAAGAAAGGGATATCTTCGGCACGCCGAAACTATATACCCTTGACAAATTTTGAATACTTTTTCATAGAATAACTCATTTTTGACCCAATTGTTCCTATGGCAGCTATATGATATAGTGGTCCGATCGGGTTGATTTTGAAATACAAACTACATGCAATATCAAACTACATCTGTGCCAAGTTTTATCAAGATAGCTTGAAGATGGACATGGCTATATCCAGTCAGCTCGTCGTCCTGACTAAGAATATGTATACTTTATGGGGTCGGAGACGTCTCCTTCTGTGCATTACACATTTCTTGACAAAATTATAATACCCTTTTGCAATGGTATAAAAATATTTAATGTAATATTAAATTACTTTATAATTCAAAAACAGTATAAAAACCCAATGATTTTAATTAATGCAATCTTTAAAATGTAACTAAATTTCTTCAAATTAAAGGACAATTTTAATTGCTTTAACCAAAAATTCTGTGTGCTTAAATTGTATTTTACTTTAGTAAAAAATGGAATGTATTAATTTTAAAAATTAGAGCACATTTTTGTATATTTTAGCTATAAATCTTATAAGCATAATTTAATTATTCTGTAAACTAAGAGATGAGATGCTGCATAAAAAACCAGACATGATAGTAATTTAAATTTATTAAAATCACATTTTTAAGTACAATTTAAAATAATGAAAATTTTTTAAAAAGTTATAGTCAAGCGTCTGATACGATATGATTAAATAATACATGAATCCACATTATTTTACTTTGTAAAATGTTTGCTTAGATTTTCTATAACAACAAATACGATTATTGTAGAGTATACCCGACTTATTCACTTGATATACATACATATTTAATGCACTATGCAAAATTGGATTACTTTTTTGGAGTAACTTAATATTTTATTTTATTTTATTTGTAGTAAGTACTTTTTGTTATGTCAAGTTAAGGGAGAGAAAAGCCTAAGGCAAATTAAATAAGTTTCTAAAAATGACACTGATTAAGGGGAATATTATTTTATTTATTTATTGGCAGTCCGACCAGCTGTGTGTAGTTATTTGATTCTGCAACTAAAATAATAAGTAATAAAAAAGTAGAGATATGGCTTATAATTAAAAAGGAAAAGTTAGCAAAATAAGACGAATAACACGCAGCTCTTATAAGTAAATATATAATATACAGAATAAATCTATAAAATAAATTAATAAAATATAATACAAATAAATAGAAGATAGATAATAGAAGGCTAAGAAAAGGATGAGTAAATAGAAAGAATTTGAGGTAGAGAGAAATCTCTTACTCGATGAAGGATTATGCGAGATTTCCCGAGTTCTTGAGGTATAATTTTAATAAGTACTCTGTAGATGCAGTTTTAATTGCTTTTCTGAATATTTTTTTGTCTTTTTTCTTATTTTAGTGTCGACATTTAATTTATGTAAAAAATGTGGAAGAGTGCACCTTGAGTTGACTGTTCTGAATTCATAATTCAAGACTCTTCAATATAGCTGACAAATGTTGAAACAAATTGTAACACTATCCAAAGATAAACATATTTTTTTCAAATAAAAAAAAAAAAAAACATGCATAAGAAATAATCTCCCATCATATAAAGTATGTAAATTCTTGATCAGTATCAATAGCTTATCCGTCTATCCTTCCGTCTGTATGAAATTACTGACTATGGAGATGCAAATCAATTTTATATAGAATTTTTGATACTCCCCCCTCAACACGGCAAATCTATAAAAACTATATAAAGTTATTATTTTGATTTTTGGCACACGTCTTAAAAATGTTTATCTGAATATACTGTGAAAATTTCATTAAAATCGGACAATAACTATTAAATATATTGAAGATTTAGTTTATGTGGGAAAGCAAATTGTCGAATACTATTTAAATGAAAAATAGAGTTAACACCATATATATTGCATACATAATAGTATTAATATATAAATTAAAATTGAACTTCTTATATCTAAGAAAAAATAAGAATTTTATAATTATTTTTTTTAAATATTTCTATACAAATAAAAATTGTAAATACTCCAATGATCATCAGGAGCTCAATTAAATTGTGTAATCAATTGAACGAACAATAATTGAAATTACCATGTGGTTTCATATACACATTCAATATCAATTTATCTACATACAAGCTTCAATTATTGAATTGATTCAAATAAAACTAAATATATTGTGTATGAGTATGTACTTACTATATATTTGTTTAAACAATGATGCCCCAATGCATTGCACAATTTGCAGCCTCTATTAAGTTGATTTCCAACCATATCACAAATACGCCCCTTATTTAATGTCGACTACATTATAACAATGTTTATCAGTTACTACATATGCTTGGACAATTGTATTTTAATATTCTTCTGAAACATCCATATATTAATAAGGACTATGAGTGAAACGTAGATTTTCTTTTGACATGAATTCGGAAAACCGATTGTAGAATAGTTAATAGTAAGAACCTGTCTGGCTAAGCGACGAGTTTTCTTTTTTCAAACCTTTTAAGTCAGCTGATTATAATAATATAGAAAATGCCTGTGATATTCCACAGAGTTGTAATTAATTTCGAATAAATTTGATTTTAATATTTACTTAGAAGACATATAAAATAAGTAGAAAGAAAATCAAACAGCTATCTTTGACACACCCAAGTTATATACCCTTGTAATGATCTTCAAACAACATTTTAAATACTCGACCGATTGTTCCTGTGCCAGCCACATGATATAGTGGTACGATTTATCACACTTTAGCTTAGCTAGTACATTTCTGTATCTATATGGTGAGTTTAATTCTGATATCTTGAAAATCAAAATAGTTTTGAATAGAAAAACCCATTTTTTATCCAATTGTTGCTATGGATGCTATATAATATAGTGGTGCGATTTTTATGAAACTTGATGCCACCTTGATATATTGAAAAACAATATTTGGCAGCTTTATAAATATGTACTGCCTGCTACATAAAGAAGCATGTGTGCCAAATATCATCAAGTTAACTCAGAAACTTAGAGTCAAGTATGCAGACAGATCAAGAATATATATACTTTATTAGGTCGAAGACATCTCCTTCTGTGCATTACACATTTCGTGACAAAATTATAAAACCCTATTGTAAGGGTATAAAAATAGTTGTTAATTTGGAAAACAAGGAGGTGGTGGGGAGGAGTCAGGTCAAGGGTCGTTTATTATCCAAGTTTGTTATGAAATTTTCAGGGCATATCCGGAATACGATATTTATCATGTTTGTCAAAGTCTAGGCCATATTTTTTGAATTGCTCTATATAATTCTTTTTTTTTTTTGCAATAAATAATTAAAATAATCTTAATCTGAATTTGTTAGCTACAAACGAAATTTAGAGTCTCTAGTTCTTATAGACTCTGAGGTCAAAGGGTTGATACAGATGGCTGGACGGAAAGGGAATAAAATCTTAAATCATTTAAAAAAATAATCAAAAACTCTACTTTAGTCTTACGATCATAAATATTATCCAAAAATGCGAAGCCTTAAATTTTAGTAGTAATGCCAAATATGATTAAATATTGAAATTTTCGTTTCTTCTATTTTTTTTCGACTAAGTTAAAAAAGTAAAAAAAAATTAATAATTAAAATTTTGCACCTATTTTGGAATTATATTAAAATTTTACATTGCATTCGCATTGGTCTGGATTGGGTATATATTTGTATTATTCGAATATTGTTCTTATTATTGTCAATTTAATGAATGAAAAATTATTTAATAAATTCTTTATAGAACCATAGGCTCATAAGATATAAGATCATCATATTTAAATGCATTTCGACGACATTTGAAGTTGCATGTAGGGCAAAATAAGAATGATAAGAGCAATGGAATATGTATATATATATATATATATATATATATATATATATATTCATACTTATGTCTCAACTGTAGACGTTCAACAAGATGATAACACAATGTACATTTTAATGTTTATATACATATTTACAACTTAATCTAGAATTTACTTATTCAATTGTTGTTTTTTTCATTTTATATTGCAGATTTGGTGCATTGCACAAACGAACCGAATGTCTCGATACCACATTTGGCCAATTTACTTATCGAACGTTCACAGAACGCCAATTGGGTGGTCGTCTATAAGTCGCTGATAACAACACATCATCTGATGGCATATGGCAATGAGGTCTGTATCTGAAATACCCCCTGTCTCCCCCCTCTCTATTAATAATAAACAATTGTGTACATTTGGGGGGCGTCACAACTTTTACTTTTACTTTTATTCTCTTTTCACTTTTCATTGAATCGCTCGCAATTGTGGGGCGTTACTTCTTCTATACTATAAAAAGGTCACGTTCGTTGTTATTTATTTTGTTTTTTCGTTTTTCTTTTATTGTTTTATTATTTCATTTTTTTTGTTTGATTGCGCTTTGCGTGTTCTTTAGTTCTTTGTGTTATCTTGTTGTTTACTTTCAATGTTGGTTTTTTTTTTTCTTTCTTGAAAGCTTCCTTTGTTTCGGGCTTCAGAATTTAGTTTGGGGTGTGCTCTTGTTTTTTTTAAAACAATTTTACCAAACTTAAACATTTTAATAAGAGTTAGATATGGATGAACTGTGGGTGTATAATAGTTAATATAAAATGAAACTCCTTAGGACATAAAAATAGTTGCAAAGCAAATCTATATTTCCTGGGCAGCTATATGATATAATAGTCCGATTTTATTCAAATCTATTCTACTTCGATTTGCCAAGTTTGGTTTTGATATCTTAAAAAAAAAACTGTTTTCAAACAAGCACTTTCCATGAAAATGAAGTGTCTCCGATTGTTCCTATGGCAGCTATATGATACAGTAGTCCGATCGGGCTGATTTTGATATACAATCTACATACAATATTAAAATTTATCTGTGCAAAGTTTCGGCAAGATAGCCCAAAAGTATAATACCCTTTTGCAAGTGTATAAAAAGATGATTTACATACAACTCAGGAAAATGTTAAATTTCCAACAAAAACAATCAATTTGTTGTTTGGATTAATTTCTGCACTAGATTTGATTTTAGCAATTAGAGTTTCGACTCAAACAAGGCCTAAAACTTGGTAAAAACTGGATTGAATTATATGAATAGTTTTATAATTAATTTTAAACTTGTTCACCTACTATTTAACAACTTAATTAAGTTTATTTCCAACCATAAATGCTCCGAAACAGAATAGAAAATATTTTAATTTTCAAAGCCTATATTTTGCAGTCAAATAAAATTTTATTTTTGCAATTAATAGTGTTTCGTTGTATTCATTGGTTAAGTGAAATTTAATATATTTTGTTTTTATGTTAATATTATGTTTTATTTTTTAATATTATTTAAGGATATGAGTTGCTTCAGAGAAAAGTAATAGCAATTTCCCCCAAAAATAAATATTTTTTTTGAATTTTTTAATTATTAAAAAAACAAAAAGCTACCTAATAATTTGAAATGTAAAAACGGGATGTGATGGATTAAATGTGTAACTTTTGTTGTTGTTTTTTTTTATAATTAAATTTTATTTATTTATTTATTACAATATGTTTAAATATTGTTTTAAATTGTTTACCAATTCATCTAATTATCGTAAACATACTTTGTATTTATCAACTAAAACATTTTCTCTGTCTCTTTCAGCGTTTCATGCAATATCTCGCATCGAGCAATTCAACATTCAATCTCAGCTCCTTTCTGGACAAAGGAACTGTGCAAGGTATAAACGAATCAATTTCTTTCTAAGAGACTGCAAAAACAATTGCCTTTTGATCGATATAATAATAAAAAACAATCGACAATTTGATGCTTTCTAACAATCACACATATGCCATACACAAAAAAACATAATACATATAAGTAAAGATTGATATGTATATTATAATATATGCTTATACTTGACTTTCTTTTCTTCTCTTCTTATCTCACTTAACTCTCACTCCCATGTGAATGCTGCGAACGCGTTTGGCTTATTCATTTGTGTATTCGTTCTAATGATAACATATCAATAATATTGTTATTCGACTTTAAACTGAAATGCGCTGCTTACACACACACACACACACACACACACACTTACACACTCACACTTACACACTCATTTACTCACATAATAATTATAAATAATTTTTGAAAATCAAACTTAATTTATATACATATGCAAATGCGATTTATAAACCTGTACAACAGATGGTGGCATGGGAGTTCCAGGTGGCAGAATGGGTGAGTATTTTGCAATGAGTTCCATAACGGTGTGGGATAAATGGTATAATAAAACCAAAAAAAAAAAAAAAACCTATAAAACACATTGTTAAATTTATTTTGTGGCCGTGGCTAGAAAAAACAAACATATATATTGTAATAACTTAAATCAAAATTTACTAACTAACTAAAAAATCATATTATAGAAGTTATATATATATTTGGCGCTCTAAAATTGTTTTGTCAACGACTTAATGACTGACATATTATAATTAATGGACTTTTGATTAAAATCGTATCTATAATTAATAATTGTATAATATAACTGACATATATATTCAACAGGTTATGATATGTCGCCCTTTATACGACGCTATGCCAAGTATTTGAATGAAAAATCACTTTCCTATCGCGCCATGGCTTTCGATTTTTGCAAAGTGAAACGCGGGTAAGTGAGAAATTAAAAGAATTCTTAGATCCTGTTCAAACTATCTAATATTATCTGACATGACATTGAACCAAAGCCATTCTTAATCAAGTTTAACGATGCAACATTGCACATACATATTAGATAGTGTGCACAGACTATCCAAACACGATTTAATTAATTTATTCATCTACTTAACAATTTAGTAAAGAGGAGGGCTCGTTGCGTAATATGAACGCCGACAAACTCTTGAAGACGCTGCCAGTTTTGCAGGCACAATTGGATGGGCTGCTCGAGTTTGATTGCCAGTCAAATGATTTGACTAATGGTGTGTTCAAATGAATCACTTTATTGATAACACTCATATGTCATGAGAGTATTATATTTCACAGGTGTCATTAATATGAGTTTCATGCTCTTGTTTCGCGATTTGATTCGTTTATTTGCCTGCTATAATGATGGCATTATCAATTTACTTGAGAAATACTTTGATATGAACAAGAAGCATGCTAGGGATGCTTTAGACTTGTACAAGAAGTTTTTGGTGCGAATGGATCGCGTTGGAGAATTCCTAAAGGTGGCAGAGGTGGGTATTTTTTTTTATATTTATTTTTTTTTGTCTTAAATAACTAACAAATTATTTCTTTTGCAGAACGTGGGCATTGATAAGGGCGATATACCCGATTTGACAAAGGCGCCCAGCTCTTTGCTGGATGCCTTGGAGCAGCACTTGGCCACGTTGGAGGGGCGTAAGGTGTCCGCGGCCAATACGCCCACACAATCTTCTAGGTTTGTTGCCCAGTTTTAAGTTATATATTATATAGTAGAAATATTAGTTAATTTATTTAATTTGTATAAGTTTTATTTATTATTTCAATTATTTCTTAATTAAAATTATTATTTTTATTTTGTTTTTTTTTATGATTTTGGTTCAATTGATGCGTAGCTATCAACGCACGAATGTTAAATCCGCTGTCTCTGCACTCTCTTCAACTAGTTCGGCATTTGGAACTGCGGCCGCTTCCAGTAAATTTGATACCAGTAATGGAATTGATGAGCAGCTCAAGGCTCAGGTTCTGGCCGAGGAGGAGGCCGCCATGAATCAGTATAAGGTGAGAGCAACGTTGGAAATACACAATTATTGTTTATATTTATTAATGTATTATTATATTTGATAGTCCAAGGTATCATCGCCCACCAGTAGCGGTGCTGCTGGCGCTAGCGCTGCACTAACAAATCCATTTCTGTCGTCACCGCCAGCCTCTCAGGCTGGTCAGCCGATAGTTGATCTGTTTGGTGCCGCGTCGTCGGCACAGCCCGCTGCTGCTGCAGCAGGGGCGCCACAAGCGCTGGCCACAAAGGCATCCGACGATTTGCTGCAGTTGGGCAATCCATTTGCTGATATGTTTGAGGCCAGTGGCAATAGCGGCGGCGGCAATGTTGCAGCTGCCCCAGGAGCAACAGGTGCTGCACTAAATGCCAATAATTTATGGATGCATAATAATGGTAGCATGCTATAATTTCCTTATTATTTTCTTAATTAACCTTTTAGGTTGCCACACTTAAGTTAGTTAAATGCTTTATAGTTAGATGTTTATGTGTTGTTTTAAAACTATACATACGTACATTTGTAATCGTATAAAGCCCATGATGTTGACTTGTAGCTGTCTCAGACCCAATGCAAAAAGACGCGCACTCCAAAAAGTCCACGCTCTCGAAACGCTCTCTGGCCGTCTTAAAGCACAAATCTTTGATGCACATATTTCTCATTATATATAACATATATATATTATATATTATATGTATATGTATATATTTAATTTTTATTATTTTGCCACAAGTTTGGTTTTGACTTTTTTTATTATGTACAATATAATTTTGTAAGTTTTATTTTATTTTTCAATTCTTGTCTAATGTATTGTTACTCTTCATTTTCATCACTGGTTTTTTTCCCCACCTAAAAAACAACTACAACAACAACAACAACAACGACGACCACAACAACGATAACGATAAACACGACTCGATAATTCACATGTTTACATATAAAAACAAAACCAAAAACCAAACCGAATCCCAAAAAAAAATCATAATCAAAAACTAGGTTTCAATGGCGCTTCAGTTTCCTCCGTTGCTGCAACAAATGCATTCGTTTCCGATAGTAATTTCACGTCCGTTTTCGGTAATACGGAACCTACAGGTAAGTTCTAATTAAGAAGCCAGCATTATAACTCATTAATACATTCAACTACTAAATACAATGCAACACTTGTGTAATTCTATAATGATTATAACTCAATACTATTAATCAAAGTTTTAATTTTTGGCAAATTGGTAACAATTTTTAATATATACGCTTGCAGAGTTTGGTATTTACGCTTTTCTTACAGATTGATGCTGACACTTTCAACAAAATAGAGTAAGGTGTATTTTTAATTAGAAAGTCTGTAGTCTGTCAGTCTTGTTTCTAAACAAACTAAACAAGCAGTTTTATGGGACTTGAATTACTAAATCTTATAGTTAACACTGAAATAACCGATTAATTTTTAACCGATAAATTGTATAAGGTACATATGGGCTGTATCAAAGAACATATTTGATTTTATATAGTAGTTATATCTCGTTTAAACTCACCAATCATTTGAATATCTTCTCTGCAAAGTGTATTTAATCTTCGGCATTTCGAAGATAGTTGTTTTATCTTGTTTAATAAATATATACTATATATATCTATATGGAGCGGTGCTTTTGAATTGCACAAATACATTTTATATGCTTTATTTAATTATAAAATATTAATTGCTAATATGTTTAGCATGTCTACTAACAGTTTAATTAATACACCCTACAATTTATATGGTTTTCTATTGTAATAACTTTTATTTACATAATTTAACAAAGTGTTAGCAAATTTCTAAGGCTAGACAATTATCTTGAGTTCCAAATCAAATACACGAACTTTATTGCTAGTTTTTGCAACGTATGCGTGAAAATGAATTCTACACAAAAATGATTCAATTTTTTTTGGTATATTTCGCGCATAACTTTTGTTATAATTTTATTTAATTTCTTTTATGGCTCCCCAACAATCCCTTAAATACAATTTTTGTGTTAAAATAAAAATCAGCGTTGTCGGCGTCCTCATCATTGCCAAATCCATTTTTCGATGATATGGAAACTAGAGGCATGGCCTTTGGCCATTTTTCGGATCAACTGCAACAACAACAACAACAACAAACACCGTCGATGTTATATATGCAACAACAACAACAACAACTGCAACAACAGCAGCATGAATATTTGGCAATATTACCAACTACCTCGATGCCACAATTTTCCACAGGTGAACATATCGTAACAAAGGATAAACAAAATCCAATTTTTACGTTGCGCGCTTTGTTTTTGTACAAAGCTTTAAAATCGTCAACACTGGCCTCATACTGTCGTGCTTTTGTAGCCAAACACTGTCCATTCAAAAAGATTTCAAAATATATTCACAAATTTTTCCACGGATGTTTTCTGTTAAGAGATTATAAGAGTTTTGCACAAATTAATTTAATACGAAAAGTACTAGGAATCTGAAAGGTCAATCAAGAAGTTAGTTTTTTAACAGTCTTTCTTATATGTTCAGATATTATTTGATCTTAAATAATGTTACACTATCCAATTGGTAATTGTATCCCCTTTCTAATGGTATGCCGTTTATGTGGATTGAATAAGAATTAAAAAAAATACATACTCTCAAAGTTGAAAAATTAGCACTTTTTTTTGCATTTTTGAAAAATTTCTGAATTTCAATTGGTCGTTTAAAAATTTTAAAAATTCGTTTAAATACTTTTTAAGATTTATTATGTTATGTAACATTATTTAAGATCTAATGTAGATATGAACAAATAACTCGAAAGACTGTCAAAAAAATAGCTTTTTGCAGTTTTCTCGAAAAACATTCTTTGAAAAAAAAAAATGGTTTGCATTTTTTAAATCAGCGCTCGAAAATACATCAAGAATAGTCTATGAGAGCCCAGCTCCTTTTTTGCTGTAAACTAGTGTTATTATCGATTTATTAATAACGATAATTATCGATTATAAACAATCGGTGCTGGCTTGCCACACAGGTTCGATTACCGATTAGTTTTTTAAATGTTAATACCATTTTTTAACGGTTTGCTCTTTGAAATATATATTAAACGCATATTCGTAGTCATTAATTCTTTTTTTTTTTTGATAAATCACATAAATCGACTAATATATATAACCTCTTAAGTTTTAGCAAAAGTTCAGTCGATTTAGTTCCGATTGAAATACAATTGAACCATCGTAGACACATTCAATATTTATAGTACTTTAAATTGAAAAAAGTTGAGCAATAATAACGATATTTAGTTAGTCCTTCAAAATGAATTTGTGCAAAACTCATGTATAAATACTTATTTATATTTCTCTTCGTTGCAAAAAAAAAAAAAAATAGAAATAAAAATAAAATAATTAAAAATGGACTCGTGAAACCTATCATCTTTTTTTTTTTGTTGTTGTCCAGTATTCTGCTTAAAACATTGTTGTACATTTTTTTCATTACCAGCTTTAGTTAATTTTTTTGCTTATGTAAATATTTTTGTTATTTAATGTTAATTGTTAAAAATTGCGTGATTGTTTTTTTGGTGCAAGTTAGTTTTAATTCAACGCTATATAGACAATACATTTCCTCTGTGGAATAATTGTAATAACTTTCAGAATATTAGATGAAATATTCAGTTTTTTGCCTTCAATAAAATGTTTCTAGTTTTTCAAGCAAGTTTAACAATTGATTATATAGTAAAATCTTTAATTTCAATATAATTGAATAGATTATAAATTATATTAAAAGGAAATGTTAATTAAGAAATACAGAAGTGTTATACAGAAGTCTGTTTATATAATATGAAGTTGTTTAGTAATGCTGAGTCATTTTTAATATTATTTTTAACAATCTTTTTTATAATAAGTATTTGAAGCTTGTACTTGCCTGATAAGTCGCCTAACAATTGAAATACATTAACAATTCATTGTATACCCTTTAATGTAGTCTCTCTACTATATAAAAACCATTTATAATAACCAAACATAATTAACACCTATTCATTATACATTTTAAAAAAAATATTAGACGATTGCACAATATTTAAAAACAAAAACGAAAGAACACTATTTATTCACATTATTTATTTTGTCAATGTATTTTTTTCTCTTTTCTCTTTTTTATGTTCATATGTACGTAACAAAAAAAATCAAATTCAAAACAAAACAAAACAAATAAAACATAAAAACTATTAAACATTATTTCATGTTTACAAACCGTTAATGTTGGTGTCACAAATTCATAAAACACATTTGGTTTTACTCAAAAATTATGAATATTGCTATTTAAATAACGGGCGATTATTAAATGAAAACTCATATTACAAAAATTCCTTCCTGGGCTTCACACACTCTATACATAAAACTGTGTATGTCTCTTTGTGTAAATGTCTTGCTAAACGGGGCACTGGCTAAATTTCAACAACAACAACATCAATATTATTATATATGTGTGGCATTTAAAAAAAAACAAAAACAAAACACACAAAACACAAAACAAATAAAAGGCTTTGATGCTTTGGGTGATGTTCTTAAGCCGGCCACAGCCAACAGCAACAACAGCAATCAAATGAATATTGTTGCCACAGGTGCCGCCTACCAGGGCTATAATAGCAGCAGTCCAGCCCTGACATTACAACATCAAAACTCATTACACCAACAACAACAACAACAACAACATCAACTACTACAACAACAACAGCATCAGCAGCAACAACAACAACAGCAGCAACTGCAATCAGCTGGCACTGGAAAGATTATAACCGGGGATCTGGATAGTTCACTAATGTCCTTAGTTGATAATTTAAATATTAATAAAACCGCAAGTGCAAAGTGAGTAAACACAACAACAAACTGTGTGTGTGTGTGTGGTGTGTCTGCCTGAGTGTGTATATATGTGTATTTGTATGTAAACGGTGTGTCCCACGGAAATATATATTCTATATCGAACGTTGTCATAGATTTTGATTGTTTTTTATTCATCGATAGATGAATGTTTCATGACAATAAGAACAGCTTTTAAGTTCGGTTAAAGAACGAGTTAAAGTACTATACTCAAGCATACTCTAGACTACGGTACACCCAGTACCCTATACCCTATACATGCACAACAGCGCTTAGCTGCTTCTGTTTCGATATACATAAATACATTGAATAACTTTGGTATTTATTATCCGATTGTTATATATGATTTTAAAAATGAGAACTATATCTTTGAAATTGTGACTGCAAATGTTTTTTTTTTTTTTTTTTTTATAACATCAATTTGCGGAAGGGAAGGTGGAAGTACCATGTCCCTAGCTCTTATAGTCTTTGAGATCCGTGCGCTTGTACAGACGGACAGACATATAAGCTGGACTTGATCGATATATAATAATATATATAACAAGAAATAGACGGCGATCTTCGGCGCACCGAAGCTTGCAATGGTTTTCTGAAAAAAAAAACAATATTTGACCGATCATTCTTTTGAGAGCTATATGAGATAGTGATTAGATTTGAATTCCACTTTGTCAGATTGTACACAATATAATACGAAATCGGGATGCTGAAAGTTTTTCATACAAGCAGTTTTCATGAAAATGCGGTGTTCCTCCGATTGTTCCTATGGGAGCTATATGGTCCGATCGGCTTTAATTAAACATACAACAACAACACGTATCTCAAATTTCATCAAGCTCAACGGCAAAGCCAAGATTTTTGTCTAGAAACAGATGAAAAATCAAAAATGGTTTTTAACTTTAAGATCCTTATTCGACATTAATTTAATGAAGTGTAAAACTGTTGTCTTGATCCTGAAATAGATTTCGTATAAGATTAATTATGTTCCGTTTCCGTGGAGCGTACCTTATATACATTTATATATATATGTATAGTTATGTGTGTGAAAATCATCGCCATCATTTATCACTTACCATTAATAAAAGTTTTGTAAATGTTGTTGAACATTTCAAGATCTGTTCTATATCTTTCAACTCTTAAATCAATCAATTAGTTGACGTACCCCAACGTACCCCATTCGAAAATTAATCCCATGTATTTAGTCGAGAATGTAACGTCCAGCCCTTAACCTAAAACATCATTTCCATAATTCCAATCTATAATCATGTTCCATTCTTGTGTACATAATAACCGTCCATTTAAAACTTAGAGCTAGTTCGATAAAAATTTCAAAATCGTTAGAAAAGTAAAATAGAAAATCGAATCAAATTCATTGATTTCGTCTCTCTATATATCATTACTCTCTTACCCCATTATATCTCATAGACCTGTGCAATGGAATTCACCCAAAAATACAGCGAAACCAGGTGCTAATTGGACACCACAACCAATGGCGGCTACAACTGGTGCTGGCTATCGTCCAATGGTGAGTTATGCCTCTACTAACTCTACTCAACCGATCTCTACTACTTCTACTACAAACAATAAATAAAACCAACAACATCTACCACCAAAACTATTGAAAACCGAAACAAATGCGATTCCATTTCGCCTCGAAATAGCCTCCAAACAAATGAGACAACACGAAAATCAAGAGAGATATGACAGTTATAATTCGAAATACAAGTTACAAATAGTACTGATAGAATATTTGAGCTTAAAACTTCTTAAGATTAAAAAAAAGGATCGTTTTGAAATGCATTTTGTGTCACATACTACAACATTAGGTTCACTTTTCATGTACAATATAAATTCAATTTAATTTATAATTTTATTCTTTATTTCCATGCTCTATACTACATAATATTTGGTATTTATGAATGTTTTTTTATTTTCTGCACAATGCATTCGTTTTACAACTCAGCTACTTGGTTTTATTTATATTATATATTGCCTTGATCTGTATGAAATTTATTTGACTTGCTTAAAAATAACAAAAAAAAGGCTAAGAATCAATCTATATGTTGTGGCGATAAAGTAATGTTAACTAATTTATATAAGCGTTTTTCCAAATTGAACCAAGTTGTTGCAAGTTGTAAGATTTCGTATATCGCATAATTATTTACTTAATACACAACTTAGTACATATACATATATATATTTATATTTATATAATATTATATCGGTTAAGGTCTCTCATGCATACTGCACCACACGCAAAAACAAAAACAAAAACAACAAAAACAAGAACAACACACAGCACTAGGGCTAACTATTGTGGCACACCTCGTAAGTGTAGGTACTTGATAAAAAAATGCAGTTACTTGAACAAGCTCCCCTACATAAAACAGGCCAAATAATACTCGAACTTGTAAACTTGATCGTACATATATATTTTTTCAATTTTTTATTTAATTTTTCTTTTTTAGTTTTGGTATTAATATATATATATATATAATATATATATTTAAACTATCACTTTCTTTTCTTTATTTTATGTTGCTTTATATTTCAACTATCCAACGCATACCGCAAATCGAAACATATATAACAAATTATAATAATAACTTAAAAAAATTACACCACAAAATATATTTATATATATATAAAATTTGATAAAACTCACGATGCGCCTGTGTTTATGCTGTCTGTATATGTTTTGTGATATATTCAAAAATATATATTCTATATGTATGTATATATAAATATATATTTATATATATGTACCTATATATATATATAGGCACACGGCATGACAGTAAGTCCTGCGCCAATCACAATCAATCATCCGTATATACATGCTAGTTATCCTGTAATGCCAAATTATATGCAGGTAAGAAGAATGATGAATGAACTATAAACTTGAACGTACAAAACCTTGAACAACATAATCAAATATAAAATAAATGTTTATTGAGTTGCTTTCATTTCATTTAATATTTCATTTCAATAATTTGGTTTATTTTTGATTATGTGTGTGTATCAACTTGATTTGATTTATTTAAAGCCTCTACTTAAAATCTTAAGTTACAACTTCACCTTTAACTATCAATCTACGCCGACTTCTACGCACAGAGAACTGAATACCCTCTCGCTCTCTCTCTCTCTCTCGCTCTCTCTTTTATGGTTATGGTTATCCATTATTTACTATATACATATATATATATATAAACCCATTCTATAGGTATCTGTTAAGATTTCGTGTGGCCTATAAAGCTGAGACAAAAAAATAATTTCATAAACATATTTTATTAATTCGCATTTCTCAATTCTCAGTTCTTCGTTGTGCAACTTAGTTTATCAGTTGAAAATTATTAGTATAATGTTTTGTAGAGTTTCTGATTTCTCGATTTACATTATGTTTGTTTTGTAGAGCTCACTAACCCAGCGGCGGCCCTCCTCTAAAACCAACTTCTACTTCAATACCAATGCTGTAACCACAAAACCTAACCACCATTAGTTATATACCACCGATTTGTAGAATTGCGTCTGACTTAGTCGTTTAAGAAGCCCTGCATGACTTCAATAAACAAAAAAATATATATATATAAATATATAAAAAAATCTACATTTATTTCAATTCAACTAATTTAAATTTTTGAACATTATAGGGCATGCCGGTGATGGGGCAGCCAACTATGATGGCACAGGCAGCCCCTTTGACTGGGGGGCAGCCGACAATGATGGGGGCGCCGCACAGTAATGCGGGCACAGCGACGGGCATCATGCAACCCACACAGGCAACGCAGAATGGTGGCAATAAAAACGTTCCATTGGATCCATTTGGAGCGTTATAAGGCGCCGCCAGGAGATACACAACAAACACACACACATTAAGCGCTATAACCTCATAGACAAGCATACATACACACACACACACACACACACATACTTGATATGCAGATATTACAGAATATTAATCTAACAAATTATAAATGTTTACACTGTGCTACACATAGAAAAAGAGAAAAGCTAAGGCGACAAAAAGAAATTCTATTGTTATGTTGGAGCATTGAGCAACATAGCAATGATATGCTATATACATCAATATATATATACAAACATATATATTTATATTATTACTATAGAAAAAAAATAAGAACAAAAAACACAAATGAGTTTGACTATTTATACATATGTGTACAACATTGAATATAACAAGAAATCAAATTCCCATAAAGAGCTAAACTAAAAACTAAAAACAATGCAGTAGCCTATGTGAAATATACCTACTTAAGAAGAACCTGTAGTTGTGTCCTACGCCAATCACTAAACCTAAAACGAAAACGAAAACTCAAACTAAAACTAAAACTATACCTAAACACGTTGAATGAACTCTGTTAAATATATAAAATTAATGTACACCGTCAAATAGTTGAAAACGAAACGGGCAAATCCAAGTATATAGACGCCATACAGCTATAACATATATTATAATGCTTAAGTGAAAGCAAATCTGAAAAATCTGAATTCTTATATAACATATTTGATAATGTGAACGCCTCTTAACATTTTGCAATATATATATTTTAATCCGTCTATATAACTATTCTAGTTTCCTAATTATTGTTATTTTTATAGCCTATTCTTTGTTTATTTTTATTGGTGGCATTGTCCAAAAATTTCTTGTTGATTTGAAGTCCGTTTGAGAAGTTAAACGTATTTGTAAAGCATTCCAAGCTAGTTTCAATTTGGTCCCAAATTTAATTTGTAAATGTTAAGTATTATTTAAATTCGAAATGATATGCATTCATGCTACAACGCTTTATTATTATTGTACATTTAAAGATTGAAGTGTGTACATAGTATATGTTTTAAGCATACGTTCTATTAGCCATTTATTTAATTGCTTGCGGCATTATATAGAGCACACATCAAATCAATTATATAATTAACTGTACCTATACATATATATACGTATAGCTCATTTATAAATTGTGTAAATAACATAAGGTGCGACAACATTATGAGCGCTGAACTATGTTTAAATAAAAGTCGCTAATAATACACGATATTACAATCTTATTTTAATACCCTTCCAATGTGTTTGTTATTTAATTTGCAATGCTTATTAAACAAAATCAGTCGGTTTTTGGTTTTTACTAAAGAAATCTGTTTCCGGATAACTAAATAAACTTTTTTAATAATAAAACACTAGTTTACAGAAAATCAGGAGCTGGGCTCTCATAGACTACTTTTGATGTATTTTCGAGCGCTGATTTCAAAAATGCAAACCATTTCTTTTCGAAGAATAGTTTTCGAAAAAAACGCAAACAGCTAGTTTTTTGACGGTCTTTCGAGTTATTTGTTTATACACATCAGATCTTATTTGATCTTAAATAATGTTACACAATCTAATATATAATTGTATCTCCTTTCTAAAGGTGTGCTGTTTAGGCGAATCGAATACGAATTAAAGCAATTGAAAAATGTGAACTTTTTTTTTGCATTTTAGAAAAATTGCTGAATTTTAAAAATTTGTTTAAATACTTTTTAAGATTTAATGTTATTTAATGCTTTTACGAATATTTTAAGTACACATTTGTCCAAATCGGACAATAAATGTGGTAGTTATTCAACAATTTGTAAAAACACCCAAGAAAAAATTCACAGTGTTCACTTTTCCAGTCAATTTTGACGAAAATTTATTTTTTCTTGGGTGTTTTTACTAATTGCTGAATAACTAATACATTTACCGAATGATTTGGACAAATGTATACTTAAAATATTTTTAACAGAATTAATTAATCTTAAAAAGTTTTTTAACAAATTTTTAAAATTCAGCAATTTTTCTGAAATGCACAAAAAGTTCACATTTTTCAACTTTGAGGATTCGTATTGGATCCGCATAAACGGCACACCGTTAGAAAGGAGATACAATTATACATTAAACTGTGTAACATTATTTAAGATCAAATAAGATCTGATGTAGATGTAACAAATAAGTCGAAAGACCGTCAAAAATAGTTATTTGCGGTTTTCTCAAAAACCATTCTTTGCATTTTTGAAATAAGCGCCCAAAAATACATAAAAAAAGCAAATGAGAGCCCAGCTTCCTCGATTAAAAAAAAATTTGTAAACTAGTATAATAGTACCATTATTCATTTAAAAGCTACAGAAAAATTGTTTTTAATTATTATTGCTTTTAATATTATTTAGATGAATGGAATATTCTCAATTAAGGTTTAGAACTTGCTATCATACTTTTTCATAACATTAAAAAAAAATTAGATAAGACAAAGGGTAAAAAGATATCCTTCAAATCTTTGTTTGGAATTCACGGTCTGGATTTTTAACTATTATACATTAGTTTGAGATTTTAAATAAAATATATTTTTTTTGTGTTTCTTCACAATAAAATGTACCTAATAAATTTCTTCGACTGTTAAAAATATTTCGGATTGCGCCTTAAATTATATGACATTCTATTGATCAGATGAATCAACAGCTGGGCGCCATAAAGAAGGCAACACACAAATGCAATAATATTAGATACAACAATCATGCATGGAATTTTCATGAAAGCTATAGCTATTAAATCCAAAACAAAAACAAATTAATGTAAATTTTAGCAAAATTATACACATTAAAAAAGAAAAACTATAAAAATGTTTTATGACAATATTTCTACGCTGCTGTTGAGCTAAACCTTACTCTACCTACTATGTATCTAGGACTAACACCTAACCTAAAATTACTATCTTCCCGAACAATGTACGTATCTAAATTCGGTATTATCCATAAGAAATCATGATAAAAGCGACTACTTGTTGATGTTTTCAATAAAATAAGATATACAAAAATTAGCTTGCAACAAATATAACAAAATTATATATTTACATAAAACTACATACATGAAATTCCGTATACTAAGCGTTTCGGGTATTGAAAATGAGAAACATGCAAGCTTCTATGACTTGTAAATAAACATAAAAGGTGCAATACCCATAATATACATCAATATGTATATATATGCATATATCCATGTTTTGAACTCCACTGTCGATTCATTTCACAGATAAGTTTTGAAACATTTAGCAGAATTCAAAACGTCAATGTTGATGTATATTTCATTTCTGTTAATTCGATTCGAGAGTGAATTTCAAAACACAGCTAATAAACGACAAAAAATTCACATCTATACTTTAAATCGAAGTAGTTAATGTGTTTATATTACTTTATTCCTACCCAGCGAAAGCAATAACATATGTACACCAAACATTTTCTCAAGAAAATTATAAATTATGCAAGCGAAATATTAAATACTTAAATAAGTACAAGCACATTCTCAAGTGAACCAAAAATGAGCAAATTTAAATACTTATATTCAAATCATTTTATGAATTGAATATGTAAACTTTATGTTTGATAAAAAAAAAGAAAAGAAATGTTAGTGCAAAATAAATGTGTAAAATAAGCTTTTTTTTGTCTTTTTAATATCACAAAATTTTTTAATCTTCGACTCGATTCTATAACATTTTTTTTGAGCTATAAAGTGTCAATCAATGAATTGCGAACATTAACAAATTCAAACGTTTTTTAATATTAAAAGTTAATTTAAAAATATAATATTTACAAAGATATTGCTAAAATGAAATTGCGGACCAGCTCCAGCTACATACAACGTATTCACACACAGACAGGGGCTTATGTTAGCTGTCCGTCGGCATATATTATGTTCACAGAATCGGAACGTAGTCTCTATTTAAAAGATCGTTATAGAGTAACACACATTCTTTGTGAATATCCATCCATTAGAAGGGACTGAAGGAAGTACTTAGGCAGAGTTCACTGCATCATTTTATTATTCCAGTTCCCCTTTATTGGAGACGTTAAAAAGCTTGGTCAGTAATATATAAAGACCTGAACTAAATGGTTTCATACTCATAATTATACTAAATGCTCCGGTTTAACGCGCCTAAATGAAAAATCACATTGGGTAAGGTTTGAGCAAGACAAGAAATGTCGTGTTTCGTTGAAGAAAATTTAAAAATCAAATATGCACCTAGAGGCCATTAGGCCCAAGTACTACTTCATAAAATAAATTGTTCATTTCTGTCACAGGATGAAATATTTTATAAGCCCATTTCCCGCTGACTCGATGGCGATAAGAAAGGATCTGGTTAATTTTATATATATTCTAGGGGCTTGCCACCTGCTCGAGTGGAGTGAAAATAGGGAACCTCTCTCACAGCTATAGCTTGGGCGTTGCGATCAAAACGAACAGGGTCGAAGGCTAGTTTTTTTTTTGCTCCCTTCTGCTCCATTCTCTATTCGTATTTTCTCACACACACATGTGCATGCATTAATCCTCTCTCTATTCGTATTTTCTCGCGCAAAGCAAAATGACCAACAACAATTTTAACAGAGATTTAACATTTTCGCTGCTCGCCATTCTAAAGTTTTCAGATTTGACTTGAAAAAGTAAGATTTGGCAGGAAACTGTTAGATTTGTCAAGATAAAACTGTAACCATATTTACAGATAGCTTAGAAAAAAACAATGCTCTTTATATTAAACGTTAGTTTGCATTTGATTGTTCCTATGGCAGCTATATGATAAAGTCATCCGATCTTGACCCAAATTTTCACAGAATGTATCAATGAGTAAGAAATACATAAGTGTGAGTTTCAATGAGATAGCTCAAAAAAAAAAATGAAAACTAAGCAATATTGACTTTTGACCCCCCATTTTAACCCCTTCAGTGGGAATATCAAAAAACAGCTATGTTGTGTGAAAGTTTCAGCTCGATGTCTGTCAGGACAAGGAGTTTTATACATATAGATTATTTTGGTTATCCAGTTGCAAGGATCTAAGCGCCATTGACACTGTTATTATTACGCGATGGCTTGAAAGCTGGATAGAATGCATATCCAAAAATTTGTATAGCTATCCCTCGATAAATCCCGATCTCTGTTAAAAAAAGAATGTTAACAAAGTTGTTGCGTGCGAAGAGCTCAACTTCTATCGCTTTTCCTGAAATGCCATTGGCGTTCCAGATATGAACCTTTAAAGGGTTCATTGTGAGGCAGAAACGTTGTTTAGAAACTGGAGATTAGAACCTGAAGACGACGCTGAGCAGATCCATCATTGCAACGTATTGCATTAATTGCCCTTTACTACCGCAGCATAGGATGCTCCTGTACATAGAGATGGTAGATGCTGAACAATATTTCGCTGCGGCTGTGTTGTTAATCTATTAGTCCTCATATTGCGATCAGTTGTTAGGAAACTGTTGCTGCTCTCTCGGAAGTGTTGTTGGATAAGCATAAGCCACTTGAGTATTTGGGAGACTTCATTCGCAATTTTTGAATAACTTGCCTTCCATGCAGGCCACATAGATCAGCGAAGAAACTCCAAATACCATTGTCATTCTTTATAACTGGTCATATGGCTAACAGAATAGTGGAAGCAGGTAGGCTCTACATCTAGGGGACGTACGAATTGTGTGATTTGATGGTTTTCGCCACATCTGGCACAATTGGGATGTCGGCGGTAGTATTTAGCTGTGTGGTCATACTCCTGGCATCACGCAATTTCTCTGGATTTTCGGCTCTTTTCAATCCTTATTTTCTGCCGACAAAAAGTCAATTTATTTAATTTGGCACACAGCTTAACATTAATAAAAAGATAAGTAAGTAATTAAGTAATTCAAGTTTCTAATATTAACAACTATTTGCGGCAGCTTAGGGGGACACTTAAGCTGATTTCCAACGTTAGTTACTTCTACTTGCGAACTGTAAACAGTATTAAATGCTTCATGATGTTTTTCCCTATGGACATTGTCAGCATCTGCATCAATATTCATCGGGACTTCCTCATCCTCATCATCTACGCATAATATTATGGAACTATCTACGGTCTTAACCAATAGAAGGCCTGTATCGGATACCTATTTATTGTTGGAAAAATAATTTTCGTCAAAAAGAAATCTGCAAAAATAACACTTTTTCTAAATTTACAAAATTAAAAAAAAAAAAACCAAGAGTTCTCGAGAATAGATGTGTTCCCTACAACCACAGCCTACTGAATCATTATGCACCTACAATTAAAATTAAAATCGCAGGAAGCATTACTGAACAACCTATCCTATATCCTAGGAGGAAATTAAGTAAGCAGCTATTTAAAATATACACTTTGTATTTATCTTTATAGTTGGATTATTATTGTGCAAAATATACGTGGAACTAACACTATGCAACAAATTTTGAAAAATAAGTGTATTCCGACCATCAGAGTTTAAATTCCCATGCAAACTCGATTTAGCCGTTTTCGGGCTAAAGAAACAGCAATGCTCTTCCCGTTCCCGTCCAATCCCGAGATTATCCATCAGGACCAGCCAGATCACGTTCCGGTTTCAGTAAAAGTAGCAGTAATACTTCGTGTTATGCACGTACGTCCAAATCCCATACAAATAATGTCAAATTTTAATTTTGCTTAAGGAGTGAAAATAGTAGCGTTCAAAATTAATGTTCTAACAGATCACTGTTAGATCATACTTGACATATTGTATAGCTTTGTTAACTCAATTTGTTAATGTTATCGCACTCTTATTGCTCATCTGTCAGTTAAGTTGTCGGGGTTAAACTATTAGTTCGGTGGTTAAGTGCAAATCCACCAACATGGAATCACAAGGCTCCGAAGTATGCAACACACATACATAGAGAGAACCGAGACCCTGCAATGAATTTAAACCAACTGGAAGATAAGAATAATTTAGGAATTTTGACTCGTAGGGCGCATAATCAATTTTAATAACACAATTTTAGGAATTTATAAATTATAAATATGTTATGTTTACTTTCTTGAATCTGAATTCATTTTATTACCAGCAAGATAATAACGAGCTTTCACTTCTTCCTAATAATTTCTTAACCAATTGTAATGTTTTTGCTGCTGTTTTTCTTCGACTGCATCAGTTTTGAGGTCCGTCCATCTCCCAGAAGGTTACTTATTTAATAACGTAAATAAGGACAGCCTGTATATGATCGCTTTCAATATTATATTATTATATTTTTAGTTTTATATTCTTCATAAGCACACAGTCACCTCGTTTGACACTTGTGACATGGAAGTGGACGCTGAATTCCTGAAAGAATTTTAAACACCGAACCCTTGACATTGTATACGTAGTAGTATACGGGTACGGAGTGTACAAATGTAATCAAACCATCCATGCAATTGCTTTCAACTTTATCATCAGCAATCAAAACACAACAACCACAATACTCATTCAAAATACACACGCAAACTCTCAAATTAATACGCACATAATTAACTAAAAGATACTTAACTAAAACTAAAACTAAAACTAAAATTAATACAATGCCGTGCTTCACACGAGAAAAGAGCCTTTTATTTCGCTCCCGTCGGGATAAGACGAATGATAGGGATGTGAAGGCACCAAAGCCAGTTCGTCCTGCGGCCATCAGATACCATGGACTCTTTGGCATGTCCATTGTGAGTCAGCACCTCATTGTTGACGAGAAGTGGACACAAGATTCGCTGACTGAACAATTTGTATTCTTCACAGATTTACTGAGTGAGTGGTCAATTCATATGTGTACCTAAATATATTTGAAAGTAATCTGAGCACAAATTCTTTAGGCCGACGCGTTATTTACAAACGCCATGAGACGGAGACCACCCGTAAACGTCTTCGTGAAGAAAGTAAACGACTGAAAGTGATGTGCACAGATGGTCGTGTTAAGCTGCAGAAGATCTCAACAGGGAATAATGCGCACAAGATTCGCAACTTGCTGATCAAGCACAGGGACATGCAGCGTTTATATCATAAGATGCCCATACATCTGGTTGTGGATAATATGAATCAGCGCACATTTGTCCTGCGCAAGGAGCGTGATCGTCTTGAATATCTCTTACATCAACGAAAGCAGGAATACAGAAAATTACTGGTTAGTAAAATGACAAAATATTAATAATATTTACATCGTTATGCCTTGTGTGCAGCTGGATCGTGGCGAGTTAGAAAACCTTGTCAGATATGCGAATGAGTTTGTGCAAGTGGAGGAGTTGAAATCTCGCGAGTTGCTTAAGAAAATTGAAAACTCAAATGTCCGCATGAAGGCCATTAGGACCATTAATACTACATATAAGAAAATGGTACAAGTTCTGTTGCAGGATGAAAGATTTTATGAGCCCATTCTCCGTTCACTCGATGGCGATATGGAAGATCAGACCAATTTTATAAAACACATACTTTATCTAGGCACGCCAGCCATAACCAAGTTCAGGGAGCTCAACCAAGAGTACCGACATCTGGAAGAAAAGGCACACAAAAATGTACAGGCTAAGCTACAACTGTTAGCCTCGTTGAAAAAGCCAGCGGCCGTTATGGGTCCACCACCTGTAAAGGAGCAGAGATTAACTTCTGCGGCCGAGGAGATGATGCGTTATGTGCGTGAAACGCGTAGTATGGCGAAACTTAAAACGCAGCTGGTGTCCATTGAAAAGACTATCAAGGATTTAAAATTGGTTGCACTTTGCTCACAAGCCAAGGAGATCTTTCCGCGGTAAGCCCTATTTAATCACTGGGAATTTATATTTTTATCTTTCCCTACAGCGTTAAGAATCAACTGGAAAATAATGAAAGTTTGCATCGCAAGATTGAAAACGATTCTCAGAATAAGGCGATGCTAAACAACAAAATGAAATATGCCACTGTGTTCCAGGGTGTTTTGCTTAACAGTCTATCTGAGGAGGAAATTAAGTAAGCAGAGTTGTTTAAAATTTAGTATTCTACCGACTTTTAATAACTATACTTAACAGTCGTTTTGAGCACACTCAGGCCTTAAAGAAAATGTTACACAGCGATGATGATTTTGAGGAGCAAACTATAGATCATATTAAGAATCGCGCTGATGCCTTTGTCATGATACGGTGAGTATTAGAAATTAAATAACAAAGCATGTTCGGCATGTTATATAACTTCTAAAATATTTCTATGGCAGCTATATTATATCGTCGTCCGATTTTGTTTAATTTCGGCTTAATAATCTACAGCATAATGAAACTAAGAATCGGTAAGTTTGGTTGAGTTTGGTTAAAAAAAAACACTTTTCCAAGCGATTGTTCCTATGGAAATGGTAGTCCGATTTGAATCAAACTTGATTAAATTGTACTAAATCATTCCGGTAAACTTACCTTCAATATCTATATGATATAGTAGTCCGATCCTTTTGCAAGGGTATAAACATATCTGTGCTAGTATGGTGTAATTAAATCATAGATTTTAATTAGCCATTTGATATATATATTTTTTGATAATTCTCATTAAGTTTTTAGTTTTTTTTTTATTTGTAACTTTTTCTTCCTATTTCTTCACTATCACAGCTTAAATCTTTGGAACCTTGTTGAAATTCTGCGACATATAGACCGTGAGCCCAGAGTGCTCCGGCCCCATTATCCCAATTCGTATTTAAGGCTACCTCTGCTTAAATTTGAGATGCTTAATATGTTTTGTGTTGCACCAAATATTTACGAGGAGGATGGTTGAGTTATGATCGTGCACATAAAGAAATCTTTTTTAATTTGTTTTTCACACAGTTGACAAACTTATGCATACAGTCAAGCGGAAGGTATACCAGCTGATGAAGGCCTTTAATAGGTCAATGGAACCGAAGATTGTTCAGAGTAAACAGGCTTATCATTCTGAGTTCTTGAGCACTCTTTACTTAAACCAAGATGCCGATCAAACCGAGGAACAGCCAACGGTGCTTGAGGATGATCTACTGCATGACAAGACCATGGCAAATATACCTAATCGCAAACAGATTAAGGCCCAGAGTGCAAGACTTGTTGAGGAAATGTTAAAACGGGAAGAAGTTTAGTTTTCTGATATGTAACTTGAGATATTATGTTAAAAGATTAGTTAGCTCAATATAAGTAAGCTATACTATTTACTTAAATATACATGCACAAGTACATATATTACATAATTAATATACTGTTTTGAGTTATGCTTAGTTCGAATATGACATATTTCTTACTTTTACTGTTAACCGCAAATTATTTTATTTTCGACCTCACGAAATACTGGTACAGATGATGGTTATGGTTATACAGATGAAATTATGTTCTTACCTTTAAGTGGAATTTGACATATTAAACTTTGCAATCTTGCGAGGTAATAAAGTCTTATTCTTTGAAGTACACCCAGCACCGTGTTAACTTAGATTGACAAATCAACTTCTTAAAAGTAATTTTTAAAATTGTGCCTATCAATCGTTTTAAACGATTAGCAATGGGTGAGGGAGGGACTATCGGAAAATTGAAATAAACTTGATCTACGTATGATTTACAGGAATCTACATACCAAATTTGGAGTCTTATAAACTCTTGTAATTGAGTTATCTGATTAAAAAATGACTACCCGCATAATGGTATCTTAATTTTGTAAGTATGTTTATGAAACTTATCACAAATGCTTTCTGTGTTTTAAGATAGCATATATCCTAAAATAAGTCAGATGGGATAAGTATTAGAGCCTTGCACGAATACAATCGTTGTCGACTGGTTCCAAAATACTCGAAACACCGAATTTGTTTGCTACCGTAAAATTCGTTTCAAACGAGCAAAATTGAATACAAATACACATAGTTGCAATTCGTTTTTTAAACTTATTCTTTGCCTATAGTATAGGATATAGAATCTATATCAAGGTCATGAGAACAAGAGAGTAATGAAACACCCGACGTAACCCAAAATGGATATGGGACCCCTGATGAAAGCAATTGCTTAAAATGTCTTATATGGGTGAACCCGTCTAATTTTTCTTTGGTTTTGGGTATGGGAAAAGTCGATTTTGGAATGAACGCGGGTTTTACCAACTCGTTTTTAGTAGAATTTCATTTATCACCAATTTATTATATTTCTGATGGCGGTCGACCAAAACCGAACGAACCTCCCTCTATAAGTCAAAGTATTAACTGCGTATTTTGCCCTTTGGGCCACATTTTTTTAAATATATAAATAAATATTTAATTAATATAAATCTTTACTAGCTGGGGTTCAATTAACTTGTGACTATCTAAAATTGAAATAACAAGAGTGTTTTAAAGTTGCCTCTAACTTCCTTATCAGTATTTCTCAAAAATTATGTTTCAACACCATCAACTTTCCGCTTTAAAAGATATCACGAAAAATCTTATCACATCTTATTTTTAATGTGTTTCATACAAGGTGACCAAATTTATTCAAACTCGGATCAAATGATATAGTCACTAAGGTAAAAAAAAAAAATTAAAAAAGCCAGAAAGAAACGGTTTTCCCCGACCGATTGTTCCTACGATACCCACATAATGCAAACTTTATCAGATAGTAAAGAACGAATTTTTATATCGATATGATATCTTAAAAATAAAAAAGGTTTCCAATAAATCATTTTTCACCCAATTGTTTCTATTGCAGCTATATAGTGGTCAGATTTTGATCAAACTTGATCAAATTATAAAAATCATAGTTCTACATTGAACTGTTGAGTTTTTCGAAAAAAAGTTTTCATCACTCACTCGACCGATTTTTTCTTTGTGAGCTATAAGATAGTTGTCCGATCGTAATTCTACATCGATATGCCAAGTTTGGTTTTGATATCTTGAAAAACATTTTTCGGACCGATCGTTCCTATGGCAGCTATATGATATAGAAGTCCGATTTTCCTGTCTGCATTAAATAGCATCTGTGCCAAATTTCATCAGGACAGCTCTAAAACTTTGAGACTACTTAACATAGAAACAGACAGACGGACATTACTTTATCGACTCAGCTCGTCGACTTGACCAAGAATACATATACGGAGACATCTATATATAGTCTGAGACGTCTTCTTCTATGCATTACACATTCGAGACAAAAATATAATACCCTTTTGCAAGGGTATAAAAATAAATATATTCTTGATGTAGTGAAGTTATAATTTGATGAAGCAAGCCTTGGAACACTTTTCTAGTTAATGAGCCAGTCGAAGGGCACCAGTTTATTCATACATACAAACACACAACTGTTAGGCTATGTACACTTGCACACTTATAAAAATAATAAATAAATAAATAAAAAAACAAAAAAACAAAAAAAAAACCTTTACAATGCCCTGTTTTAAGCGGGAGAAGAGCCTATCAATCCGTCCTAGGCGGGATAAGCCCCATGAAAGGGATGTAAATGCACCGAAGCCAGTTCGTCCTCGCGCCATGAGATACCATGGACTCTTTGGCATTTCCATACTAAAGCAGCATCTGATAGTTGATGAAAAGTGGTCGCCCGATTCACTAATCGAACAATTTACCAATTTTACCGATTTGCTCAGTAAGTACACACATATTCATAAATATGTATGTACAGAAATCTTGTGGTCCTTATTTAAAGACGTTTTGCAGGCCATTTCGCAACCTATAAGCGCCATGAGACAAGGGCTAATCGCCGTCATCTTCTTGTGCAGAGCAAACGATTAAAGATTCAGTGCAGCAATGGTCGCATTAAGCTGCAGAAGATATCGACAGGGAATAATGCGCACACGATTCGCAACTTCTTGATTAATCACAAAGATATGCAGCGTCTATACCAGAAGATGCCCATACATCTGGTTGTGGATAATATCAATCAGCGCACATTTGTCCTGCGCAAGGAGCGTGATCGTCTTGAATTTCTATTGGATCAAAGAAAGCATGAATACAGGGAATTACTGGTTAGTAAAATGACAAAAAATTAATAATATTTACATCGTTATGCCTTGTGTGCAGCTGGATCGTGGCGAGTTAGAAAACCTTGTCAGATATGCGAATGAATTTGTGCAAGAGGAGGAGTTGAAATCTCGCATTTTGCTTAAGAAAATTGAAAACTCAAATGTCCGCTTGAAGGCCATTAGGACCATTAACACTACATATAAGAAAATGGTGCAAGTTCTGTTGCAGGATGAAATATTTTATGAGCCCATTCTCCGTTCACTCGATGGCGATATGGAAGATCAGACCAATTTTATAAAACACATACTCTATCTAGGCATGCCAGCCATAACCAAGTTCAAGGAGCTCAACCAAGAGTATCTACAGGCCCAGGACAAGTCGCGCAAAAATCTTCAGTCTAAAGTACAAATTCTGACCGCACTATTACAGCCCAGCTCTGCTGCGAACACTGCATACCAGAAGGTTAGAGAGGAAATCTCCGCAACCGCAGACCCCAAGCGTTATGTCCGTGAGACGCGGAGCATGATGCTGCTCAGCAATTTACTTCGGACTAACGAAGATATAATTAAGAATTTGAAATTGGTGGTACTTTGCTCGCAGGCCAAGGAGATCTATCCGCGGTATGTTCTGTTAGGTTATTGATCTACTTTAATATATAAGTAGAGTATATATATATAAATTTATGTCTTCAGTGTTAAGAGTCTAATGGACAACAATATTAAACTGGGTCGTCAATGTGATTTTGATATGTTGGCTCATCAGATGCTCGCAACAAAAATGGAATGCACGAATGTGTTTCAGGGCGTATTGGTTAATAATCTATCCGAGGAGGAAATAAAGTGAGCTACTATTTAAAATATAACTTGTAATTTACATTTAATTACACTGCTCAACAGTCGCCTTGAGCTCATTAAGGACCTTAAAATGAATTTGGAAAATGCAGAAACATTTGAAACAAATACTGTGGAGCATTTAAAACTTCGCGCCGACGCCATTGTTATGTTGCGGTAAGACATTTACTATATTTTGAAGACTATATTTTAATATTATTTTTATACCCACAGTATTAGTCTTTGGAGTCTTGTAGAAACTTTGCGACATATAGATCGTTTTCCCAAATCTTTTCGCTCAAACTATCCGAATTCGTATTTAAAGCTGCCTCTACTTAAATTTGAAATGCTCCATATGATCGCTCCATCACCTGGGCTTTACGAGGAAGACAGTTGAGTATTGCAACCCTACATAAAAATAACTTTATTTCAATGTTTTTTTTTTTATATATAAAGTTGAAAAGGTAATGAATATACTAAAGCGTAAGCTTTACAAACTGATGAAGGCTTACAAGCCTGGAATGAACTCGCACAGAATTGAAAGTAAAGAGAAGTATCATACCGAATTCTTGGCATCCGTCGCACATCGTTCAATTGAAAATGATGATGAGCAACAGGGAGTAATAGCCCAAGAAGACTTGCTACAAGAGCAGAAGACCAATGCCAATGTACCGAACCGCAAACAGATTAAGACGCAGAGTTCCAAAATAGTCGAACAAGCTGTACGGCAGTATGAAATGGGCGGAGTGTAAATCATAAACTCTGTATCTAATATTGTTCATGTCAAATATATCGCAATGCAACTTCGATTTGCGTATCACCACCAAATATTTATATTTATATCGACATTACTTTACAATGAAGGTATTCTTACCCTTGTAAATAACTACCATAGATATGATCGGTCCAAAAATGAGTAAACAAATGTTGTCAAAAGTACGGGTTTGCGCCGATATATTGTTCATTTAAAATTACAGGCTTAGCCGAGTATACCCGACTACGGCGCAAGAGATTCGCAAACACAAATATAATCATATAAATACATATTCAAATCAAGCAGTGCAAATCTGTAATTGAACTTCAAGCAGTTCAACGGCCGTGATTGTATTGCAGATGGCTTGACTGCTTTGGTAATACTATTTTCTTAAATAACTTCTGTGTTTATTATCAGATCTTTATATTTCTACAGCATATTCAATTCAGTTAATTAGTTAAGCCTAACCAAATCGTAGTTTCGTGATATATATATAAATAAGCTAAATATAAACAAATATAATAATATAATAAATAATTGTTTAAAAAACATTTTTATAGGTCTAAAAATATTCTTTAGCTAATTTGGATAATCTGAAAAAAAAAACAGGAAAGAATCGGTTAACTTCGGCACGCCGAAGCTATATACCCTTGTAATACTCGACCGAGTGTTCCTATGGCAGCCACAAACTTTGTCAGATAGTATAGAACTAATTTCTATATCGATATGGTGAGGTTGGTTCTGATATATTGAAAATCAAAATAAATAATTCTGCATCGAACTATTGAGTTTTATTTCTATAACATGAAAAACATACTTTTTGAACTGATTGTTCCTATGAGATATAGTGGTCCGATTTTGTTGAAACTAATTCTAGGAACCCATGGAATAGATTTCTAGTTTTATACATTTTTATTCATTCAGATTATATCAGTTGTTTTGAATGTTGTGTTGAATGCTAGGTAAATTTGTTAATATTTAAAAAGTAATAAACCACCAAAAATAAATAGTTTATTAATTATACATAACAACTTTTACAATGCCCTGTTTCATGCGAGAGAAGAGTCTATCAGTTCGCCGTCGGCGGGATAAGACAAATGATAGAGATGTCTTGGCGCCCAAGCCAGTGCATCCTCGAGCCTTAAGATTCCATGGATTATTTGGCATGTCGTATGTGCGCCAGCATGTCATGGTTGATGAGCGCTGGACGCCAAACTCTTTAACCGAACAATTTGGTGGCATGACCAATTTGCTGAGTATGTATTCCAAACATACATACATAGATATGTCATATTTATATCCAATGATGATTTAAAGGCCGTCGCGTGATTTACAAGCGCTATGAGTCGAAGGCTAATCGGCAACGATATTTTAAGGAAAGCACACGATTGAAATTGCAATGTCGAGATGGACGCTCAAAGCTTCAGAATGTCCTCGCCGGTGATAATTCTCACAAGATTCGCAACTTCTTGATTAATCACAAAGATATGCAGCGTCTATACCAGAAGATGCCCATACATCTGGTTGTGGATAATATCAATCAGCGCACATTTGTCCTACGTAAGGAGCGTGATCGTCTAGAGTTTCGGTTAGATCAACGAAAACGTGAATACCGAGATTTGCTGGTAAATATTTTAAAATAATTACTTGATAAAGACGTTAATACTCTATGTGCAGCTCAATCGCGCCAATCTAGAAAATCGTATCAAGTATCAAAATGAGTTTGTTCTGGATGAGGAGCTCAAATCACGCGAGTTTATTAAGAAAATTGAAAACTCTAATGTACGTTTGAAGGCAATAAAAACCATAAATAATACATATAAGAAAATGATACAAGTTCTACTTCACGATGAAATATTTTACGAGCCCATTCTGCGCTCCCTTAACCGCGACATGGAGGATCAGTCAAACTTCATAAAACACATACTATATCTAGGCATGCCAGCCATAGCTAAGTTTAAGGAGCTTAACTACGAGTATCGTCAGCTGGAGGATAAATCACGCAAGAACCTTCAGGCCAAGCTACAAATGTTAACTTCACTGAAGAAGCCACCTGCTACTTCTTCGATTCAAACGGCTAACAGGTTGAAGGTGGGAATCTCCCCCACAACGAATCCTAAGAGATACGTCCGTGAGACGCAGAGCATGTTTATTTTAAAAGTTGTGCTAAAGTCCATCGAAAAGACCATCAAGGAGGTGAAATTTGTGACACTGTGCTCGCAGGCAAGGGAGATTTATCCACGGTAAGTGCTCATACTAGTTCCTTGATAAGTTCTACATAAAATCCGGGCTTCGGTTTGTAGCATGAAGAGCCAGGTGGATAATAATGAGAAGCTTCATCGTTTGATTGAGAATGACATGCTTGCCCATGAGGTGCTCGAAACCAAAATGAAGTGCGCTAATGTGTTGAAAGGCGTTTTGGTAAACAATCTATCCGAAGAGGAAATCAAGTAAGCAGTTCTTTTGAAGATCATATTCTCAATATAATTAATTTCAATAATGCTGTTTAACAGTCGCTTTGAGCGCATTAAGGACTTGGAAAAAATATTGCAAAAGGACGAGCAATTCCAACAGGATACGATGAAACATTTAAAAATGCGTGGTGATGCATATGTGATGTTGCGGTAAGCATACAGTATATTTATTAAGAGAGTTCTTTTGAGTGAATTATTTTATTATTATTTTATTTAACAACTTTGCTATTCAATGATAAAGCTTGCTATTACTGCTTATAGTTGTATCAGTTATACATTCTGTGGTTATGTGTCAATTATAATTCATTATATCACTTACTCGCAACTGAACTCTCTCTTCCATCTTTAAAATCCTATCTACCTCAATATCTTACTGAAATCCCTGTATGTGAGTATAGGATCTCCTCTATTAGGTCAGAGATTTATCTCTAACTTTCTTTAAAATTTTCTTATTTTCTTCTTACTTCTTGTCTTTGTCTCTCTTTACCCATCTTTAAATTAATCTTATTTTCTTTTAACCTATTTTCTGATTTATTTACCAATTTTTATGTTATTTTATTTTATCATTTATTTCATTTAATTTAATTTTTAATTATAAATATTTTTTTTGTTGGTTTTTTTTTAATAATTTTAAATAAATATTTGAAACTTATGTAATTTCATTAGGCTTTTTCTATGCTTTTATTGCATTTAAGAAAAGTTATAACGTTTGCTTGTCTGCCAGAATAAATAAATAAATAAAATAAATAAATAATGACGGTTCTATATTTATATTTGACGATGATTAAATATCGCAGCGTAAGCATTTGGAATATGGTTGAGATACTGCGGCATGTAGATCGTCAGCCCAAGGCTTTACGTTCCCATTATCCAAACTCGTACCTAAAATTACCACTCCTCAAATTCGAGATGCTCAACATGCGTGCCGCAGCACCAGAGATTTACGAAGAGAACAGTTGAGTTAAACCACCTTCGATTGATGGAATATGTACTCAATATGTTTCTATTTCTTTTTTTTCCCTTACACGCAGTTGAAATAGTATTGCATATACTCAAGCGTAAGGTATACAAACTGATGAAGGGCTACTTGGTGGAGATGAAACCAAATTTGATTAAACGCAACCAAGACGAGTATCATGCCGATTTCTTGGCTAGCCTTGATATTTACGAACATATTGATGAGGATGATCAACAGATCGTTTCCCGCGAGGAGGATCTACTGCAAGAGAACAAGACCATGGCCAATGTACCTAATCGCAAACAAATTAAGGCAATGAGTTCCAAATTTTTAGAGGATCTGGCCAAACGGGACGAATAGACTATTTGCTCGACTTAAATTTTATGTATGATGTTTAGTTAATCTGACAATCTAAATTTTAAGTCACTACTCGCACAGTGTCAAATTGTTATAGTATCCATTAATACCACCAGAAAATTAGAATGCTACTCGAATATAAGATATCCTGTACATTCCTGGGTTTAATTACATGCATACATGTATTGCCAAATGTGTAGAAATATATGTATATAAAACAGCATATTTACATATATGTATGTATGTTTTTAAAGTAAAATAATATACTACTAGTTGTTTTTAATATTAGATCTTAATTTTGACAATAAAGGACAGGCTTAAGCAACACATTTTAAATATGAAGACATTATTTGTGTTTGTAATTGTTTTCTTGTGATTTGTCATGTAATTATATATATTGCAGTGTAAAATATTTTAAGTCGAATAAGTTGTAGATAATGCCAAAATACCAGCTATTTGCAGTATTCTCAAAAACGATTCCTTGGAAAAAAAAAAATCGTTGGCCTTTTTTAAAATCAGCTTTTTTGGCAAACTATTGTAATGAGTCATATGAAATACTTTTGTTTTTATAAGTACATCAAACAAAATCAGAAATTCCAAAATATATTATACTATATATATTTACAATAAAGATGGGATCGAGATCGAAGCAAATGTGGAATCTGGCTCTTCCGGATGTGTGCGGGAATTTATCTAAAAATTGCAAGCGGATCGGGAAACGAAATATAGATTATAAAATTGTATTGAACTATTTGTGCATAATACGGGCAGAGCAAGAGCGAATTTTTTATGCACATTTCACCAATTTATTAAAACACTGAGAACGAATTTTAAAATAAAGACAAATTTTTGTTTACACTGCTTGATTTATAAATGAAAGTATTTGTGTTTGCGAATCACGGACTGGGGTGAAATAAAAGATTTAAACATAAAAAATATAGACATTTAGATTCAAATTTGGTTATGAACAAATTTTTTCTTTGATGTTCTTCGGTGTTTATTATGCGATCAATATGAAATTCGTATTACATATTCGGCATTAGAATTACGCATGTCAAAAATAATAATTAAAATATGAAATCACATATATGTATATGTATACTTTATATAGTCGGGTATGCCTCCTTCTGAATGTTACATACATTTCCACAGTTTTATGATTCAATTTATTAATTAATTAAACCAAAAATATGTTTATTTAAAAGTGATTTTTATTGTTGTACAGTTTACATGAAAGTTAATTGTATTTTTCGATAGTCCAGACCAAAATAAGATTTTTGGTATGCCACAGTACCTTTACTGTGGCACGTTAATTCATTTTTGAATCAAACTCATTAGATTAACCAGAAGTCAATGAAACTTAATAAATTAACTTTTATTTTTTTAAGCCATTTCCCTGCAGTTTGTATAAAATTCATTTAAATATGATCATAAGTATAACATGAAGAGTTGAGTATTCCGCTAACCCACCCTTTGAAAAGTGACTACGCCAAAGCCATGTTCCCAACCATGATCATAAGTATAATATGAAGAGTTGAGTATTCCGCTAACCCACCCTCTGAAAAGTTACTACGCCAAAGCCATGTTCCCAACCAGCTGGAACACAAACTGTCAGTTTTTGTGGTCGCCTGGCAACACTAACAAAATGTCAACAAAGAAATCGAAAAATGGTATGGAACTGGAGCAAACAATTGAAGTTGTTTGATAAAAAGCAGTTGCTTGAAAATAAAGTCAAAACAATAAAGGAAAGGCATTATAAACAACTTTCGCTTTCATCTCTATATATGAGTAAAACATGGGTTACAAGAGTAACTTCCCGCAGATGATGCGAGAGGCGGGCTTCAAGCTGCGCCAGTACCGGGATGTGCCATTGGATTGGCGTTTAATGGGTAAGTTTAAATAGTGATTAGTCTAAGGACATGCTCGCTAAAAATTGTAAGGTCCTCAGGTTCGTACGAAACGGATCGAATTTTTCGTGAGCAGAACTTTGAGGTGGTAGACAATGCGATTCAGCATTTGTCAGAAGCGCCACTGGGCACGGTGTTGGAATCACATATTCTGGACAGCGGCATAGCCAAATACTTTATTATGGCACAGTATGCCATACAGTATTTGGTATGCTGTCGCACCTACTTGGATGAAAGCGTCGGGGAGTTACGTGAGGCGCATGCAACGTCGCAGCAGGAGATTGCCAAGCTGCGCCAATCCCTCAGCGAATCCAACAATGAGATTCTGCAGATGCACAAGAAGATTACGCAAATCGAAGCCATACGCGAAGTGGTCTTCCCTTGTCATCTATGTACGAAAAACTTCATTAGCAATGAAGCTCTCAATATTCACATTGGGCGTAAGCATCGCGTTGGCACACCCACCACAGCATTGGGTGTTCCTGGCGGAAGCAATGTAAAGGATAAGGACAATGATATGCAGCTGATTAACACTATTAAAATGGAGCTGGAGATAAAGCAGCTGAAGGAGCGCCTTAATGCGGCTGAGCGCAACATTAAGGAGCGCAGTGGCAGCTCCAGAAGACATGTCAGCCCACGACAGGATCAGGCAACAGCAACAATACCCATGCGCAATGTAGGCATACAAAGCAATCTGGCGGAATCAAAGGAAAAGGACGAACTCACCAGCGAGGCACTGGATAGCGAGGCTAGCGAGCGGAAGGAGCAGCTTCATGGCCTGGCCGAGCGACTAAGCAGCTTCGAGACCTGGCAGACGCACTTCAAACAGAGCAATGAACAATTCATACAGGACATTAATCAAAAGCTGAAAGACATAAGCCATGCGCTGGAGCAGACCAAACAGTACGCAGAAACAAAAGTTTTGACGGTTGTTCCAACAACGGCCGAGGAACGAGTGGCAACACCTTGCCTGGAAGATTTGGAGCGCATACTTACCGAAAAGGTCGCCGAAATAGGTAAAGTAAGCGCCAACAAGTTGGAGGAGGTGGTATATCATCTGGAAACTGGTTACAAAGACAAACTGGAGGCGCTCGAACAAGAGCTTAAGCGACTAAGCGTGCCCAAAGAGCCTGCTGTAGTTTTGCAGCATCCTACAAGTGCATCCAAAATACCTAAGCCTCTGCCTAAGAAGGGGGAAAGCAATATGGAGCGTATCAAACGGCAGGTGGAAAATGAGTTTACTAAAACTAAGCGCGATGATGATACCTATTCTATTGAAGATCTGCCTTCTCAGCCGGAGAAATTACAGCCACAAACCCCAAAAGAGTCGACTGTTTCCCAAGTCCAAGAGATTCCCAGTGGCAGCAGCTCGGGCAGCCATCCAAGGAAGTCGATTACCCAAGTTCCAGAACTTGCCATTGGCAGCAGTTCGGGTAGTAATCCGACTTATACAAAACTCCCAGCTGATCCTGCGTTAAGTAAGCCCTCGAGCAACGTCAACCAGAAGGATACACATGAAGCTACCGACATAAGTGAAAGCCTCAGCGATGAAGGAAGTATTAGCAACGAGGGCAGTGAGTTCTTGACTTCCGAACCGGAGCGACAAGTATTCAGGTCACCAAAAACGAAGTAAGTAACAATGATGCTGGAATTCAACAGTTAATATTAATCGTCTTTTCGATTCATTCTTTTATTAGTGTAAGATTAACAACAAATTTAATAATCTTATTCCTAATAGAAGTCCACGAAAGCCGACGCAGCCGTGGACTCGCAAAGATGCACGCAAGATGGTCAATACTAAGCTGAATCCGCATGGATTTAACATGAAGTCAAAGGGTATTTCCAATACCTCCCTCAAACGCATAAGTTCCGAGTTTGCTCAGCGTCGGAACAGGCTTAAACTGGTAGGATGTATAATCTATAGCTAACTTTTAATATCTACAACTAACAATTTAATCTAGGAACATCCTAATTTCTATGCAACACGTAATCGAATACGTAAATTTGTGGAGAAACTCTGCTCCGCTAAGATGCCAGAACGTGTCCAGGTGTTGTTAAAGAATAAGACGCCGTTGCAGCCAATAGATGTGCCCAAACGTAGAAACGATTTGCCAGCAACCACAGATGATGATGAGGAAAATGATGCAGCTGAGGTGCAGACATCGGTGTCCCAGGATGATGATGAGGCATCGGCCACCAGTGAGCAGTCGCCCATCTCAAGTCCGCAGCGGCAGCAACAGCAACGCGATTTCAAGTTGCAATTGGAGCAAATGCTAGCCAAACCCGTCGCCCAAGTGGCTTCCAGGCCCGCCATGTCGCGAGGACAGATGCATCAGGCAAAACCAGTACCGTTGCCGCGTAAGCGTGTCATGTTCAATACGCTTAGTAGTGGCAAAAGCATTGATGATGACGATAAAAATGTATAATGGGAAATATAAGCAATTAGTTCCGAAATCAGTCCGTTTTCTTCTTTTAAATTCAAACGGGCCAGGGCCGCCAGTAAAGCGCCAAATGCTGTCTGGCAACGCTGAAATGAGACAGTTTGTGCGCTAACAATCGATATTAGTACAACCACATTATCGATATGCACAAAACGGCGAATTTAGATTGCGATGCGGCGAAGTGTGGTTGCGCGAAAAAATTTCTTCACGTCGCAAAAATCTACAATAACTTGCAATAAATGCTTTAAATCGCAGTGGAACAACACGCAAACCAGTGACAAACGCTGAACGTACATGGCGTAACAAGTGTGGTATTGAAAATCAGCAGCAGCAGCGCTGTAAAGTACATAAATTACCTGACGTCCACACACACTCCTACACACATATACACACTCACAAATATACCTCCGCCCCCTGTCCCCCACCCATGCATCGATGAAATAACATACATAACGTATACCGAAAATACATAAGCTTACGCTCAAATAACGGAACCAAAAGCACTGGCAGCAGCAGTAGAGAAACGGAGGTAAACAGATAAGAAAACAGACACAGGTATCAGCAGTATCAGAGACATAGACAGAGGCGGAGGCGGCAACACAAGCAGTAACAACACCACCAGCAGTAGCAGCAGCGTTGGGAACCGCGCAGTAAACCATGTCCGACATCATGAACATTGACAGCATTATCTCGCGTCTGCTGGAAGGTGAGTGTGTACCGCACATGGGGAAACGTAAAAATCCAATAAAAATTATAAATGCATTTTTTGTTTGTTTTGGGTTTTTAGTGCGTGGCGCACGTCCGGGCAAAAATGTGCAACTATCAGAGAGCGAAATTCGCAGTTTATGTCTGAAGTCGCGTGAAATATTCTTATCACAGCCCATACTGTTGGAACTGGAGGCTCCGCTAAAGATTTGCGGTGATATACACGGACAATACTATGATCTGTTACGTCTGTTCGAATACGGCGGATTTCCGCCTGAATCGAATTATCTATTCCTTGGCGACTATGTGGATCGTGGCAAGCAATCCTTGGAGACAATATGCTTACTATTGGCATATAAAATTAAATATTCAGAAAATTTCTTTTTGCTGCGCGGTAATCACGAATGCGCCAGCATTAATCGTATCTACGGGTAAGTTGAATTTGGTTATACCAACTACATACATAGATATATCAGATCAGTAGAGTAAGCAAGGCCTTAAGGCCTTACAATGTACAATTTTATTTGTAGAATACGAGGGAATAGCTTAATTAAGTAGTACTACTCATCAGCCAGGTTTCAACAAGTAATCACAAAAAATTTAGGTTTTGTTTCTCAAATTCAACGTGGTTTCAGAATTGCCATTTGCGCTCTGACCGCCACTCTGATAGATATATGATCATATGTACTGTAACGGAACGTGCGATTGAAATATTGCGATAATATATTGTTTAAATATAATTAAAAGTCCCCAGAAGTTGTTATTATAAAGAAATATATTTTAAGATAGAGATAGGGTAAAACCACATTATTAAATGTTTATTTCTAGTTAACAATTTTCCATTTTTGTTAACTTTCTTAACATGCTGACCAAATACCAAAATGTAACCACTAATATATATACCGTATATTTGCAAGTCGATCGAAAAATACGTTTTTGTATTAAACTACTTGTTTTTTTTAAATAAAATTAAGCAATTGTATAAGATGAGTTAGATCAAAATAGGATTGCTATGCCATATACATAACTGATCTAGAAACATTCGATCGAGAAATAAATTTTAGGATATATAGAATAAATTTTGTACACAGCTGTATTCTCCTTTAAAATACAGTTAAAACGGTATTATGTTATTTGTGCTTTTTTAAAGTCTGGATTGATTTTCTAAAATTTGGATAAACGGTTTAGGAAAATAATTGAAATGTAATTTGCATTGCAAAATTCTGTAGGATTTATCGGGTTGTATCAAATCATTGATTACACTAGTTTACAGCAAAAAGGATCTGGGCTCTTATAGACTTTTTTTTATGTACAGTGAAACTTCGATATTACGAACTTCGTTATAACGAAAAACTCAATATAACGAATGTTTAGCTGAGTCCCTTGAAAAAACCTTTTCACAATGCATATGTATGTATAACGAATCAATAGCTATAACGAAGTATTTTTCGATCCCTTTTAGATTCGTTATATCGAAGTTTCACTGTATTATTGAGCGCTGATTTCAAAGATGCAAACCATTTATTTTTTTTAAAGAATAGTTTTCGAAAAAACCGAAAATATCTTGTTTTTTTGGCACTATTTTGACTTATTTGTTCATATCTACATTAGATCTTAAAAAGTTTTAATACATAATTGTATCTTCTTTCTAACGCTATGCCGTTTATGCAGATCGGAACGATAAATGAATTTATAAGTACATATATACGATAGAGAACGAGTCCTTTTATATATATACATACCCTTTTTGTACCTGACAAATCAAGTATAGGTTCAAATTTCAAACAATTGGTAGTTATTCCAGCTATGCATATATTTTAAAGCCAATGATTGTAAAAAAATGGTACAATTTTTGAGCTTACGCTGTTATTTATAGTTTCGTTTCGCTTTAATAAAATGATATTTACACACGCAGTATCGAGCTTTGTTCTATATTTTCAATATTTTTTTTGCACGTATTGAATATATTCCTCAAGATATTAAAAGCTTTCCCTATGTATCGTGTTACACTTGAATCATGTAGAGCCTTTCGTGACAAGGTTCTTAACAAACATTTAAACACGCACAATTTATTTATGCTTATGAGTTTACTGATACAATTTATTCGTTTATAGGTTTTACGATGAATGCAAGCGGCGGTACACCATTAAGCTGTGGAAAACATTTACGGATTGCTTCAACTGCCTGCCCGTGGCGGCAATTGTAGATGAGAAAATATTTTGCTGTCACGGCGGTCTTAGTCCCGATTTGTCATCAATGGAGCAAATTCGACGCATTATGCGGCCCACAGATGTCCCAGATCAGGGCCTGTTATGCGATCTCTTGTGGTCGGATCCTGACAAGGATACCATGGGCTGGGGCGAGAATGATCGTGGTGTGAGCTTCACATTTGGAGCAGAGGTACCTAAGAAATTGATTCAAATCAATTCAAATTAAAACCTCTAATACGAAACTATTTTAGGTTGTGGGAAAATTTTTACAAAAGCACGAATTTGACCTCATATGTCGTGCACATCAGGTTGTTGAAGATGGCTACGAGTTCTTTGCCAAGCGGCAGCTGGTCACGCTCTTTTCGGCGCCCAACTATTGCGGTGAATTTGATAATGCGGGTGAGTGCTTCCCGATCCGTATAATATTTTGGACTTTATACAGCCTCAGTTGTGGGCGTTATCTCTGTGATGTAAACCGTTTATTTGCGTAAACATTCGCTCTATAGATAACACACAGATTAGTACTGATTTCGGAGATAACTGTGCAGTCAGAACGAAATATATTTCAGCAATTTTATATAAATAGACTTACAGTTCAGTTATATACTATAGAGTACGTATTGAAAAGAAAATGATTTGTAGTTTACCAGAAATAACTTGAATATATATCAATGAAATCAATTAAATTACAGCTTGATAGGCATTAGATGAACACAATAGAGACGCTTTAAAACTTGAGTTGTTAAGAAGCTTTTAATTACATTTAATTAAAGTCAACTAGCAAACGAACTTCAAGTTTCTTAGAGCTTAACAATGAGTGTGATACTAATTTTGTTTGTTTATATTTTTAGGTGCCATGATGTCCGTAGACGACACATTAATGTGCTCCTTTCAGATATTGAAACCCGCCGATAAACGACGTTTTGTTTATCCAAACTTTGGTAGCTCAGGGCGCCCCTTAACACCGCCCCGTGGCGCCAACAATAAGAATAAGAAAAAATAAGCGACACAACAAAATAGCAACAATAATTTACAACAAAATAACAAAAACAAAAAAAAAACAGCAACAAAAACGGCCACACAAAAAGAGGAAACCAATTTAATGCGCAAAAAATAAATGTTTGTTTTTATCGAATATGTGTAATCGAATCGTGAGCAACGTTATAAAAAAGGGTATAGAAATTCATAAAAGTTAGCCTATTTTTCATTTGAAAAAACGAAAAAGAAAAAACAAAAATTACTATAAACACAAAAACACACAAATTGAGACACTTTAGTTCAAACTAATTGTAGTGTTTAACACTGCATAAGCAAGAATATCTCTTAATGTATTAATTTTATTTTGTTATACTTTTCTTCCTTGCGCAATGCGAACACACACACACACAAACTCTCACACACATACACATATATAAACACGTACAGTAGGTACGAATAGTGCACGCACACACACACACGTTGTATTTATTGCATTTTGTCTCGCACAGCATTTTTCGGTTCTTTGCAAAGCACAGAAACCAGGCAGAGAATTCTCTTCCCTTTGTGTTTATTTTTTTTTTAATTTAATATAGCAAATGGTACAATGTTATTTTTTATAATTATTTTGAATTTTAATCAACGCTTTTGTGTGTGAGTTGAATATTATTGTATGTACGTATTTTAAGCGCGATTTATTTTTTTTATATTTTATTCATCATAAAATTCTACTAAATGTTTACTTAGTTTTAAAAGCAAGTAAATTTAACTGCAAGGTACATAAGTTTGAATTGTTTACACCAAAAATATTGAAATAAACAAAAAATTGTGTATATTTTAAAATGTATGCGTTGACGATTAAATATGTAATACACATAGAGTGCATATGATGAAATATTACAAAAATCACAAAAAAAAACTTCAATAATTATAATTAACAGTAAAACCAATTGCAAACAGCAAATTTGTTTAACAGAAATAAAAAAATAAAACCATCAAATGCTTATTGAAGTAAAAATTTTTGAGCAAAGTTAAACAGCGCGTTGAGAGCGGCATACTTTTGAGTGGCACTGTGTGCCCTCTGTTGACGTCAGCGACGCGGCAGATAAAGTTACAAAACAAGAACTACAAATTTAATATATATATATATATCTAGTATATATATTATATAAAATTATAAACTGAGAGACCCACACACAGTTGCATGCACTGTGTACACAAATACATTTGTGTAATTGTATTTGTATTTTGTGACAACAAAAGTCGGTACATTCTAGTGCTAAAGGCCGCCACATTCAAGTATTATACGTATTATTCATGCATGTATGTTACGCCCTCCCAGGCAAGTGAATATATCCCCATCGTATATGGAAAATATACTATGTACATCACTTGCCCTGGCAAAAGTGACCCCAATAATGGTTTCGTTTGTATAATCCCTCGCCCGAAACAATCGCATAAATAAACCGAGTTTTCAACTTGAATGTCCAGCTATAGCCTAACCCTCTTGTCGAAACCACTTTAGTACTCTGTTTAATGTTGTATCGAATTCTACGTACGTACATATATGCATACAAAAAAAAAAATAATAATAATAAAAGAAAAGAAACCCATGATAACAACAAATTTATTTAATATTATAGTTAATATCGGCTGTTTGAAAAAACAAAAACACACATATAAGAAATAATAACGTAATATCATAAATTGCGTAAAAAAGCTAAAATACAAATCGATTAAAAAAAAATTAATTGTAATTAATTTTTTGAAAATTCGAAAAGACAAAAATAAAAAAAAAAATGAAATGCATTCGAAAATAAAAACAGAAAGAAAAACAAAAAAAAATTAAAATAAAATAAAGTAAAACAACATGAAGCACTTGTAACAAATTAGCACTGTTTTATTAAAGAGAAAAATACATACTAGAAATAAAAAAAATATGGGAATCGCGTGGTTTTAACTGGAAAATAACTGAGTAATGGGAGGGATTAAACATTTAATTTATATTATAAATTAAATGTATCATAATTGTAATATGATAAACTGCTCATTACCACATCATATTGATGATGATTGCAATCACGCTATGTAATTAAATGAAAGTATTTTATTATAACGAACGGCAACTATCAACTCTACCAAGTTCTCTGTATCAAAACCCTTATTATAAGACTATATGCTTATATATTTTATCTTTGCTCGCACATTGAAAATTCATATTGAATCATTTTAGCTGGCTTAATTAATTATTAAAAAATGCATAAGAAAATCGAGTCTTCGACTTAACTATTCGATCAGCCCTAGCAGAAATTTGATTCACACTTAGTTACGAAATTTTTTTCAGAACTTTTCGTTTAGATCAGAATTATCAGTTGTTTGTAATTTATAAAACCAGACTTGAATAGATGTGCCTCTTATGCGAAATCAGAAATAGTATATTAGTATTTTTTTTCCATAATAGTACGTTGATGGACTATCGAACAGTACACGGCTTGATAATGCGAAGAAAAACAACAAAATAAAGACAGACAATATAATTCTACAATACAAGAAAATACTAAAAATATATTTTAAAAATATCTAAAAATTAGATAAATAAGAAAGTAATAGAGTTATTAGGGAGCGAATAGAAAAAGTATTAGCTATAATATGAGAAAAAGAGGTTCAATAAACTGTCAAGATCAGTTAGCAACCTGAGACCAAAAAGAGAGTCCAGTACCCGACAAGCAAAGCTTAAATTCATCGGCATACATCAGAACCCAAGAGTGACTTATTGCAGAATATCATTTATAAAAATTGAAAATAACAAGGGACCAAGATGGCTTCCTTCCGTATGTAACTCGGATAGATTTGGATAGTAAGCCTTTTAAAAAGACTTTTTGGGTTCTTAATGTAATATAATTCGAAATCCAAAGAATTAGTTTATTCGGAAATCCCAGAAAGATTAACCAAATAGTTTTGTTGATAAGCAATTATTATATTATTATTGTTGATAATGTTTATGTGAGATTTATGTATATTTTTTTCCAGCAAAATTTTAATTAAAAACAAAAACGACAAGCCGAAGCTATATACCCTTGCAATGCACATTGCACATTGGGCGGAAACGGTTTTTTTTTGGCAAGAACTGTAATTTGTAAGGTAGAAACTCGAAACTTGGAGAATTTGCGGCTCATATTATTTGTGAATTTTGAATTAATTTTTTTAAAGCTGCAACCACGCCCACATAAAAAAACCCCATTAAATATAAAAATGGATGTAAATTTTATTAAAATATATTTTCAACTTCTAAATCAAAATCAAAAAGTTCTTTACTTTTAAACTCGTCCTCATCTCCATATGTCTGGTCTGCAACTTCAAATGTTGGCAACTTTAAAAGTGCAATAACCTCTTTTGGCAGGTTTTGTGATTTTGAAGGCATTCTTGAAGTGATGCTTGATAAATAAGGATCAGAAGAATCCAAAGCACGGTGAAATACGTCTGTTAAATTGTTGAGTCGGCTATTTTTCCTGGCATGTAATATCCTATCACGCTTATAGTATTTGTTGCGAGCCTCAGATGCATTTTCGCCTAAGCAACCGACAGGAAGTACAGATGACTCAATAACCTGTGCACCGTGAACTAAAATTTTGTGGACCGTAACGGTCATTGGGTACCACGGATATTTCGACAAATGCAAACAAAGCGTCTCTTCACAAAATTTTTGGAATTTTATCGAACAAATTTCATATTCGCATGATATTACTATTACTACATTTATTAAAATATTTCGAAAAACCGCAAAAATTCGCAAATGTTTTAAAATCTACATAAACATATATATAATAACACATACTACCACATAATCACTTTTTTGAATCCTACTGTATCTTACTAGATATGCTCCACGAAACTCAATTATATTGAAGTTAGATTCTACAAAATTATGGTTTATTAATAACATTGAAAAAATAACGAAACAGAAGCTCATATGATTAAACACATATATAATACTTTTCTACATACCTTGATGTATATTTTCTATTTTGATGTATTAAAATTAGTCAAACCGTTTAAAAATGCGAGACTGTCAAATATTTACAAATTTTTCAATCAGACTGCGTACAGAAACCACGTGGCACAAAAAGCAAACTTTGGAGAGCTGGCGTAAGACGAGGGTTCCATAATAAAATATAAATTAAATATTTTCGATGAGGTGGGACAATTATTCACTGGAAACAATATTGTAACCATAAAAATATAAACTTTTTTTTTGGGGGTTTATGCCAAAAAAAAAACGTTTCCGCCCAATGTGCAATGGTTCGATTGTTCCTATATGCTTGGTTCTGATAACTAAAAACATTCAGATTTTAATTAATATTGTAACGTTTTTAAAAATACCCTATAATGTAATTTAGTTCCATATTAATTATTCAACAGAATTCCTTAATTAGGGATGAGCTCAGTTGGATACTTTCAAATTCGCAGCTCAACGAATAATCAAATCAAATATTGTAGATATTTATAAATACTTTATTTGTCTATTGTTGTTTTTACATTTGTAATATTTATAAGAACATGTTGTGTATATCGCTACTGGCAATTATATCTAAGCGCGCAGCTTCTCTCCAAGGGTGCACATTCAGCTCCAGATCCTCGACCACATGCTAACTCCTTCTGGAGTTGTAGCTGCAATAGTTTCTGACGCAGCGCATAGGGTGTTGGAGGCGTCGTCGCTTGCCTGTACTCATTCGCTCTATTTTTCTGCCATTTGGCACTGTCTGCCACGCCCAGTTTGTCGTAGGCGTGCTGCAGACGCAGCTCATCCTGCCGCTGAATGCTAAAACAGTCACTGGCATTGAGTAGTCTAAACTGTTGTAGTGACAGCAGGCGTTGCATGTCATCATTGCAATTTGTTGGTACTTTGGGCAAAGGAGAAGGTGATGCAGTGTCTCTACTTGGAACCTGACCCTGACCCTGAACCTGACCCTGACCCTGACTTTGAGTTAACAGGCGGCTGGCGGCGCATGCGCGTTGCTCATAGAAACGTCGATTGTCGGTGAGTTCGCAATGACTGTTGTTGTTGTTGCCGCTGCAGGTCTGCTCTCCGGTGCCCCAGCTCAGAACTTTGATGCGACTTTCACGCTGTTGTTGTTGTTGGGCGCAACCACAGGAGGTGCACATACTCAAAGTGGTCGTTGCAGAGTTGCGTCTACTAAAATCAGGACTCAGTTCGCTATTAGAGTGGCCCAGGCCCAGGTTCACGTTTATTTTCTTATTCGGACGCTTTACAAACTGCGTCGGCTGCATGCTTTGCCTGGATGATGACGTCAACGATTGGAGATCACTGCGTAACCGTGTCTGGTGTTGCCCTTGTTGCTGAAGTCTGCTAATATGGTTCGTTGACTTCAAAATGCTGTTGGAACTGCCTAAGAAACTTCCACCGCTGTGACCACAATAGCACCTTTGCATTTTAATGCAGCTCTGTTAGTTTTCCTTATATTTTGTAAGATATATTTGAAAATGATTTGGCCTGCGCCCAAGCCCCAAAAAATAGTTTGCGTGCTCACAGAATGTTCAGCGACGACTGTTAAGCGGAGGGGCAACCGGTTTTCAAGCACCGACACCAACAGCGGATAGTGTTCCCATGCCGAATACCGTTCCATGCTCTGGCCACCGGCTCGCCTCGTTTGTTTATATTTGAACAACAATTGCGACAGTTTCCATAGACACATGCCGTACCTGCTGGCCGAGGACCTCGTACTGCTGCTGTTTTTGGGTGCTCGGCTCGATGAAGAATTTGTTGGCCAAACGAAAGACTTAGGCAACAAACTGAAGTTATGGGGTTTTTAGTGGTGTATTGCGTTAGTGATTAGAACTAATTGGTTAGGCTTTGCTGCCATGGGAACTAACTGACATTTCAAGTGTTGAAATGCGACGGGATTCTGTTACCATGACTTATTTTTATTTTTTTATATTAGTTTCCAATCATTTGAATGTGTATACTAACATTAAAGTATAATCAGGTGTTGCACAAGGCATCAATTTTGATTCAGTTGGAACCTTGGTATGCTTTTATTGCTTCAAACTGTTTTTGGAAGGTATTCAATTTAAGAGACAAGGTGTAAATATTTAATCGATTCTTTTAAGCCATTAGCTTTTAACTACGCTTCTATAGGAATTCGTTGAAAGTTAAGAGCAACACTTCGTTTAAGTTTCCTAATATGTACATATGTATATCAATTGATGTACATATATGCTCCATATAAAAGTTTTTTGGTTTAAAAGCCTTTTATTTAGGAAGTAAGTAAATCTATTGCATTTGCCAAGAGTATTTCATTGTAGCTTTTCTACTTTTTATTTCATACACAAATATATATTAAAATTCAAAAAAGCTCGACTCTTCAAAGCTTTTCTTAAAAGTCTCCGTAACATTGTCTTTAAAACGTTTAAATATTTCATATGTAACCAGCTTTTATATAAGTAACACATTTGTATAAAATTATTTAATAATACGCTAATTAATGATTACTTCTCTGTCCCCGCCCATAAAATTCCCTTTACAATTTAATGATCCATATCGAAAAATGAAAGTGCATTGTAGGGTTGCGATGACCGGGAGTAATCGTCCTACCCCTGTTTCCATTATTTTACTGTTGGCATGATAGAACCGATCCAACTACAACATCATTCATAAGTACATATATGTGTTGCAGTTGCATTACATAAAGCGGTCTAGCGGAATGCAAAAGTTGCCGCAAAGTGTGGCTTGTATATACATGTTTATGGGACAAAGCTCGGCGTGGCAATAAATGAAACTTCATCGTTTACATACACTGCGAAAAACAACAAACATCTTCTGGGGTTACATTTACAGTTATGACTGGAAAAGTGATGAGCATGGTGAATTTTTTCTTGAGTGTTTTACTAATTGCTGAATAACTACCACTTCTGTTGACCGATTTGGACAAATGTATACTTAAAATATTCCTAAAAGAATTATCTAACATATGAAATCTTAAAAAGTATTTAAACAAATTTTTTAAAATTTTTAAAGAGCTATTGAAATTAAAAAATTTTCAAAAAATGCAAAAACTATTCACATTTTCCAACTTTGAGGGTTTATAATGGCTTTAATTCTTATTCGATCCGGCAAATCGTTAGAAAGGGAATACAATTATCTATTGATATGCGGAATGTGCTTTAATGATGTAGATATGAATAAATTAGTGCAAATACTGCCAAAAAACTAGCTATTTACGTTTTTCTGGAAAAAAAGGTTTGCATTTTTGAAATCAGCGCTCAAAAATATATCAAAAGTAGTCCATGAGAGCCCAGCTCTCTCGATGAAAATAAAATTTGTAAACTAGTGTTATAATTCTTTTTTTGATCAGACGATAAGTGAGGAATATACAAACTACTTTTAAACAACCAAATACAGCTAACTTCAACCCGACTCAAAAAGATCCCATGAATATATTGACAAGTTTTTATAATATCGGACAATACTAAGTAAAATATCCTATTCTGTGACTTTTTGTGAGTTTATGTTAACGTCCTCTGTAACTAATCTGTCTTAGTGTTTAACTCAGTCTGATATTTATACAGATATATGTATATATATATCGTATCAAATTTTGTGCTTGTATAAAAAACTTGTTTTTAAAAATATCGAAACTAAGCTTACCAGTTCCATACAGTATTATGATTTTAGCAATCTGCCCAAATTTTATCAAAATCGGACTACTATATCTAATAACTGCAATAGAAACGATCTGTTGAATATTGCACTTGTTTTTTAAAGATCATTGCACCGTTATATAGTAGTTACGGCATGCCGAAGAATGCAGTGTTTAACTCGATTTACGTATAAATTTGTAAATAAAACGGCTGTACAAGTTCTAATATTTCTATCAAAAACGAAGTTACCCCAAATATGCGTACGAACAACGTTATCGTAATAGTTTGGTAATTTTATAACAAATTTTTTTCTCAGTGTAAATACACGCATATGTTCAGCTTGAGCCAAGGAAGCTTTCATGGGCCGGCGTCGCACCACAGCGCCGAAGCTCAGTATAAAATTCGGACGTGTGGAGCATCCCGCGAGCATTGCGTGTTGATAACTCGACGTGCTAAGAAGAAACGCTTAGCTGAATTCGCAGTATTAGCAGCAGCAACAGCTATTCGGTTGCTTGTGCGTGTGTGTGTGTGTGTGTGTGTTTAAGCCAGACTTTACAATTTGAGGTAACTCCAATTTGCAATACAGTTTTCGCATCGCATCCGTTTGAAGCTACTACAACATCATGTCAAAACAGACGACATTTTTATTGCTGCTGCTAATCGCTGTGGTTGCGCAGGAGACGTCCGCGCAAGATTTGCGTAAGTAACATCAGCTGGTAACAGCAATAACAAATCCAACTACAACAAAATAAAAAAAAAAAACAAATGTGCAAAATAGTTTGACAAGTGTGCTTTTATTTGCGCATTTAAGTTTGGCTTTGGCTTTAGCTTTGGCTGCTTTTGGACCCAGGCCCACCAGAGCGGTTTATGGCCAAAACGTGATCAATATGGTTTATTAGTGGTTAGTTTATTTGTTTCGGCCTTTTGGCTCTTTGCCGAAGGTCAGACACTGTAATATTCTCTAATGGACAGCCAGGGTGACATCAAGCTACCATCAACATCAAGCTACAGGATTGCCGTTAATAATATTAACTTTAACTTTATTTAGGTACCTAACTTTATTTACATCTTTCCATGGGACATTTAATTAAAATGCACACTAGCAGGGAATATAATACATGTGTATTAGGGATGATCAATTTCAAATATTCCCGCATTAGGGAACTGTAAATGGTAAATCATGTGGATGGAGCTTCAAAAGCCTTCGACGCTGGTCTCTAGTATTCAGAAGATTGATGGCTAGTTGATTTTTTTGATATGAGAATTGTAATAAAATCAATGTACATACATGTAAAAGGGAGAAGACAAAATAATTTAATACGCATAACATTTTCACATATTAACTATTTATTTTTTAAATGTGATTTTTTGTGTTTATCCAAGCTAAGGAAAAACCAGGCAAATCTAAAAACAAAGTAGCCCGCCAAAAAGTCTCATCAGCTATATAATAAACACATACTGTATAGTTGATAATACAGTGCACGCTCGAAAGATTAAATCAATAAACAATATTTAACTCTAGAGAGCACTATTATTTTATAGACTTTCAATTACTATAAAAGTGAACCACGCAAGCGTAACGTATCAAAAGCCAGAGTGTCTCCGACTGAGCTAGTACTATCGACAATATGACCATCCTGTACTTAATTAGTTCACTCGATTGAGCGTGCACTGTGCCTAGGGTAGAGTCTCAAATACACAAGTTTAAATAACCGATAAACAGCAATAATTCGCATTGCTCTTCTGCAAACTTATCGATTAGGTGCTGTCAACTAATTGGCGTGGTGCTGCTAACTATTTATATATATTTTGCTATGGCTAACGAAACACAACTGAAAAGCACTAAACACTTATTAAAACATTCAGGAACTATTTTTTTTTGTATTTTGATTTGACCAAACCATGAACTTTGCCGTCAATATGAGAAAACGGACCTAATACGAAAAGTTGATATGCAAGCGAATTGTAGCGAGATGCAGTTGCAGCTACAGCTATAAAACACCAATGTAATTGTTATGCAATGGAAACTGGTTCACAGCATAATGGCATATCAATATCGGAAAACAAGTTTGCAGTCAGTCAGTGGATCACTTCCGCTTTCTGTTGACCACAAACGGTGACACATATTTTACAACAAGTGGAGTAGATATATATGTATGTGTATATGGATATATCGCACTGTTGCCGTAGGTCATGAGTGACTTTGATTTCTCGCTACATCTTAAAGATAAATAACCGTGCGCTTCGACTTGGCATTGAGACCCAATAATATGCTGGCTCATTTGGTTTTGTGGCTTATACATACATATCAACTTAAGTATTTCAGCTACTATTGTATGAAACAAGTTTTGTGGGCAACGAACTCTGCCATGTGAAGTACTAGCCAGTGGAATTTATTGATTAACTCGTGGGGTACTATTACATATTTCCAGAGGAGCGGGACTTCCGCAAAAACAGTTTCAATGTCATGATCAAAATGTTTTGTATTATTTTTTCAGCGGACAACTTCCCCAAGTGCAAGCGCGGTGAAAACTTTGACAAGTGCCTGGTGGATGCTGTTAACCAGGCCATACAATTACTGAAAATTGGTTAGTACAGATACCCATATCCATACTAATTAGGTGTATAACAAGCAGGGCTACTGATTGTACTAATTGTACCATTGACAGGCAATAAAGAATTCGGCATTCCGCCACTAGAGCCGCTGTCCGTGAAGAAACTAGTTATAGACGCCGGTAATGCGCCGATTAATCTTCGTCAAGCCTTGAAAAACGTGAAGGTGCACGATATGATCTCGACGAGCAAGATACATCGGTACAGGTAATTAACAGATTGTCGACAATTTTAACAAAGACAACAGATTCTCATGTAAATGTCTCTTGTAGAACCGATTTGGATAAACATTTAATAATATGTGATAGCAAAACTGATCGCATTGAAATGATAGGGGACTATGAGATGACTGGACGTATTCTACTGCTGCCAATTACAGGCCATGGAAAAGCCAACATTACCCTAGTCAATACCAAAATCGAGCACCGTCTGATTGGGGAACCCTTCGAGAAGGATGGTGTTAAGTACATGCGTCTTAAGGAGTATCGCGTTGCCATGGAGCCCAAGCGTGTTTATCTTCAATTTGAGAACCTATTCAATGATAAAACTCTGTCAGAGGGAATGAATCGTTTTCTGAATGAGAACTGGGAGACAGTTTTCAATGAATTAAAAGTGGGTTATTCCAAGAGCTTCGGTCTAATATTCAAAGAACTCTCAAACAAAATTTTCGAAAAAGTACCTTTTAACAATATATTCTTAAGTTAGTTAAGTGCGCGACATATAAGTAATTTATGTATATTGTAATTTAGTTAATAAATTTTAGAAAGCGGCTTACTGATTTAACCTTACACTTGAAAGAAATTAAAGGTTTTCGATAGCATGTATTTGATTACAAATCAGAACCGACATCTACATTGTTTTATTATATGTTTTTATTTATATATAATGTCGCTTTTTTGAGCGAAGCTTTTTATTAATTTTAGATTATGCGCAAAGCTTAAAAATTTTAATTATTTACGCGAATAAATTTAAAGTAGGTAAAAGCTCGAACAATCATTGATCTACCCATAGAGTCATCGCATATTCAATTTGTTTCAAACTGATGTTTCAAACATCAGATGCTTCTTCCCCGTTTGATTAAAAATTAAAAATAATACATTATTCATCTACAATTTGTAAGGTGTACCTAATGTAAATAATTATAGCTTCTACTGTTTGGCCTGCTCGTGAGTCGCCAATCAGTCAGTCATGTTGAACAGTTTTATACATAGACATAGATTTTGTTGCCTTGCGATGAATGAAAAACTTACGATATACGATTCTCATATCTGTTTCAGTTTTGGTACTTGGTACTTTATATGCTCTGTTGTGCTCTCATTTCTATTTGAGATTTGACTAGGTCACTGTAACGTGTTCACTAAAAATTCGGCCGGTGGGAATAATTAGGTTTATTATCGAATTTAAGTTTTGCGGCAATATAAAACGACAGCATTATAAATTTAATTATTTAATTTTGAATGACAAAATGTCGTTTCTAATTGAATTCGCAGCCAAGACACAAACCAATATTTTCGACAAATGACAACATTATTTTAACAGTGTGAGAGCATTTTTTGTAAGGTGTGGAGCAAAATGTTAAGTTTTGAGCCAACGAACATATGACGAACGGAACTAGATGAACAACAAAAACCAACATTTTCAAGCGCAAATATCAACTTCATTGGTTTTAGGTTTTAGCAATTAACTCTGGATTTTTGTGAAACGCAAACGCCGACAAAGTGCCTGTCTGCAGGGCAGATAAAATGGCCAGCATGGATGGCACAGTGCCAGAGGCCAAGTACCAGAAACTGGCGAGCGAATACTCAAAGGTATCAAAAACAGCAACAGTTTACGCCCCATTCGCCAACATATTAATCTAATTTAATCCACATCCGCTCACAAACACAACTGTATACTCATGTAGCTGCGTGCCCAAGCACAAGTGCTGAAGAAAGCGGTGATAGATGAGCAGGCAAAGGAGGCGAGTCTGCGCGAACAATTGCAACAGAACGCCACATCGCTGAGGCGAACAGAACAGGAAGTGGACTCGCTAGGATTTCGCAACAAACAGTTGGAGTCTAGGGTCTCGCAGCTGCAGCAAGAACTAACGGAGCACGAGCAAGCGCGCAAAAAGAAGGAACCAAACAAGCGCGGACTGTTGGGTGGGACCAGCAAACAGGAGCCGCCGGGTGATGCCCAAAATACAAATGCGGCGCAAGAAGCACTCATATTTGAAGAGTTGCAAAAAAAAATCATGGAAAACGCACAGCTGACATCTTTGGTAAGCTTTGACAAAGTCATAATGCACATAAAATAATTAATGGCACCTGTTCCCATTCTTCGCAGATCGATGACAAGCAACGCGACTTGTTGCTGCACACGGAACGCATTTCAGATTTGGAACAGAAGCTCGAGAAGCGCATTGGTGACCAAAACGAACTGGAAAAACGTTTGCGAAAAGAAGTGGAAACCCTGCAGCACAGAAACTGTGAACTCGAAACAAAGCTGGTCGATGCGGCTAGTATGGTAAGTCCGTAAAGGCTCGCCAAAGGCATAACTACATTTATGCTTTGCAGCTGGGCAGTGAAGATGCTCTGAGCGCCACTGGCAGCGACAGCACGCCACTGCACAATCTGCAGCAACAGCACCAGCTTAATACCAATGCAGCCTTAACACTCACTGCCGAGGAACGCATTGCGCTACTGGAAAAGGAAGCGGCGCACTGGCGGGCCCAGTACGAAGTGGCTAAACTTAACCAGAACTTAAACTCGAACTCGAACACAAACAACATGGATCTCAGCAAAGCTTTGAGCGATGCTAGTAGCATTTGTAGTTGTAGCACAGCTGCTGCAGGCGTCACTGTCAAGGCTTGCTGCTTGGAACACAAGGGTAGCCAGCGGGCGCGTGATTCGCTGCAGGAGCCACCAGAGCCTCCTACCAAGGAGCAGCTTATATACAGCGCCTTTAGCAAAAAGTTCGAAGAACTTTTACGTCTTAAGGCGCTGGCAGAGTCGCGACTGCGTTTCTTTGAACAGGAGGCCTTGCATTTGCAAATCTGTTTGGAAAATGCCACACAAGAACTGAAAGCCAAGGACGAGCAGCTGTCAAGTCTGGGAGGTGCGCTGCAAATGCTTGAAGAGGAACTGGTAAGCATATGCTAATTAAGTGAACAAACCAACCATCCGAATGTTGTTCACCTATTTTGGTCGCTTCGTACAAACTATTAAGAAAGCTTATTAAGGGATATTACTGTTATTTCTTCTCGACCAGGGGCAGCTATATATATATATATATATTAGTAAGATATATATATATATATATATATATCTTACTAATATATATATTATATATATATATATATATATAGTTCGATTAATAACTAGTAGATCAGAATAGGAGAAGGCAAAAGTTCAATACCAGCTTAACGCACAAAACAATATATGTTTTCATTGGTTGGAGTTTGTGAAGGAAATAAAGGGTTAGGCATTCTTAAATTCGGTCGAATATGTTTACCGATGGGATTATCTGGATTATGGAAAGTACCATAATCGAACAGATCGATAGAATCGGCTTATACAGAAAATAGAAAGAAATATTGCTAACAAATCAATGAAAGGAAAAAACATAAAGGACGAACTTAACGAACGCTTCGTTCTTATGACCTAAAAAATAAATCAGTGAACATTTTTTAATTAACTTTTAGTCAATGCACAATACAATGTCAATACCATATCATTTATTTTCCAGACCACGACGCGCATTAACTATGAAGAACAAATCAGCGTCCTTACGGAGCAAGTGATTAACTTAAGTGAACAATTGGCTGCCTGCAAATGAACATCTGCCTCGCTGTTTTATTGTATATTTATTTAAAAAGTAACCAGGCAACTGTCCAACATAGCCAATACTATCCTGTTCTCGGCTGGTTGAATATCGAAGAATATCGAAGGAAATCACGTATATTAAAGAACACAGGATATAGACAACTAGAGGATAACAAACAGAACATGACATAATGATATTATCGTTCTTAAGCTCCAACTGAATCTGTTATGTTCTTCCTGGTTGATATTCTATTTGAACACGACTAAACCCGATAATCAACTAGCCGTTGACAGGATAGAGTAACATTTTTTAGGATCAAATCAATGCAGTATGTATATAGCTGAACATATAAATTTATAATGTATGTTTTAAATATTTCACTAAAGCTTAATAAGCAACGTATAATATATTAATTACAATTTAATTGAAAATGATGAGCCACAGGAGCAGCCTTGTTCGGCTAGCGGATTGGCAATGATGCGAAAGCCCGCTCGTATCAGCTCCATTTGATAGTCAACAGTTGCGCCGCCACAATAGTCCAGGGAGACAGAATCAATTACCACCTTGGCGTGCCCTTCGCCAAACTGCAGATCATCTTCGTTAAGTTTGTTGTCCAAATCAAATTTGTATTGGAATCCCGAACAGCCGCCGCCCTCAACCATTATGCGCAGAAAAGACCCATCATTGCATATCTCTCTTAAGCGTTTTAGACAGTTTTCGCTTACTTGCAGCTGCTGTTGCGAATTCGAGTTAGTTGCGGTCGCATTTATGTTTGCGGTGGCATCTTTAGCGGCTAGACGCAGGCATGCTGCAGTGTGTAGCAAATTTCTAAGAAGCAAATTTATTTAATGCCGTTATATGCAATTAAAATGTAAAGTTACCTTTGCAGCGCAGGCTTTGCCAGCTGACGCAACATGAAAGCCATCACAGAAATGTTTAAATACCAAAACACCGATTTTCAGTTTAGAATCTCGTAATCAAAACAAAAGTATCAGCTGTTTTGATGCCTATGATGTCTTTGTCAGTGTCAATACAATCAACTATCGATTACAAAAAATAGCTGATTGCATATTAAAAATACCAACATGTATTTTAAAATATCTGATGTATTTCTTGCACGTTTTTGGATGCCGAAAATGTTTAAACTCGAACTTTTAAACCGAATTTGATCCATGTAGTGCCGGCAATTTTCGAATATGAGAAGAACATTTTCCACTTTAATATTAAAGTTGCATATTTTCAATATTAATATATTTTATGGCTGATTACTATCCGACTTGTCGGTAACAATTGGGAAAGGAAAAAACATCGAGAAAGCTATAATAAATTAGTAAGACTTACTTTAATTGTAAATTCCTAAAAAGGAAATAGTTTACCGTATAATTACATTGGTAACACTTAATCGATAAGTTAATCGTAATACATCATCAATATATCGATAAACATACAAATGCGTTGCTGGATCAGCGCCTGCGCTTTTTTGTGGCTTGTTGTGGAATTTGTGAACGTTGGCGTTTGATTTTATACTCAAAAAGTGAAGTTTATTTATTGAATGTATGTAAATGTTTTTAGTGCTTAGCTCATATTTATCCTGACGATGGCGCTTAAAATCACCGCTAATTCCAAGCTTGACACAAACAGCAAACAACACAACCGATTTTTGAACGACCCTGAGCGTGTCAAAAAAGATCTTGAAAAAGCGCGTCGCATAACTCGTTTACAACAGGTAAGGCGTAGTTGCGTTTTGAGTGTTTACATTGTACATTTCGAAATCCATCAACAACGCTAGGTACGAACAAGATCTAGCAGCTTGGCTCGCGACATTCGTCAAAAGGTGGCCGCAGAACAAGATCGTCAGATAAAACAGCTGGAAAAGGTCAAGCAGCAGGAGTTAAATGTGTGGCGTGAGCATGTTATGGCCAAAAAACACCAGGACTACCGCACTTCTGTGTTTCAGGTCGGCGCCGCCCATAGAGCAGCGCAGGTTGAGACTGAAAAAGTTGAGCAACAAAAGCAACTGCGCGCTGCGAAAATAAAAAATTGTCGTCGACTTGCGGCCAAGCGTTCCTGTGCCCCGGTTGTGTTGCATACAACGCCAGGCCAGAATCTAAACGTGGAAGGACGCGCCACCGCAGGCACACAAACACCGGTACATGAGGGCATCGAAGGTGGTAAGGAAAACAGATTGTGCAATAATCAAAACTGCAGCATGCCTAACAGTCTTGATAATTGTAAACACAAGCGACGCACTTGCTGTCGAGATACCGTCAATTACCAAAGCGAAAGCAGTGATGAGAAGGAGACGATTACATTCTCTGACAGTAGCAGTGATGAAAGTACAGGAGAACCTAGAATTGCCGGTGGAGGCAAAAAGCTACAACTGACGCCGCCAATCATATTGGATGTTGACATAGAAAGCGAAGATTCGCTGCACAACTACACACCTGATGGCATCGAAATAAACGATCGCCACATGCAAACTAATCGTAAATTTAGTCGTGTGGTGCGTCCAATTATTGACAACTCGGAGTTTGGGCAACGTACACCAGCTGTCGACTGCGTTGCAGCGCGACCGCGCTTTACACAAATCTCAGACTTGGTGGGTCGAGGTGCAAAGTCAACAGAAATTGCGCCGGAAAACCGACATGACCAACAGCAGCCAATGGACGCGCCGCGCAGCCCCACCAGATCTCCTACCCCTGCAAAAACGTCTACCAACTCGCCCAAAAAGCTGCCACCTCCCGCTAGAACAGCAACTGCATCGACTCGGGTTAATCAAGCTGCCACCCGCCGCTTCTCACAACCAGAACGACGTTCCTCATTGAAAAGTACAACTAAGCAACCCGCTCCTGCAAAAGTCGTAGATGCGGGCATAAGGCGTAACTCAGCATCAACAGTGGAAGCGGCAGTCTCGAGCACGATGCAGCCACCGTTACCAATGCCAATTCAAGAACAGTCCAAACAACAGTCGCTTAACACTCAAATGCCTGCAAAGGAGACCATACAGCAGCCGCGCCTCCAGCAAATACCTATGCAGCAGCCACCCGTGCAGGAGCTGCCCATGCAACAGCAGCCTATGCAGCCGCTTGGTCCATATGTACAACAGCCAATGCCTCCGCATCCTATGTATGCACCCCAAATGATGCCTCCTTATCCCATGTTTACATATCCGATGCAACCTTATCCAGTGCAGCCCATGCAACAATATCCACCACAAATTGCCTTTCCAGCAGAGCAAACCATGCCACCTGCTGCCGCACAGACCACAACTGTCGCTCCAACACGCTCCACGACCACGCATTCGACTGTCTCTGCGACTACATTTGTGCTGAATCAGGGACGGAGCTCAAACAGCAGTTCACCTCGACGTGTTCAGTTCTATGATCACAATAATAAATATCAACGCAACTATGAGGCGCCTCCAAAAGCAGTGCAAGTCAATTCTGCGGATCCAACACACATGAATGCCATGGAGCATGCGCGCATTGAAACTCAGCTGATGCAATTGCGCGAACAAGAGATGGTAAAATTACGGTAAGCGTGAAAGATTTTAATTACATGGGAGAACTTTTTACAACCTGTACCCCTTAAAAATAGGTAAGGCGGTCATAAAACAGTGCAAATGTATATAACAAACAGAAAGTATATATATTCATGATCAGCATTTGAAAAACAATAAATCTCAGACACTATAATAGCTAGAGACACCAAATGTGAGCAAATTTTTGATGATATAACTTTTCAATTTATAAATAAATACATATATACTTATATGTACATATTTACAAAATATCTTGTATTGCTCGCATACGTATGTCAATCTAGACTTATTTTCTTATTAAAATTTTTCCCTCTTTGTGAACAACAGAGCTTATTTAAATAGAATCGGTTCGAAACTAAGAAAGTTAATATCAAATTCGTATCGAATAAATTTAAATCCAGCCTGTTGTTTAATATATGTATGTATAGTGTAATTTCTTGAAGGGCTTACAAAACTATTCAGAAAATACAATTATCCACGAAAAATATTTAAAAATTGACTAAACATTTACACCACAAAATAAACACCATTAAAATTTTAGACCGATCAAGCCCACATGTCGCCTCATAAGCAACCGGACAAACACCCCACTTTCCTCCACCAACAAATCTCACTTCACAAACACGAAAAATATTTAAAGCATACATTTTTACTGTACCTCTAAAGAGAAAATTAGTCAGGACCTGCCGGACTCCCGATCCCGATCGGAGATGTCTGCTTATGCTTGTTACATACATTTGCACAGCCACTTGCCATGCTTTGGGCTGCTTGATTTGAATGCGTATGTATATAAGAGTATATGTGTTAGCGGATCTCGAACTGGATACAGGGCGTCCCGTTGTCGATTGAAAATATTCGTCTATAGAATTCTTACTTGTTTATTTTAGGAAAATTACCGATCAACGCGGCGAGAAGGCGCTGCAACGCGAGCAAGTCCGTCGAGATTGTGCCGAGTTGACGGAGAGATTGGATGCATTAACGCAACATCAGCCGCAACTGTTGCCTAGTGATGTAAGTTAAGTGCTTGCTACCTTAACAGTCTTGGATAATAATTGTTTATCATTCTTGACACTTTTGAACTTAGGCTAACTTTATACCAAGCCATCGATTTGCGGATTTGGCGAACCGACGTGAGCAAAAAATGAATGAGGCCATGGAGCAGATGCTCTTGAGACCGGCTATTGTTACCTGTCCCGAAGTGAGCGGGCCCAAATTGGCAAAAACTCAAACCAAATCGAATGCGGCCGCGACCGCGGCCATCAATGTGGGCAACCCACCAGCGGACAAATCAGATGATGGTGTCACCACTGAGAGCTGTTCCACTTTGTTGCTCGATTATGTCAATGATCAGAGTAACCAACTGCGCACAGAGTTGGAGGGCATGCAGTCCAATTCGACCAAGTCGATTAAATTGAAATGTTTACTGCAACGCATTGAGAAAATACGTGCACAGCTGCTGGCTGAACTGAAAGCTGGCGAAATGGATGGTAACAATGCACAAAAAGTTATCGACTCCATACGCAAGGAACGGCAAGACTTGAACGCAAATACGGCACGCAGTCTAGACGAACGCGAAGTGGAATTGCGGAAGAAGGAGGCACTGCTAGAGCAACGTTTGCGTCAGTTGTACAAGCAGCAGCTGAAGACTAATTGTCAGCAGGAACACAGAAAGAATGACGACAAGCCGGTAGAGATTATCATTAAAGTAAGGAGCGACGGCACCGTCAAGCAGTATGTGCCCAAAAGTAGAATTCAAGGCAGACAAACGCCTAAAGCAACAGCAACGACTGAGCAGGACGGCAGGCCAACAGCACCTTCAATGACGGCAGAAGGTGAAGCATTGGCTGAGCACACCTTGAACACGGTGCAGAATCAACGCCAGCAGTCCATTGACTCAAACTCCACATCGTACCGCGAGCTGCCGGCCGTGATTTATAAAAATGTAACAACTACACACGCCACAACTTCGATTCCTGTTCAGAACGAGCCACTGAATCCTCTTATCCGTCAATACATTGAGCGCTTGCTGGGGATGTCGCGAAAATCTATAGATCAGCTGGCTGTTAGCAGTTCGGATGTGCCATCGCTCCCGGAATCGATCATCAACCAATCGCAAAATATTTCCTCTGGTGTTGCTGCAGATGAGACTCTGCTTGACGATCGAAACGTAGAGCGCGTGCAGGCCTTTATTCAGGACAATCGAAGTTTCATAAATGATCTTGAAGATACGCTGCGTAACCAACAAAGGGAACAAGAGCAACAACGAAAAATACAAGAGCAACAAAAGAAGGATCAAGAGCAAAAGCAGAAAAAACAAGAGCAAAAACAGCCGGATAAAGAGGGCAGTCGCCTCGATCAAACTTGGATGAACCGTTTATCCCACAATCAACGTCAGACACAAACGAAACAAGTACGAGAACTACAAACACAAGCACAACCTGAGAAACCTTCGACCAGTCGCATGGCAAATACTGCCAGGCGTTCCATTTCTACGAATATTACGGATATAACAAGTTCAAAAAATACAGCACGTTTTGTAGTCAGTAAAGTACAGCAGCAGGTCACACAAACTCAATTACAAGCTGATGAACAAACCGCATCACGTCATATAGAGCGCTATTTGCAGCTCACCGAAAACTGCTCACAACGCATTGCGGAACTAACTGATCTTATTACCAAGGTGCGTGAGGAGAAGCAGCGATTGGTGGAGGTTACACTGACCTCGGCAAGCGATGGAGAGCGGCATTCCACAGAGTATTTTGATTTGCCGGGACAGAGACCAGATCAGGCCCAGGCGCGTTCGCGTACACTTTCAGATCGCAGCGACAGCCATAATACGTCGCCGCCATCTCATTCGGAAGCGTTGCCACTGCAGAAGCATAAGGCAACCGGAGCCAGCCTTGATAGCGGAATCTCTGTTTCACGTCCAATAACAGCAATGGGCCAGGATCCGCCAGACGCAGAGCCCACATCATTGCCCTTATCAATACAGAGTGGCACGCAGCGTCGTGGAAAAGCTCCACCGGCCACAATTCGTCGCTACAGTCCACAACTCGCGGCCGAGGAACAGGCACATGAGTTGTCCACCATTACGGAGGTGGACACGCCTGCTCAGTCACATATTGTGGCACCTGTGCCCTTTCCCAGCTTCAAGCAGTATGCAGAAGAGCTACAACTTGATTTAACGCAACTTAATCTGGAGCAAAGTGTACGACTACAGCACGAGTATCAACAACTTATTGATGTCTTTAGACAGAGCGGCCGCGATATTGATTATCGCGAATTTCCTACCATCAATGCCTATCTGCACGAAGCAACTGCCACAATGACTCATGTTGAAATCGACTCGCATGTGGAACAGCCTTTGGGAAATGATCAGGACCCGTTCCATCAGCTGCCTGTGCCCAATTTGAGCATGCGTGAATTTCCCAATCGTCGCGAGTATTTGCAGCAGCTGCTAGCAAGGCAACCGGCTGAGCAGCGCGAACTTATTGACAGCGCAAGCTTGGAGCTGGAGAGCAGCGACTCATTTAATGTAGAGGAGGAGCTACGGCAACGGCGCATACTTAAGACGTCATTCAAGCGAATCCCTCCTGCAGAAGAACAGCTGGACTTTGAAGTGGCGAGCAGTACCCGCCGCGAAAGTATTCCACCAGAAACTACCGCAAATCCGCCAAGTGAGAGCTGCATAGAACCGTTGACTCGATCGCACTATGAGCGATCAAGTATGCAGAGGCACATCAGCATGCGTCAAAGATCAGCACGACAACGCCCGGGTGAGGCTGATCTACCGAGTAGCAGCAGCAGCGCTTCACCAGAGTCAGGCAATTCAAAGAGAATTCCTGGTGGAATCTTACATCCTCAACCCTCAACAAGCCAAACTGAGGATGCGCCCCAGGAGGCTAGCAAAATGGGACGTTCTCTTAATTTGCGCGAGTTTCTCACCAAAGAGTTGCTGAAGCAACGCCATCAACGTTACAGCAGCTCCGATAGCACAGACGATTCGCCGAAAAGCAATATATTGCAATCGGTCATAGAATCCCTTTCTATCACGGGTTCATCTCATACACCAGTGTTCGGCCATGGCACCAATGCAACAAATGATAGACAAAAGACCTCCACACCTGTTGGTGGCTCAATTAACACCGGCCAGGAGAGATCCGGTTCACTGGAAAGCTTAGACTCACAGCTATTCTCGGTTGACAGTCGTATTTCAGTGGTAAACTACGCTGATGGCACACCACCGATACCATATGAAGAGCAACAGCTGTCTGGAAAAGGGTCTGCGCCCAAAACACCAAATCGAAAATATCGCAATTGATGTCTATTTATTCAAAATTCCCTAGTTAATCGTTTTTTATGCACATATGTATCTCCCATTATTTATGATCCAATTATTAAGTTATGCACAATATTATTAAAACGCGACCTTGCAATTTTTATGTCAATTTTTTATGTATATTTTAATAAAGAATTTAATTAAGTTTACATACAGTTTTCTAACTAATGTTTCAAGTACATGAGTTCACAGTGTGGTTGTTACTTGTTGGTCTGATTATATCTGGCCATGATGTATAGGTTTCTTCTAACAAAAATTATATACATACTATATGTATAAATATATTTTTAATAAGTAGTACTAGCTAATGCGTAAAGGGGGTAAAGTGAAAAATTCTTATAAAATCTTATGTTGTCATACAAAAGAACAATAAACTTGCAATTTTGTGATTATATTTTATAGAACACTGAAGTACATAAAGCTTCCAAAATAGATTGGTAAATTAAATTTTTTTTTCAAAATCGTTGGGTATTTGTGGTATGCACCAACATACGAGTATACGATGAGAATTGTGTAAAGTATACATGCTAGAGTATGTATGAATAATATCTAGGAACTTTTCACTTAGCCCTTTGATCTGCATTTAATTTGTCTTTACCTTTGATGTAAAGGTATTTCTAAGTACAATGCATTGGTTTAACCTATGTAATGTATGTATGTATATATAAGGCAGTATAACTACAGTTTTTAATTCATAAACTTTACGGAAGAGTAGTGACTGATAATACAACCAATTCAACTCATAACTAAATTACACAATTCATTCACAAACAAGTTATAAGTATATACTTAAATCATTTTGGTATGGCTTATGATTATAGACGCAGGGTTATTTATATATAAACCTGAAAGTGTAAAATATTTACCTTTTCGCTTTGGTTTGATTGTTATTTGATTTGATTATACTTACAAAGAGGTTTAAAAATATGTTTTTATAAATTGTAACTTCGTTAGGGTCTTTTTGTGATCGTATAAGCGGGTCACAATCAACTTTTAAGTTATTTAAGACAATTTTGGAATTAATGTGAATCGAAACGATTCAGGTACTACTGTTGCTGATCGCGAGCTCGTTGCTCCTCCCGCTGTTGTTGCATCCGCTTAAACGAATCACTAGCAACCTTTTTGAGAGCGTCGGCTTCGCCTCCAGTAGCCTCAACCATTTGCCTCAGAACGCCCTGAGATTTCTTAAGCAGCAAATGTGGCACATCAAATTCCACTGCATTGCCGGCATCCATAACTATGATGCGATCCGAATCCATGACCGTATGCAATCTGTGAGCGACAGTCAGGACTGTGCAATGCTGGAACTTGACTCTAATTGTGTGCTGAATTAAAGAATCAGTTCTGTAAATACAAAAAAATAAAAACGATCAGTATACTATTTGGCCATTAATGAGTTTAGAAGATGCGGCATTAAATTTAAAACTTTGAAATATTATAATTTTAAAGGCACACACAATATTTAATTAAATATTGCAAATGCAAATAATACTAAAAGTTCAAAAATTATTTGAACTAGATACTAACTGTGGATCCACATTGGCAGTAGCCTCGTCCAGAACCAGAACTCTGTTATTTCGCAGGATCGCACGCGCTAGGCAGAGAAGCTGTCGCTGACCCACACTAAAATTACCGCCACGTTCTGTAACCATAAAGTCCAAACCTGGAATGGCAGTCCGAAGTTCGACATCCTCAAGAGCTCGCCAAAGCTCAGCATCACTGTAGCGCTCAAAAGGATCAAGATTATAGCGAATGGTTGCCGAAAAGAGAACCGGATCCTGTGGTATGATCGAAATGCGGGTGCGCAACGTTTCTAGTGAGATTCTCCCAGTCTCAATACCATCTATATAGATGCCACCTTCAATATATGCCAGCCGAAAGAGTGCGCCAATCAGTGAGGATTTGCCAGCGCCAGTGCGACCCACAATTCCCACTTTCCAACCTGGCTCAATAGTCAAACTAAGATGTTTGAGGACGGCTGAGCCATTGGGATCGTAGCGACAGCTCATGTCGCGGAATTCTACCTGTCCAAGCGTAGGCCAATGTTGTGATGGTTCCTTGCCTTTGGCTGTCGACTCCTGTTCCAACTCTGTGTACTGTAGCACCCTTTCCACACTAGTCATCTGCTGAAGGGACTCGGCCACCTGGCGGACGCCATACTGCACCATTCCAGTAAGTATCATAGCTTGAGAGATTGCCAAGCCAACATTGCCGCTATATGTGCCTAAACACAATGTATAAAGCTCTCATCAATATATAATTTCTTAATCATAGAGTCCTTAGACTTACTCTCGCTTTTAATGATGAAGCTAAACGTTACTGCCGTGAGAAAGCCGCAACTTACGCAATCCAGCCACAATCCCAGTGCCGTATTGACCGCCATAGTCAGTTGCCAGACGCTGCTGTGGACATCTTGTAGAAGATCAAACTCCTTTGCTACCACATCTTGCAGCTGACGCGATCGTATGATTGACAAGCCCGTCAAGGACGAGCTGAGGTGCGAAAATACGGGACTACGGCAAATGCCCTCCAGACGTTTTAGATCCTGCGAGGATCGCAGATAAAGCTTCAGTATAAGCATATCTATAATAGCCACAATCAACATGGCAGCTAACAACACGGGATTCACCACTGAGATCACAATCAGTATTCCAAACATGACCAAAGCAATTTGAATAAAGTCCATCATAGCTCTTGGCAGCAGTTCATCAATGGCTCCCATATCCTTGGAGAATCGATTTAATATACGACCCGATGGATTGGTATCGAAGAATCGCATAGTAGCATGCAGTATGCAACTGAACATTCGATCATGCAGCACTTTAGAAGCATGCATGCAGGTCTTGAAGAACAAAAATCCTCTGAATGTGGTCATAATCACCACACCGATGATAAGACCACCATAAATGTACATGCACTCATAGGTCGTGAAGCTGGTGGGTTCCCCCTGGGATCGTAAATACTCCTGCTGCGCCCAGATATTCGAAAAGTAATCAGAGCTACTACACACTACTTGGGATAGTAACATAATGCACACCATAAAGCTAAAGCTTAGAAAGGTGCTTCCCGCATGAAAGTACTCGTACCAAACACGTCCTGATATTCCTCCCGAAGCTTGTGCCTCGGCTAGTTCTTCATCATCCTGATCGGCGTCTACTTGATCACTGTTGCTAAGCTGTGAAAAATAATGTATTACTAAATAGATAATTACAAAAAAGTTACGTTTGAAGATAACAAAATCATCACTTTGATAGAAATAACTTAGCTCTCATAATCCCACAAGCTACCCCAAGCCAAAGGCACATCTAATGTTCTGATGTTACTCACCGACTTGCTGCCATGGGAGCTGCTGTGTTTCCGCAGTGGTTGATAGCCATCTCGAACACCATCAATGTAGGGTATATCATCCTCATCCTCCAACTCTTCATGGGTACTCAGAGTTGTACTAGAGCCATCGCTGGCTTTTTCCGCCTCCTTTGGACGTTCCAATAACTTTGCAAAGTCCAAATCACTATTAATGAGATCCTCGTATGTGCCTTGCCTTAAAATGCGACCATTATCCACAATAACAATCCAATCAGCTTCGGAGAGAAAGTGCACTTGATGTGTGACCAGTATACGGGTCGCCTTCTGATGAGCCAGTCGTCCACGCGGTCCAATGACCTCGTCAAATAGATGACGACCAACATGTGCGTCTACGGCACTCAGCGGATCATCCAGGAGATAAATGGATGCAGGCTTGTAGACAGCCCGCGCCAGGCTAATGCGAGCACGTTGCCCACCAGATAGTGAAGCTCCACGCTCTCCTACAATCGTCTTGTCGCCGCTGCTAAGCTGCTGAAAATCAGTACTCAGGGCACAACATCTGGTTACCTCCTGGTATCGTTTACGCTCGTATTGTTCCCCAAACAGAATATTGTTTCGGACAGTTCCGGTAAAAAGCCAAGGTTCCTGCGATGCATAAGATAATTCGCCCTGTATAACAACACTGCCATCAATAATAGGTAGTTCACCGAGAAGCAATTGAAGCATTGAACTCTTGCCAGCGCCCACCGGACCAATGACCGCACAGAGCTGACCTTTCTCAATGTACATATTAAAATTCTGAAGTGTGCGTTGTGGTTTCTCCTTATCCCAACTAGCAACTATGTCCTTTAGGACAATAGCTCTTGTATCGCCACCATCTTGCAGGCGTTTATGTGTTAGACCATGTACCTTCTCATCACGACCCTCCAACTGAAGAAAAGATTGAATACGCCGAAGGGACACAAGCGCTTCAGCTCCAAAGGTCACTGCAAGCGGATACCAAATGGCAGCCACCAATTGCAATATATTATAGTAGCTGGCTGCGGAGAAAACGAAGTCCGCAGTAATCGTCTGTCCCATGAGAGCTGCTGCCGCCAAAGTAATGTACAAAGTGGAGCGCTCCGTGAAAACCATGGTGCTGAGGTAGAATCCACGCAGGTAGGAGGCGTAGCGGATTTGTTGAATCTCGCATCGCCTGGCCTCGGCCACGACGGCCTGAAAGGGTTTCTCCCAGGCGTACATCTTAATTACCTGGATGCCCTGCACCAGTTCATTCATGATTCCCACGCGAGCATCCGTGCGCTCTGCTATGCGCATTCTTAAAACCGAGGTTAGTTTGCTTAATGCTGACTGTAAGGGCACAGTTTTTAAGAGTAATCCGATGACACCCACTAGGGCAGGGATGCCAATGCGCAACCATATGAGATAACAGGTGAGCACCGCCTGTAGTGGCATTATCCAGATCCAGTGAACAAAAATGAAGCCATAGTCTAGGCGATTGACATCATTCGAGAGTAAATTTATCAGATATCCAGCTGGAGTCTGACCCGCTGTTTTCATGGACAAACGGAGTGTCTTTCGGTAGATTAACGAGCAGCAGGCAATGCGCATTCGAGCTCCCATCAAGCGTTGACGCAGATCCACATGATGCAATAGAAAGCAGCAAAATAATGTTGCACCCACCAGTACTGTACTAAGACAATAAACATCATTCCAGATATATAAACTCGCCTCCTCCAGAGCATTCAGTTCTGTGAGATTGGATGTGCCAACGCTTTTAACGTGGTCTTTTTGGCCATTATCATTATCCAATGCATTGGGTGAATTGTCTGTAAAGAGTTGGCAGATAAGATCAAACACGAATATAATTATACTGTGTACCATTGGCATTACCTTGCGTTAAGTCTCGGACAGTGCGGTTCACAGCGTTAGTAAAATTCTGGGATTCGATCTGGCCAATCTCTGAAACGGACAACGACTGTTGCTGAAACTGCAGTAACAACTGTGCCAGAACGGCTGGTATCAGCGTTCTGTAATTGAATAGTATTATAAAATTTGATGATTTCAACCAATTAGACCACGTCTGATCTTACTTTATTACTATGTAAATGAAACATATAATTCCATTGACGATCGTGGGTCCTAGAAAACAACGGAAGATTGCATTACGTAGACGTGGCTTTTTGGATTTACGATTGGCACGTCCCAGCTCCTTAAACCATTCGCTGCAAAAGGTGTAAATTTAATAAAGGTTTGAGGGCATAAAAATACCGACGGGCTCTTACTCCTCTAGTCGATCGCCCAGCTGCTCCGAGTGATCCTCCTTCAGACATTCTGTTAGATCATCTGTATTCAGACCCTGTCGCGATCCACGATACAATAGTGGTACTGCCCAGGCAAATATCAGCTGCGATAGTATATTTGCATTTTGACGGGGATTTTTGCGATCCGGCTTGGCGCTACTATCCATTCTGTCATGTGATCGCAGCTACCTATTGTCGAAAATACATAAGGATCAATTAAATTTTCCTGCTGATAAGCGTTCATATGCATGTCCGCGTTAGACTCATCACATCTGGCATGTCTGAGTAGACTACATCAGCATTGTGATTCTCTGTAATGTTCCTTATCTATTGGGAATGCCACAGCCAACGACGACCTTGTACTTATTTCTTAGCGCTCTTTGTGCGCACATTACTATAAACTGATAGTCGGAAAACAATACTAAATTAGTCAGATTAAATATATGGATTCGGTTACTTTTATCTAAGAATGAGTGTGCAGTTGTAGCATGAATGTGTGAAACATTTTAAATAAACTTTCATTTTAAAGCATAAGTACATAGGGTATATTTTTTAAATTAAATTTCGAGCATAAGACAGCTATATGATAAAGTAATCTGATCCGGCAGTTTCCATTAAACGTACCATATTTTTCATCAAAATGGTATAAAAACTGAGAGGCTCTTTTACAGAGAGAAGATGAATGAATATATAATTTAAAAACGTTTCCTACAATACGTTACATATTTCGTGACAATATTATAATACCATTTTTGTGAAGGGTATGCAAATAATACTTGTAAGAATGAAAGCATTGGGCCTTATCAAAATTTAAAATATAATTGAAATAAATGTAAGTGGGAAGTACTTATAAAGCCTATGCACCAATTACTTATAATGCTTAAGTATTTTTAAATTTGTACTATCCAGTAACGATATCTAAGGCTTACCCATTTCACATTGCCCATTATAAATTAAAAAACAATATTCAGCTTAAAGCCATACACAGATCACGTTTTGGAAAATGTTTTGCAATTATTTTCATTAATTTTGAGTGTTTAGGGATAGCCTAGATGACTAATGCTTCTAAAACACAAGTACCTGGGTTCGATTCGTATCGAATTTCAAAACAATATAAAAGCAGGTTTTATATGGTCCTCTTAATTTGCTTTCATAACACCCTGTGTCCATTAAAAATTAGCAACTGGGTGGCATAAAACTGTGCAAATGTATGTAACAGGCATAAGAACCCATCTCCGACCATAAGAAGTATATATATTCTTGATCAGTTAGCCGTGTCTGTCTGTATGAACGCACAGATCTCGGACACAATAAGGGCTAGAGATACCAAATTTGGTACGTAGGTCGGTACTCACTCCCTCCACCAGTCTTATAGATACAATTTTAAAACTATTACTTTATGACACAAGAAATCATAATGCTGATTACTATATGCTGTGCAAATTTTATAACGATCGGATAACAACTATGAACGTAAAGTTGGGCCTTGTTTTAACCCCTAACCCCTAACATTACACAAAGTTTGGTTTTGATATCTTGAAAAACAAAAAAAGTTTTTCATATAAACACTCTTTATGAAAATGAAGTGTCTTCGATTTTTTCTCCATAGCTATATGATATAGTTGCCCGATCGGGCTGATTTTGACATTCAAACTACATATAATACCAAGCTTCATCTGTACCGAGTTTCATCAAGATAGCTCAAAGATAAAGCCAAAAATTTTGCAAAGAAACAGACGGACATGGCTATATCGACTCAGCACGTCGTCCTGACCTAGAATATATTAACATTATGAGGTCGGAGACGTCTCCTTCTATTCATTAAAAATTTGGAGACAAAATTATAATACCCTATTGCAAAAGTATAATAGACTATCAGCTGTCTTAAATACAAAACGCTGTTGCATAGTGTAATGAGCTTTATAGTAAAAAATGATGAAATACATTCTTAATTTACTTCTAAATAATACGGACTTCGAGCAACATTATCTGTCTATGTCGGGTCTATGCACGGAAGATATATATGTATAAATGCGTATCGGTCGTTCACTTAATTGTTTATTTGTTTGGTCGATGTCTGTAATTGATAAGATGCGACATTTAAGCGTAAATCAAACTGCATGAAAAGACGTTGACATCTTCACATTTTTTATGACAATAATCATAATTTTTATTAATTTGCGTACATATTGTGTACATCCAGAGAACTCAAATAAACGAATGGGATCACACATGTCTGATAAGCCCCAAAAGAAGAAGATCCTAAGCACACAAAAAGTTACTGAAACATTTGGCGCCATTTAAGATTCACCGATCAAATAATTCTTTTCAGTGTGAAGAAGTTGAATCTTTCAATTGAACTTTCAGTTTTCTTTAATGTTGTAAATTTTAAATTCCACAGTTTAATAGGCATCAATTAGATATTACTTAATTGTCATAGAGCTAAAAAAAGAGTGCGATCTCTTTGTTTGAATCAATTCTGTTGAATTCAAGGGTGGAGGAAGTCCTCAAGCTTCGTTGCACTTTAATTAAGACACAAGCGTTTATATAAAGCAGAAAGTCAGAAAGTCCCAACCGCAGCATTCTCTGTTTTCAGCCATACTTATCTTTGTTTAAGCTTAACAAACATGAAACATGTTAAGGACTATTTTGACTTTCGATTTCCCATAAAATAATGCGAATTAGAAAATGTTAGCTGTTCTTAAAACTATAAGTTAATTCATTATTTTGCTGAGTCAATCCCATGGTAGTCAAATCAATAAAAATTTTGTCACGTTCGTGCAGTATAGATAAAGTGTGTAGATATGTTTGTATTTATTTCCAGACGCAGATTAAAAACAAACTAAATTCTAAACATTTACTGTCGACAGTCAAATGCTCTTCGAATATTTGTCGACCTTCGAATATTTAAAATTATTCTGATTGGTCTGTTATGTAAATAATCACAAACACGCAACATATAGTGAACGCAATCAAACTAGTCAATATACGAGATGTAAATATCTGTTTTGAAAAGTATATAATAATGTATAAATACACCTTGATAGTGATTAAAGTTAACAAAAAATACTGATTTATAAATATTACATGTACTAATAATTTTATAAAATGTACACACAAGCGAATAATCTAATTGTTTTCGGTGTTTTAAGTATTCCTTTGAATATTTTTAGACAAGCTTAAGCTAAAACAATTTATCAAATGGCCACAAAAAAAACAAGTTAAAATATACCTTAGATATGCTAAATAGATATACTCGTTTACCTTAAAAATTAAAATTTTTTTCGCCTAATCTATTTAGGTCATAGCGTGGGCTGATATCAAAAGTGAAGAGTCGCATAGAAATTGTTAGCGATATATTTCATTGCCTATGATATACTCGAAATTCACTCCAAAGTTTTACTAACTTTAACAGTTTTGAATATTATTGACAGAACGGACTTTGCACAAACTTTTTTCATTGCGAATAGTAGCAACAATCGGTATATAATTCACCAATCCAAGTCTTAAATCCTCTGTTGTATTTCACCATTATTTTATGTCGTTTGTAAATGTTGTTAGATAGCAACAGTTGTTTGCACAATTCTGTTTGCAATATGATCATATACATAAATCACTTTAATTCAAATGTGTTTCAATGAAAATATACTGCTCATTGCACTGATTAATATTTATACACTGTGTGCATTAAGTTTTAAATAAAAGTATAACAATGTTGTACAAAGCAATAAAAGAGCGACGAACCTATAAATTATTAATATTCTTGAAATTAACAGGCAAGTCGATTTCGACAGGGTTGACTGTATAATCGAGTCGATTTCAGGGATATTATGTAACGGATACCGATTAAAGAGTAAGTTTCCCTTAATATTTTGTAATATCTCCAATATAATATAATATTTAATATAACGCATCTTCATTTGTAGCAGCATACTATAAGTATGTAATTTTTACATGATAAAAACTGATTGAAGATCGAAGAATACGTCCCGGAGATATTCATGCTAATTTAATGAGAAAATTAAATTTTTGTCTATATTTTAAAGCTGAATATAGGGTATCTTCTAGGCAAGAATGTTCTTTTCTCAACTCACACAAATGTACATATTTAATTCTAACCGGCATATCACAAAAAATACATACAAAAGTGCATATATATGTATATATATATATATGTACATACAGGTTTAATCAATCATATATAAATACTAAATACAATTCAACAATACATAAATAAGCCGGCAAGCAATGGTTTTGTCGGCAAGGGGTTTTTGGGGATTAAGGGAGCGGCCAGCCGTACAAATTGCTGTGGCCGGTGCGAGACGGGTTAATGGCATGCCTCCGAAAAACCGGAGCGGTTCGGTGGTGGTGGTTGCCATGCACAACGGCGCGCTTAAAAATAAAACACATTGTGTACTGACGGGCAATGAAATATTTATGAGAAATATTTAAAAGTGCACAGTGCAACGATAGAAATTTAATAGATTGTTTTAATGACGTATATTCACAGCGAAAATCATTAAATATATTTTCCATACGTGTATATTTACATACACATATACACATGTACATACAAATAAATGTACATGTGTTGATATTTATATATGAATTTAGCTCACATACCACGATAAATAAATGAATATATTAATTGCTTTTTATTAACGCAAATTTGTTTAATTTCGTAGCACCGTTTTTAGTATTATTATTTTGTTGCTGTTTTTATTTGTGAACCACTTGAAGCTTTCGATGTTGTAACTCGTGCGTAGAATACACCACACCACACAACAAAAACACAAACGAACCAACGCCTCTACCACCGATAAAAGCACCGACGCGGCGCACAGCTCGAACGCTACTAAAATGGATTCGAATAAGGCCAGTCTCTTCTTGCTTCTCGGAGAGTTTGTTTTGACAAACATTCGCCTCCTAATCGCGAAACGTGGAAACTGTGAGCGACTTTTGAGAGAGATACACATGTCTACAAGAAATTGATTCGGGAATTATATTATAATACAAAAGTATATAAATCTTGGTTTTTTAAACAACATTAACTAACATTAACATTAATTTATTTATTTCATTTGTTCCAATTATTATAGAGGAACATCGGCAAAGATAAAAGGAATAAAATTGATCTAAAGTGATTTAAATGTTTTTAATTTTAAATTTCTATTGTTTTTATTAAATAATTTATATTAAAAACCATAAACCATCTTACAATAAATAAAATATTTATTATCTTCTTCTGATTTCATAACAACTAAAGAAACAAAAAACAATTATTACTTACTATATTACTGACAATAGCGATTGGATTTCAATTTAATTACATCATTTGTAATTGTATATTTATGTGGAACCAAAACATTGATTCAGTGTATAAAAAGTGAAACATTTAAAGAATGTGTCACATAAAAAAGTAAAAGAAGGAACCGAGCTAACAGTCGTTCTCTGGTATTACATACGTTCCACAAAAACCAATCTTCGACTGCTTCGCACAATTTGCATGGGTAGCAATATCGAAGTGAGCGCATTTTCAGTCTACTCAGCGTCTATATTCGTTGGTTGGAGTTTCGTTTATTGGATTTGCGCATATAATTAAGGCACATTGGTCTGAGGGACTGCAAAACTGACGGCAAGTATCTATCAGATACTAAGGGCAGGTAGACACACGTTTTTGCCAAGCACTGGAACCAAGGTGCCTCCGATCTTATCGCAGCTCGATCCCAAACTCGGCCTTTTTATTGTTTGCATTTATAAGGCACAAGCCGGGTAGCATGTCGAGTCAGTTCTGTTTTGTCGGGCCGTGAGTTGGGTTCGGGCTTCGTGTCGCCAGTGCGATAGATAATTCAATTGTTCGGTTCCTTACATTGCTTCCTGCAGTGTCGCTAAGTGTCCTTTCAAGATTTTATTTTTTAAGAGATGAACAAGCAGCTGAGCCGCGGCCTGCTGCGCTGGGTGTTGCAGCTATTTAGAACTCTGATGTTGTACATTACATCTCAATTCAAAGCGGACCTTCAGATCAGTTATCCATGCCAGAGTCTACAGATCGTGCCCAAATATGTACCCATACCACGTGTCAAGGGACTACCCCTTGTAGGTACACTTTTCGATTTGATAGCAGCCGGTGGGGCACCGCAGTGAGTTGCAGATTTAAAATGTTTAAAATTGCAGACTAATCTGCGAAAGTCTCTCACAGATTACACAATTATGTGAATGCAAGACATCAGCAGTACGGACCCATCTTTCGTGAACGATTAGGAGGTACAAAGGATGCTGTGTTCATATCATCGGCAAATCTGATGCGCAACGTATTTCTCCAAGAGGGTCACTATCCGCAGCATCCGCTGCCGGATGCCTGGACCTTCTACAACAAGCGACATGCCTGCCAGCGTGGACTCTTTTTTATGTAAGTGGCTCATGAAATGAATTGCAAATTAAATCTTTACTTCTGACGTTGCGGAATATCTAATGGCACCAGGGAGGGCGCTGAGTGGCTGCACAATAGGCGTATACTTAATCGGCTTCTGCTGAATGGTAATTTGAATTGGATGGATGTGCATATTGAGAATTGTACCCGCCAGCTGGTAGAAAGATGGCGAACAAACACTGAGGAGGCGAATAATAATGGAAAACACTATGAGCTGCCGGAGTTAGAACAACAATTGTATCGATGGTCTATAGAAGGTATGTTGAAAAGAAATATAGCTTGATCTACGTCGGTGTCTCTATTTGTCATATTCTCCGAGATCTGTGTGTTCATACAGACTGATAGACAGACGAAAACGGCCAGATTGGTTTGGCTATTGATACTGATTAAAAATATATATACTTTCTATGGGTGGAGATGCAAATTATGTCTGCCTTTAATGGAAATTAGGAAATGAAACTATAGTTGGGATCTGTTCAGTTAGGGGTGGTGTTGTAATATAATATATAATAGAGGGGACCCATACGGATTACCATTTGCTAGTTGGGAAACAAATCTTCCTAACAAAAGGAAATCAGACTAAGTTGAACAAGTTATCTTGCTACATATATGTATATTTAACATTCACACGATATTATAGACTGAAAACTAACTATCCGAATGATCTTACTTTAAATTATTACAGTTCTGATTTCTATGTTTTCTTTTCAAATATATAATGTACATACACATGCAGCAGAAATTTCTGCATCTGTTTTTTGTGTGTTTTAGACTTGTACTACTTTTCTGTTCATTTTCTGAGACACCTTGGGCATGTTAAGTGTTAGTTTTACACAAATTGATGGCTTTATTTCTGGTTCAAACCGTATTAAACGGAGGCTTGATCGATTCACGATTCACGGGATCAAATCGACCCAAATTCATGGCCAAAGTGTTTTGGGATGTACATATTATGTATCAGCTCTGACGAATGTATTAAAAATACATAGCTTATTGTTGCATTTTTCAGTACTCTGTGGTATTATGTTTGGATCCAGCGTTTTGACCTGCCCCAAAATGCAATCTGCTCTCAGTGAATTCACACAGCATGTTCACAAAGTCTTCGAGCACAGCTCGCGGCTAATGAACATTCCCCCCAAGTTGGCGCAGCTGTTGCGTCTGCGCATTTGGCGTGACTTCGAAAGCAATGTGAGTGATGTACTGCAACAGGGCGCAGCGATCATTGAGCTCTGCATTAGCACACAGAAGGAGCAGCCCCAGTCGGAGCAGGAGGAGGCGCTATACCACAAGCTACAGGCTGCTGCGGTACCTAGCGAGATGATCAGACGCATTTTTGTGGACCTGGTCATAGCAGCAGGTGACACGGTCTGCAAATTAGTAGCTAATGCAGTATCAGGCATCGCTTAATTCATATTAATCTTTTGCAGACCGCCTTCAGTAGTCAGTGGGCAATGTATGTTCTGTCGCAAGATCTGGTGCTCCAGTTACGCATCGCTCGGGAACGTGTTTCAGCTGAATCACAGCTGCTTCATGGCTTAATCAAGGAAACTTTGCGTCTGTATCCAGTTGCACCTTTCATAGGCCGCTACTTGCCGCAAGATGCACTGATTGGTGGTCATTACATAGAGAAAGATGTCAGTTGCAAGTTCACACTCCAAACGACACAGATTGTTAATATTTATGCTGCTTACAGACATTGGTATTGATTTCACTATATACGTCCGGGCGCGATGCGTCACATTTCGAGGAACCGTTAAGAATTCTGCCCGAACGCTGGTTTCTCAAAGAGTCGGATCATGTGCATCAGGCTCATGGCAGCCTTCCCTTTGCCATTGGTCATCGCTCGTGCATCGGACGACGGGTGGCACTTAAGCAGCTCCATGCACTCCTGGGCAAATGCGCCTCTCAGTTCCAGATGCACTGCCTCAATGAGAAACCTGTGGACTGCATTCTGCGCATGGTTACAGTTCCTAACCAGAAGGTGCGTCTAGCACTTAAGCTGAAACCTAAACTGGAACCAGTCTAATTTTTATTTAGATAGATTATAAGCTAGGAAATAATACAATTCGTAACTTTCTACAATAATAAAAGCATGGCATAATTAGTCTTTGTAATTTAAATCAAATTAATAGTTTGTCTTGTAGTTATACATCTGAAAATCGGAATTTACACAACTATAAAATCTTAATTAGTATTTTGTTTACGTAAATCTTTATTTGTATCGAGGGATAGTCGGAAAAGGAAAGGTTTATTTCCCAATCATGAACTTCATTGGTTTCTCATTTAAGCAAATAAATTAAAATAAATAAATAAAAAAAAACTCGTTAGCATATTAAAATGTAAAAATAAGCAAAAAAAAAAAAAATATTTTGTAATAATTTTCATAAATTATAAAAACAAAAGGTTCCAACCACAGAGCTTATGCATCGGGTCGCCTTTTTGATCGCTTGCCTAGAGAACAGAGAACACACACCTTAGTATATACAAAAAAAAAAAAAATATCAGTTAACTCAGACTATGGTCGTGATATCTGATCTTTAAGAATGCCTGTACTGCGATCCAGCAACATAAGCAACTGATTATCTGGTCGTTGCGTATTCCGAGGCTGTTGCATTTCTTGAAAGGATTCACTTGCCACCCTTCTCAGTGTGTCAGCCTCCCCTCCAGTAACATCGACCATCTCTTTCAGTACTCCCTGCGACTTTTTCAGCAGTACGTGTGGAACATCAAACTCCACAGCAATTCCGCCGTCCATAACAATGATCCGATCCGAGTCCATGACAGTATGCAGTCTGTGAGCGACAGTCAGCACTGTGCAATGCTGGAACTTGACACGAATGGTCCGCTGAATTAACGAATCAGTACTGTAAGGACAAACAAAAAGATGTGAATATATATTAAATAAGTCTCTATTATAGTATTACGATACTAACAGTAGATCCACATTGGCTGTGGCCTCATCCAACACAAGGATCTTGTTATTTCGCAGAATCGCACGCGCTAGACAAAGGAGCTGTCTCTGGCCAACACTGAAATTGCTGCCACGCTCGGTCACCATATACTCCAGACCTGGAATAGCTGATCGTAGCTCCACATCTTCTAGAGCGCGCCACAGTTCTGAATCGCTGTACCGCCCAAAGGGATCCAGATTATAGCGAATGGTAGCCGAGAAGAGTACAGGATCCTGTGGTATAATGGAAATTCGGGTGCGCAACGTTTCTAGCGGAATGCTACCTGTCTCAATGTCATCTATATAGATGCCACCTTCAATGTATGCCAACCGAAAGAGTGCGCCGATCAGCGACGATTTGCCAGCGCCAGTGCGACCCACAATTCCCACCTTCCAACCTGGCTCAATAGTCAAGCTAAGATGTCTGAGGACGGCTGAGCCATTGGGATCATAGCGTAAGCTCATGTCGCGGAATTCGATCTTTCCAAGCATGGGCCACTGTTCAGATGGTTCCACGCCCCTACCTTCTGACTCCTCCTGTTCAAGATCTGTGTACTCTAGAACGCGCTCCACACTAGTCATTTGCTGTAGAGACTCGGCAACCTGCCGCACGCAGTATTGCACCATGCCTGTGAGAAGGATGGCTTGTGAGATGGCAAGGCCAACGTTGCCGCTGTACGTGGCTGGGAGATTCAGGGATTTTTAGGAGTATATTAAACTGTATTTTGTCATGTCTTTATACTAACCTTCACTGGAAGCAATGAAGCTAAAGGTCACTACCGTTAGAAAGATACAGTTTATTCCGTCTACCCACAGTCCAAGCGCAGTATTTGATGCCTCTGCTAGATGCCAAACACTGCTGTGCACATCCTGTTGGAGATCAAACTCTTTAGCTGCCACCTTCTGCATCCGACGTGAGCGGATGGTCGAAATGCCGGAGAGTGTTGAGGTTAAGTGCGAGAAAACTGGGCTGCGGCAAATGCCCTCCATGCGCTTGAGATCCTGGGAGGGCCGCAGATATATCTTCAGTATGAGCATATCAAGGATAGCCACAATCACCACAGCGGGGAACAACACAGGGTTCACCACTATTATCACAGCCAATATGCCGAATATAACCAAGCCGTGTTGTACAAACTCCAGCATGTTTCTCGGCAGCCACTCATCCATGGTTCCAATGTCTTTAGAGAACCGATTTAGTATACGACCCGAGGTATTGTTGTGGAAAAATCGCATGGTTGTGTGCAATATACTATGGAACATTTGTTCGTGCAATACCTTGGATGATTGCATGCACGTCTTAAGAAAAAGGAATCCACGGTAGGTGGTCATAGCCACCACGCCAACGATAAGACCTCCAAAAATGTACATGCACTCGTAGGTGGTAAAGATAGTGGGTTCACCCTGCGAACGCAGATGCTCCTGTTGCGTCCAGATGTTGGAAAAGTAATCCGAGCCGCTGCAGACTATTTGAGATACCAACATGATAAACACCATATAGCTAAGGCTTAGCAAAGTACTTCCCGCATGGAAGTACTCGCGCCAGACTCGTGCTGATATACCTCCCGTTGCTTGAACTTCAGCCAAATTATTATCCTTTTGACTAACCTTTAGCTGATTGCTCTGTGGGAGTGGAATGAATAGATTGGTATTTAAGATGCGAAGACTTAATCGACTTAAAGATAAGCTTATACAGCACATAAAAAAACATATTTTGTATCTGAAACATTATTCAATAGCTGCAAAACTCTAATTTTTTTAATTAATCTATCTGATTTCAATTGATATAACATAATTTGTTATAAATTATATAAATATATATACCTACATCAGATAAAGACTTAAGATTTTGTTATGAAATGATTGGGACATGTACTATAATTTTATATTGCGATTACGTGAAAATTATAATCAGAAAATATACTATGTATACTATTTATACTTTATATGGTTGGAGCCGTCTCTATCTGTCTATTGCGCAACAACTACATATATTATACACTTTTCTATATGATAAAAAAATCAGTAAAAGATTATAAACGTAAAAGAACAAGTATGAATGCTATTGGCAAGTATACCCGTATAGTCTTCAAAATCTATGCGTTCATAGAGACAGATGGACAGCTTAATCAATTTAGTGTGCAGTTATAAGCGTTTATGAAAAGATTTCTTTTTTAACGAACCTTTCCAATGAATTATAAGATAAATAATTATCCTGTTTAATACTCACTGACTTATTACTCAGAGTGGAGACACTTTGTTTCCGTAATGGCTTCGAACTCTCGCAATCGAGATCGACTTCAGTGCCGTCATTCTCGTCCAAGTCTTCAGTTAAGGGCGCCGGAGACTGAGATTGTGGTACGTCTTCTGTAGCTTTCACTTCGTTTGGGCTATCTAACAACTTTGCAAAATCCAAATCACTATTGATGATCTGTTGATACGTTCCTTGTGTCAAAATTTGACCCTTGTCCACTATAACAATCCAATCAGCTTCGGAGAGAAAGTGCACTTGATGCGTGACCAGCACGCGAGTGGCGTTTTCTTGAGCCAGACGCCCACGCGGTCCAATGACTTCGTCGAAGAGATGTCGACCGACATGGGCGTCTACGGCGCTCAGTGGATCGTCCAGAAGGTAAATAGATGCGGGTTTGTAGACGGCACGCGCCAGGCTAATGCGAGCGCGTTGACCACCGGATAGTGAGGCTCCTCTCTCTCCCAAAATGGTCTTGTCACCGTTGTCCAGCTGTTGAAAGTCGGGGACTAGAGCACAAGATTTGGTTACCTCCTGGTAGCGCTTCTTATCATACTCTTCACCAAAAAGGATATTATTTCGCACAGATTCCGTAAAGAGCCAAGGTTCCTGTGATGCATAGGACAGTGCGTCCTGCATAACTACACCCCCATTAATTATGGGTAATTCCCCCAGTAACAACTGAAGGAATGAACTCTTGCCTGCTCCCACTGGGCCAATGACGGCACAGAGCTGTCCTTTCTTAATCTGTATATTGACACTTTGTAGAGTACGGTGAGGTTTTTCTGTTTCCCAGCTCGCATTTATGCCCTTTAGGACAATGGCTCGTCGATCTGCATCATCGTTTTGAAGGTTGTGTGTAATGTTGGTATCCTTTGCCTCACGCTCTTCCTGTAACAGAAACTTCTGAATGCGGCCTAGTGAAACCAACGCCTCGGCACCAAGATTTAAAGCCAGGGGAAAGTAAACGGCCGCCACCAATTGCAGTATATTGTAGTATATTACCAGGGAGAACACGAAATCGGCAGTAATGCTCTGACCTCGGAGAGCGGCTGCTGCTAAAGTGAAAAATAAGGTTGTACGCTGTATAAAAAACCTGGTAGTGCGCTGGAATCCATACAGGTAGTTGGCGTATCGAAGCTGTTGGATCTCTCTACGTCTAGCATCAGACACCACAGTCTGAAAGGAATTTTCCCAGGCGTACATTTTGATGACCTGAATGCCTTGCATAAGTTCGTTCATGATTCCAACGCGTACATCCGTCCGTTGTGCAATCCGTCTACGCAGAACTGTGGTCACCTTGCTCAGCGCCAAATGGACGGGAACTGTTTTCAGAAGCAATCCAATGACACCAACCACAGCAGGAACTCCTATTTGTAGCCATATAATGTAACCAGTGAGCAGCGCATGGATGGGCAAGATCCAAATATAATGTGTAAAAACAAGTGCATAATCCAATCGGCTTACATCATTTGAGATCAGGTTAATAAGGTGACCTGCGGGAGTGGCACCCACCGTCCTCATGGAGAGGCGGAGTGTCTTACGGTATACCAGCGAGCAACAGGCAATCCTCATTCGGGCACCCATCAAACGCTGTCGAAGATAGAGATGATGCCATAGAAAACAGGCAACAAAATTGATGCCAACCAAAAGGCCGCCAAGACAATATGCATCGTTCCAAACATATGAAGGAAAACTTGACGTGGATGTATCGTTGTTCAGTGTGTTGGATGAGTTTCCTATGCAGATAAAATTAAATATGTGTATATAAGATATAGTTGGATTAACTTACTATTGGAAATATCGTTAATTGAAGTAGAATTGGACAGTTCATCGGCTATATAGATGGCAGTTTTAACAGCTGTATGTTGCAACTTCTGCAAAAGCTGTGCCAAAATCGCGCCTATAAACATTCTACAAGAGAAAAAACGATGTTATAGATTTATTTTGTATATGGGTTCAAGAGATTTCATATACTTGAGGCCAATATAAATGAAAGATAAAGCCCCATTGATGATAAAGGGAGTCCAGAAACAGTTCAACAACGCTTTGCGTAGATGTGGCTTTCTCGACTTGATACGAGCACACTCCAGCTCCTTATGCCACTCACTACAATGGAGTTAGATCATAGAATCAGCAGATTACACTATTGACATATACTCACTCTTCCAGACGATTGCCCAGTTCATCTGACTGATCTTCTTTCAGACATTTTGATATATCTGTCGCATTCAGACCCCGTCGCGATCCACGCAACAACAAGGGAACCGCCCAAGCAAAGATCAATTGAGATGGAAAGTTTGCTCGTTGACATGGATTTTCGCGCTCCGGCTTGGTACTACTATCCATTTTGTCATAAGGCAGCGTCGTTTGCGCTTACGTCAGATCGTTTAATGTGTGCTGAATAGAATGCCACTAATTTTGATACAATTACCCGCCGGAATAATCTTATCTGGTTTGTTTAGTGTGTTAAAAATATACATATAATCGCCCTAAGTAGAAATGCAATTTACAATAACTTCCATCGCATTATCTGAGAGTACAACACATCGCGAGTCGACTGTGCTCGCAATTCTAAATGTTATAAACAAACTACAAACCTAAATAAATATATACTAAATGAGCGATCTTGAGTTCTCTTTTGGCTCTCTGCGATTATCGCGTACATATAGACAAGCGAGCATCTATATCAACTTATAAGAGAAGAATATAATAATAAATTTGTCTGTGAATAACTTAATATTCTTGAATCTTAATTAATTATATAGCTGATAAAATTGTACAACAAAAACATTGCAACATTTTTTTTTTTGATGCCAAAGATTTAGTAACATTCCACTAAGATCAAAAACTTAGGTTTGTATTTTATTTTTGAGCATAGATCTTAATTACATGCGGGAGTCAGGGCTACGGGGATTTTGGGAACTTTAAATCAAAAATTTGTGTATATACTTTATATGATGGGAGATGTTTCCTTTTGCTTGTTATATACATTTGCACTTTAATTGAGTACACAAATTAATTTTTTCAATTGATCATTGCTACAGCAGTTTTACAATTTATTTTTCGGTGCGATTCTTTTAATATTTGATTTTTTCAAAATTAAGAAATTACCATTTGTGCCAAAATATAGACGGTTTAGGTTTAAGTTTCACCAATCAAAACCGAAAAGATTGCAAATAAAATACACAGTGCAATTTTTTTTATATACAACTCAATTATCAACCGATGCAAAGTGAGGGCTGATTGATTAAAAGATTCTTCTATATGCAGGTTCATTTATAATCGATTTAATGTGAGAGTTTAAATGAAAAGAGTTTACGTCACATTTTAAAATATTTTACTTAAGACCGCCTAGAGATTTTGGAATGACAAATTATGATAAATTTTCTGAAAGATTTTTTAAAAATATAAAATATTGAGAAATCTTTGTCGTTCTAATTACATTATTGACCCAGAACATTTTTTCGCAAACGGAATTGATGTATTACTTATAAAACAAAAACGTACTTACGCATTCACAAATATACAAACATTCAATTTCAAATAACGCAAAAAACATGAAGTAACAAATCATTCTTTAGAATTTGCTAGAATTTTAGTTTGTTTATTGAAGATGATAAGACATAGAAAATGTTATTACGGTTATCATATCTCAGTCGTTTGTCGAGCTGTTACAGTAATATTTAATATGGGTAGAACGGTGCAAAAATATGTAACAAGCAGTGAAAAAACTAGATCCTCAAGACATCAAAGGAGAGAGAGAGAGTAATTTACAAGTCATTGATTTCTTGAAGATTTATGTTATTTGATAGCGACCCCTACATATACATACATAAATAAAACAAATGTCATTCATACTTGTTTAAGGTAAATACAAGCAAGTGGTCACAAGTAAATAAATCACTTTAATTCTTATAAAAAATATCAATTTAACTACAATATTTAACTTCTTATGACGCCGTCAGCATAAAATACATTACAACAACACAAAATCCTAACAGTCCAGTAAATGCCGTTCCACCCCACAAGTATCCGATGATCGTTGCAAGTAACAACATGCAAAGTGATTGTATGGACGCCAATGGACGCAGACTAAGTCGTGCGGGTAACCTCTGCTCAAAGATGTCCACGTTGCCATTACTCTTTTCAAACCACTGTTCCGTCATAGGCGCGTGCAGAAATTGACGAGAAATTTTGCCATAGATATCGTCGCGAGCGTAGCAGGCTTCAATTCTGGTACCATACTATAATAGATCTCAAAGTCAATCAAAATTGTGCTTAAATTATATTTGTGCGTAAAACTCACTCTCTTGTTGATACTCTCAGATATTTTGTGTAGCAACCTGACTAGCGGCGTAATCTCATTAGTCTGTATGGGCAGCATTGCTGGATCAACAGTGGGTTGAAAACTTGATGCATTCAACGACATTTGAAGCGGCGTCAATTTTGATGTGTTCAAACAATCGGAAGAATCAAAAAAGCTAAAATTTTGCGTTGAAGGTGATGCAGGCGGAATGGGCTCTATAGGTAGTGTTTCATGCATAGATAAGGTTCCTTGATCCACCTGTTGATATAATATAAAGTTTTGTTATATTAATTAAATTTATTTACCAGTCAAAGCTGTAATCAACTTACGCCAAAAGTTCGACAGAAAGCGTCAATGCACTGTCGCAGCACCTCCGGTATACGACTCAACTCGCGAAGCATTATTTCATCTTGCGTAGACTCGCCCAAGATCTTTTTCAACAGATTTTTCACATAGCCCTCTGAGCGTTGGCGTTCCAATATCTCCATACGCAGTGCACTTATATTCCTCAGTACAGAATTGCGGGCCATGCTGATCACAAACAAAAAGCTCTGAATTTGTGAGTGCATATGTTCACTGAATAGCTTAGGTATGTTGGAGCTGGCTAATGGATTCCATTGGGCATTGTAAGAACTGTTGTGTGATTTGCTGCAAAAGTTAATTTAGAATTATTTTGAGATCTTAACTGTTAACTTTATGGTAATAGCAATTAGCCAGGCTTTTAAATTAATCATAATATTAAAGGACTGCTGCCTTTGTAATCAATATATTGTTTAAATTTCCACACAGATTCAATATGCATGAATTTGTGATATGTCTAAGAGTATTGTACCCAACTTACTTTAACATGTTGGCTTGGCGTTGCGGTGAATCAAAACCATAGGCGCTGCCCGAGTGGATCCTCTCAAAACGCTGTAGACGTTGAACCAAATCCTGCTGGGCAAAGGTTTTGGCCAGACGGTGCAACATGTATGCATTGCGATAAACTGAGTAGTCCAGACGTTCAAATCGAGGCAACAGTTGCATTAATATGTGAGTATATACGATAAGATTGTCAATGATGAAGCCGTCAAAACAGGTTTCAATAGGTGGTTCATAGCTTGTGCCCACACTGAAGGATATTAATAATAATTAGAAATGAAAATATCAACAAACTACAGCTGCAACTTACATTCTGTTGTTTGCCGCCAAAGTATAGCGCCAGGGCTGTATATAGCTTAGCCATAGCTCCAAGACAACACTCAGAGAACTGTCCAAAGGCCAGCGATCGATCAGACTGCAGAGGAAGGCATAAATCCGAATTTTGACCATGCTGAGTGACGCCTTGCGCAGAGCGCACAGTGAGCTATGATCCATGATCGCTGCATTGGCAAAGAAATGGATTTGCTTGACGAGCGTTCGCACGCCTCTCACAAAATCGCTGCTGGGCAGATGATGTTCCGACTCAATGTCGTAACGCAGCCATATATCTACAAAGAAGTGCAGCACGGATTCGGAGCGCCAGACGTAGGCACGACCACCCGCACCACTGCCGTCAGCAGACTGTGGTGAGTTGGCCTCATTGTTGCCACTGCGATACGAGCTGGGTTGTTTGAGGTAACGCGGCTGACGCTGAGGCTGCAACGACTGAGCGGGCAGCTGTTGCGGCGCCTTAACGCTGCTGCAAAAGCTGGACGGCTCGATGCGCGCGTCCGGATACTGTGGCAAAAAGTTGTCCAGGTACTCGGCCGCCAGCAACTGGTAGATCGTCTTGGAGCGTTCGTTGTGTATCTGCATCGCAATTGGATTGATGGTGTGTAAAGGTTGCAGCGCGTACAGCGCAAAGTGGAATATGAAAAAATCAAACGCATTCAATGACAGTGTGCTTACTTGATGCCTCAGCGGATCAAAATTCAAGAGATCTGCATAAAACATTTGTCCCGCTTGCAGCATGCTAATAAATTTACGCTGTAAATTAAAATATTAAAAAAATTTTTTTTTATTTAATTTTGATCTGCTGTGATCATGTTTGGTAGTAGGAAAAAATTATAATAGCCCAATAATAGTATGTGGGATTTGTGTCTGCTACCAACAACGACATATATGCATCTATCGACAGATATATCTATCGTTGTTCTGTGTACTTACCGGCAACAAATTAATATCAATGTCAAATTTGATTGTTTCATTCAGCAGACGATGGCAGATGTGCATCCAAATTCCGTCGACAGCAAAAAATTGATGCAGTCTATTAAAATAGTGGACAGCATTCTCCAACGTCGTCGTCCGTAGTCCCCAGCCCACCCCATTGCCATTAATTCCGAATATGGAATGCACGATGAGCGGGTAAAATTCCTGTAATTGTCGCACAGTACAACGCTCAAACAAGATGTCCAATTGCTGCAGTTTATCCAACAATGGCAGGTTGAGTACTGCGAGGATGTGGCTCTACAAAATGTATACATATTTTGTATTTATTAAAGCGTCTCCAATGTAAAAAATACTCACATTTAAGTTTTCTGGCGGCATTGGATGGGACATGTTTGCGGCGCTTTGTGTGACTCTCAAACTGTTGTTTGTATCACGGACACAACGTTGCCACCTCGTTCTTATTTTCAATTGATGTCGTGATCAATACAAAGTTGCACAACGAAATAAATCGGCGAGACCACATCTTTTGACCCATACTTGGAGTTCCAACCGATTTTGATATGAATTTAACTAACTCGATTGAGTAATAAATAAAATTTATTTTGCGCCAAAAAGCATTGTTTGAAAACAAGAGTGTTTTATTTATTATTAGATTTATATATTTTCTTTTCAACTGAATAGGAGTTCATTGATTGGTATATTATTGGTTCAAAAATTAATTAATAACTAATGTTGACATTAACCTAACCTACTGTTGACATTGTAGATTCTGGAGTTAGTTGAAGCAACATGTGTTCGGCTAATGTACATTATAATATTATCCTGTGAGAAGTTTTAGTTCTTAAAATAAGATATTTTGCAACCTTTCCCAAAAATATATATCGTGCAATATTAATTAAGTTTTCAATCACCATCCATACGAAACAATTTCCAAGCATGAACATTTTGCTTTCGCGTTTGTCACTTATGATATAGCTGCATACCATGCATAGTGCTGCCACTCGTTAACTATCGGTATTTATATCGGTTCCACTGCAAACAGTCACACTGGCCGCGTCTGCAGCCGGCGTTTGTTTTGGTGTAATTTTTGTTTAGCAAACGTTTATTAGTTTAAGTTTGCACGTTTTTTTAATCATCAAAATGAAGCGCAGAAGCCAAACGTCCAAGCAGGCGCTTCAAGAGGTCAGCAAAAAACCCAAGGATAAGGCAGGTGCGCTTACCTTAGACCAGTTCAGCTCGGATGTTATTTGGCAGGTGGGTGCTTCACTAATCAAAACTTAATAAATAATTTAACTGCAACGCTTTTGCTTTTTAGATAGCTACGCAGCACTGGTTACCAGAATCCAAGTCTGAGCATTTGCCTTATAATGCGGAGATCATTGAACGCATTTACACTGATGAAATGAACAGCGGCAAAGGCAGCGCTCGTCGCATCAACATGTTGGAGTTCAGCCAGTATTTGGAACAGTTTTTGTGGCCCAATTACAAGCGCGAGACAGCTACGCATGCTCATCTTATGTCCATAGTGATAATGGCCAATGAGAAATTCCGTGAGCGTGTCGAAGTTTGGAATGTGTTTGAACAGTTACCGGAACAGTATCCGGCATTCTTTCGCCACGTGCTGGAGTCATGCCTGCCTGATCATGCAACAAGTGGCATTAAGAGCACGCTGCGCGAACGAACGGCATTGCTTATGTTTCTCAATCACTGCTTCAACAGCATGGAAATCGAGCTATGCCGCGAGCAGGCCAAACGCCTAGTCTCGCTCTCAATGTGGCATTGCTTGCAGCCACGTAAGTACAAATTTAACACTGAAACTACTGCTATCCTAATTTAAGTCGCAACTATGCGGCTAAAAAAGAGATGATAATTGTATAATTTTGTTACGACGTATGTAACGCTTAGATAGAGACGTCTGCGACCGCATACAGTAAATATTCTCTTGATCAGGACTACGGAGCTGAGTCATGTCCGTCATATCCGTCCGTCCATCTGTCTGCTTGTATGTAAACTTTTTGGCATTGCCTTTAAGTTATTTTGATAAATCGGGTGTGAAATATAAATAAAAGAATTCTTTGGATACCGAATATATCTTTGTCACGTGTGTAGCATAAAAACATGACTTGTTATCTCGAAGTAAGGATCGAGAATAATGGATAACAAGTGATGTTTTTGAGGCAATATTATATTAAAGTATTTACCTAAAAAATTGAGTATATTCAATTTACAACTTTTTCATTCATTTAGGACGTCGGGAACAGGAGCTGCGTGAGGTGCCCGAATGGCGGAAATATTGGAAACGCCTACAGAAAAAGGAGAAGGATAATGCCAAGCCGGATGTAATGTGGGAACGACACTTTATGCAGAATCTTATCATAGACTTTCTGCAAATATTGGAGCGCGTTCCTAGCGAAGGCGAAGTGAACAGCAACGTAGTGCATTACTGTGAACGCTTTCTGGAGTTTATCATCGATCTGGAGGCACTGTTGCCGACGCGTCGCTTCTTTAACACTGTTTTGGATGATTGTCATCTGATTGTGCGCGCTCTGATGAGTCCGCTTGTGCAACGGGAGGAGGGTAAACTGTTTGGTCAGGTAGGTGTCAGACTTTGCTTTGTTTAATTAGTTGCTTGTATAAATTAGTTATGATTTAAGTACAAATCTCAATGTTTAACATTGTTAAACTACAAAAACACTTAGCATAGCTACGAATAGATCTTACAATTAGTTGATAGACTAAAGCCCGTGCTTATACTATAACTTGGCTCTAGCTCAATTCGAGCTTCACTTAAGTAGGTGGACGGCCTCAATAATCGTTGCCATTCATGTAGTGCAGCTCATCGCCCCAATCATTTGTAGATGGCGGCTCATTGTAGCAGCAGGACTTCTTAAGCAGAAACGTGACATGACGCTGCCTCAGTACGCAGATGTAGAGCAGCAACGGCGCTTGGAACGCATTCACTATGATGTGCGCATAGAGCAGGCCGTCCAGGGCCAGCCAGGACATGGTGAGAAACAGCCAGGCAAATGACATAACCAGCAGCATCAGCGAGAACATTATGAAGCTGCAAATCAAAAAAAGAGAAGAGTATATGGAGTCAAAGTGTCAAGATGAACAAAAAGTGAATATATTTCTCTTACTTGGCCTTCAGCTTGTGCGCAATGCGTCCATAGACGGTGCGACGATTTATCAGCTTACGTGTGGTCACATAGAAAAAGATGTTTATTATGATTGTACATGCAATTGGCGCAAAAAAGATGCATATGCCCAGCCAACCAATTGTCTGCTGTTCGCCGCGCATATTCTCATTCTTGTAGAGATCCGCATCAAGGAAGAAGTGCGCAAAGATTGCAAGACATGCCATTGTGGCTGTGCAGCCCCAGACATATGCCGAGTAGTAGCAATATTTGCGTCCATCGGTAACGCGCAGAAACACGTTCCTTGATCGAAACGTTTTCCAAATGTAATAGCCAAAACTGTTAAGCCAAAAGAATGCGCCCAATAGACTGAAGCACAGTATTATGTCCGCTACAATGAAGCTCACATGGTGGGTGAAATCTGTGAAAATGCACACCAGATCCGCGGCCTGGCTGACCATTAAGCACATGGCTATTGTAGTCACTATATTGCCAACCAGATCTCTGCTGAAAGAAACACGACAGATCATAGATAATAATAATTAATAATTGTGTACTTTTTACTGTGCAATTAACGAATGCGTCTATATCTGATCACTATTCATTCCAAAGCAACATCAATTGTGTTTTGGAATGAAATTGCAACCGAGTAAAATTGTGGATTTGTAAATAATTGCTCTAGTGCAGACACACCTAAACACTTTTCATAAATAATATTTGATTGTCTTTTAAAGTTCAGAACAACTAAGCATTTCGTATATAGGAACGGAGTTGATAAAACATAATTAAATGATAGAACAAGAAACATATTTTTTGTGAATAACATAAATCTTAAAGTAATGTTTTTTTACGGGCAATTGAACATATCAATAATTCGTTTTTTTTTATAAAAATAAGTCTGAATTTTGTTGGAAATAGGGGATGACAAGTCGAAGAAGCTATATAACTTGATATACTGCTCTATTAAATATAAGTTTAGATACCAACTATCATACTAATTCAAATTATTTTCTTGTTGATATTCGTCCCAATATTAATCTCTTAATAATTTAAAATTTTTCCAATTTGTTCTCCTGTGTGCTCTTCTATCTATGCACTTACAACTTTATCAGATAAATGCAATTATCTCACCTTAGCGTAGGCAATATGAAGTAGATGATGGCTATGATTAGCAAAATAATCAATGATATGCCATGAAATATGGGATTGAGAATTTTACGCAACAAAAAATTCGAATCATTCCAATTGTTTTCCTTTCTGGCCAGACAAATGTGTGCAAACAGACTGTGCTTGTGCTCTGGAGAAATGGCCTGAAAGATGCAATGAATATGTAATTAATAGAATGACTATTTCATATTAATATAGTAATTTTAAGAACCTTGTCCAGACAGTACTGTCCCTGTTCGTAATCATAATAACGCGGCTTATTCGCTTCGGCGAGATCCTCATCGTAATCCGACTGGATACCGCGCTGCTCTTCGGCCTCATCCTCGGCATTGGTGTAGTGTCTCAGTTTGCCATCGTCTAGCAGAACCAGTTTGTCATAGCTCTGCAAGAAGCTTGCATCAATACAATTCTATTTCTATATTTTTAATCGATTTTATGCACTTACACCTGCATAATCCAAAACAGGCCACATCTGTTTAGAGCCACAGTTTGGAACACCAATGACAAATTTAAAATGTGCCACGGGTCTGTTCTGATCGCCGCTGTAGCTGGTGAACATTGGCTCAAAGAAGTCTATAACAACAAAAGGAAATTTATATATAAGAGTATGTTTATACGAGTATAGAGGCAAAATGAATGAATGCATTAGCATCTGATAATCTCAATTGAAGAAGAGCGTCTCATTAATCGAACAACGGGTTCTGCTGCTACCCCAACAAGGCCAATCATAATAAAAGAAAAAAAAAGCACTTCAATCTATAAATATTTACAATGCATGGCCAGAACGTGCGCAACGTTGTGAAGCATCACAAATCCCGATCCCGATTTAATTCATGACGGCATCATCAATTCACTCAGAAATATATTTTTCATTCTCTGCAAATTGTGTTAATTTCCACTTCTATTGTGTTCCTTATGAATTGAATTAGTGAATCAGTTGGCATTCACAGCTCATTTTTATTATTCAACTATATATCTTGTAATCTAATTTATCACTGATTATATAGTAATTGATTATAGATACTATTCTGCAATTCGCTGACTTTAAACTTTTAAAAGAGCTTTTTTATACTAGATTTTTAAAAATGTGCCTGAAACTGGGGTAGAAACTTAAATTCTTGATTTCTTGATTTATTTTCACTTTTGTGAATGAAATTTAAATTATTCAGTCACTTAGAATAAACAAATAACACCAATTAACACTAATAAGTAAATAAATGCGAATATCTTTTATTTCCTTGTTAAATGCTAAATATCTTAATCGAATTGAAATGGATTTGTTTGATCAACAAATTACCTAAATTGTTAAATTTGTCCAGTAAATTGTTAAATTAAACTATTATTTTTAACAATAGTTTGATGTTAAATTAATTTATTGAATTGATAAGTTTTTATTGTACAAATGTAGCAACTGTTTGACCAATTTATTGTTTAACTATTGCCATATGGAACTAAGAGCATTTCGATGCCAGGCATTGGCATGTGGCATGCACCCTAAGAAACTTTGCTTCCAACAGAATTCCCTCACTGTGCCTCGCATAAATCATACTACATCATGATGACTCTGTTTGTTTTAAAAACAATGCGGTAGCTGCTCCATTGATTGCCAGCAAATGGGCCATTTAATGTTGGGCATATGTTGCACGGCAAGGGCCAAAAATCCATAAAGTTGAATGCCCCAGCCGGCGCAATTGTCGAGGAATAGAGGGGGGTCAGGTTGCCCTTGACAACCGCCTTGCTTTGGCTTTGGTCATAGTAGTAGGGTCATAGTAGTGGCTCAACTACAACTGGCTAACAACTTACCAGTCTGATTGACCTGCTGACACGTATTATTCACGTGTATCTCAAACTTCTCACAGCATTTGTATACCAGGACCAGATTGGGATCGTTGGCAGGCGGCGGCACAGGCGCCTGCATGGGGCTGGAGCTGTTGTTGGCCACATGTGCAGTGATGGTTGAGGCGCGCAATATGGCCAGAAGCGCTATGAAGGCGCAGCTGCCTTTGGCCAGATATGGCAAAATTAGCGCGCCAAGAGTTTTAATGAGCATCTCGCACGAATACACTTACAGTTACAGATATACACACACATACACATACAGTTACAGAAACAGATACTCGTACTTTGAATCGAATGCGTCATCAAGGCTGTGACTGTTGCCGGTTTCGAGTCAAGATCATGACTTGCCTGCCTAAACTAAAGCAACAGTTTTTGACTATTTTCTTGATACTTATTGTCTATATAGAGGTGCAGTTACAGTTTCAAACAATTTATGCTGTTGTTGTTTCAAATAGTTCACTTAATATATACACAATATAGTATTTCTTATATGCTAAACAAATTTTGTTTGCATTTTTATGCAGCTTGCGCAAAAAATTCCAAAAGTCAACGAGACGCTCCGCCAGCCAACTGACAACTGACTGAGTATCACAATGGGAGAGTCTCGTTCCCCCTGCTCTGGCTCTCTTAACTTCTAGTAACTAGCGGAGACAGAGGCAGCTAAAGAGAGCAGCGGCAGCAGCGCATTGGCAATGTGCTAAGTGTAGAGTTGCTGTCGCTTACCGCCCCTACCCCCTGTCTGTTACCATACTACTCTGTAGAGTCGACAGTCAGCAACAACCACCAAACACAAAAAAAAATGTTGAAGCAGGGCTTTGAAACCATCTTTCTCTTTCGCACACACACACATACACATAGAGAGAGTCAACCATTCTTTTTGTTGTTGTTTAAATTGGACGACGGAAATTATCAATTGGAGCAAGCAGGCGACTCAAAGAACCGGCATTTCCTAATGCGTGTGTGTGAGTGTGCGTATACCTCTGTGTGTGCGTGTGAGTGCCTGTGTGTGCATGTGTATGTGTGGGTCGTTGTTTGTTGTTTGTCTGGCCGTGTGATGATGTGATAAGACAACAAAGCACTTCATCTGGGTTATGTGCAACCCAGGAAACTGCAACTGCAACAACCCCTCGTGCCTTGTCTTTCAGCACTTTGGAGCAAAAGAAGAAGCAGAACCCAGCCCCAGCAGGAAGCCCCCGTCCTATCACACCTACAAATGTGGCATGTTTTTGATATATTCTGAAAATCTATACATAGTCAGAAATGAATATTGTAAATATTCTTAGCAAATTCTTGACAATATTTGTACATATAATGGGCATTAGTATAATTCAGAGGAAAGCTGGCTAAATCTAAACACTTAGATGTATATATGCTTCAAGCTTAAGCTTAAGTAGCTTTATTTGTGTTAAGTTAAATTTAACTATAAGAATAATAATTCTAATGCATAACCTTTTATCAATAACATGAGATCAATATATTATGTATATTCTATTTAATTCTATACCTTGATATATCACAAGGTGGCGTTAAATTTGCCTTCAATCTGTACGCAATTAAATTGAGTTTAAAATGTCCGTCACACTGATTGCAAATCCTTTAGCCCAATAAGGACATACATTTGTCTACTATAGTTGACAAACCGTTTTTTTTTTTTTTGTTATTTTGTGTTGCTCTTTTAATTAACTCTCTCGCACTCTCACAATGCCAAGTTAAGGTTGACAAAGTGTAGACTTCTCGCTGAGTTGCCCAAAATGATGACGTATTAAGCAAACGCACCTTAAGCGGCAATCGCAGACCGGCTGGCTAACAACTGGCAACTGGCTAGTGCTAACCTGTATGACAGGCTTAAAGAGAAAGAGAGAGAGAGAGAGCGAGAGAGAATAAAAAGAGCACTACTTAATGGATGTGTGTGGGTTTGTAGAATTTTGACCAGGTAGTGGTAGTAAAAGTTATGTTCCATTCAATGCACGCGTATAACAATACAGTACAGGAGCGGTTCAGTGCACATACAGTTTTAAGGCGCCCTTTACAAATAGTATTTTTATTAGGCTTGGACGGACAATAAGAGTGTCATACTATAGGCAACGTAACTAGGATATATGTATGTACATTGTGCCCAGTTTTTATTCCCATCAAGTTTATTTGTATATCAGGATGCATCTGATGTATTTTATTTATTTTTTATTATTTACAAAAATCTAGGCATTTGATCATCAATTTATATTATACACACGTCATTTATATTACTCTAGTATATACATGTATGTATATATGAAGGAACAATATAATCTTTACATTTATTAACGATAACATTCTATAAGTTATGGGTTTTAGATTTTCTTAAATCGACTTAATGATATCCTTCTCTTCTCACCTGTAGCTGTTAGATATGCTCAAGTTCTATACACGTTTCGAGATCAACGATGTTACGGGAAACTCACTCACCGATCATGATATGACTCAGTTGCATTATAAGAAGATAACCTCACTGCAACGTGCGGTGTTTGCCAAGTTCACTAAGCTGCGGGTCTTTGCATTGTCCAACGTGGCGACTGTGGACAATCGCGAGTCGCTGGAGAAACATTTTGGAGCTTTGGGTGCGGAGGGACTCAAACAAATTGCCTCGTTTCTTAATCTAGTGCCAGATGAGGCTGTGGAGCCATTCCAATGGCATCGCTTGGATGAGAAGTTTCTGCGCGAGTTGCTTATAACTCGCCATGAGAAACGCTGCTCACAGCTGGAGGCGCTTAACGAGATGCCGCTGTATCCCACCGAACAGATCATTTGGGATGAGAATGTGGTGCCGTCGGAGTATTATACAGGCGACACCTGTCTGGCCCTGCCCAAGCTAAATCTACAGTTTCTCACACTGCATGATTATTTGCTGCGTAACTTTAATCTGTTCCGACTGGAGTCCACCTATGAGATTCGTCAGGATATTGAGGATGCGGTTAGTCGCATGTTGCCCTGGAAGTCGGAAGACGGCGATGTCGTCTTTGGTGGCTGGGCACGTATGGCGCTACCTATAGCCAGCTTTGCCGTTGTCGAGGTGGCCAAGCCGCATCTGGGCGAGAAGAAGCCCTCGCGAGTCCGTGCCGATGTGGGCGTTACGCTCTCCGTACGTCGCGAGATCAAGGAGGAATGGGAGAATCTACGCAAACATGACGTTTGCTTCCTAATTACAGTTAAGCCAACGCAACCCTACGGCACCAAGTACAATCAAAGGGAACCCTTCATACCCCAAGTGGGCTTAATCAGCGTGCGTGGCTGCGAGGTGGAAGGCATGTTAGATCCTAATGGACGTGTTATTGAGGACGGCCCAGAGCCACGGCCACATCTGCCGGGCGAGCAGCGCAACTATCGCGTTTGGCTGGACTCAAATCAGTATCGCTTGGACATGGATGACTTGCAGGAGGTACAAAAGTGTTTGCACATTGATTTACATTATTGTAATTATTCCTTAACTTTCAGGGCGCTGATGATGTCTACGAAAGCTTCAACATTCTGATGCGTCGGAAGCCCAAGGAGAACAACTTTAAGGCCGTGCTGGAAACCATACGTCATCTGATGAACACGGAATGCGTGGTGCCACCCTGGCTTCACGATATACTACTCGGCTACGGTGATCCTGCAGCGGCACATTACAGCAACATGTCGAATCAGGAGCGCAGTCTTGACTTTAATGATACTTTTCTGGACTACGAACACCTGCAGATCAGTTTTCCCGACTACGAGCTCAAATGTGAAGCGCCTATAGATAGCAGAGAGCCGCCCTATCGCCTAATCTTTGAGGATGTGGCTCAACAGCGTGACAGCGATTCAGAGGAGCAGCAGACCGAGGAGCAACCTACCAGCAAGTCCATTAAAGTGCAGCCCTACAAATACGAGGCGAGAGGTCCCTATCCTAGCGATAAGCCCAAACAGTAAGTAACCATTGTAATCGAACGCACAAAAGATCGCAAACTGATATATTAAATTTCTAGAAATTGCATTCGCTTCACGCCCACTCAGATCGAGGCCATTCGCGCTGGCATGCAGCCTGGTCTGACGCTGGTCGTGGGTCCGCCGGGTACGGGCAAAACGGATGTCGCCGTCCAAATCATCTCGAATATATATCACAATCAGCCCAATCAGCGCACTCTGATTGTGACACATTCGAATCAAGCACTAAATCAGCTGTTCGAGAAGATTATGGCGCTGGACATTGATGAGCGACATTTACTTCGTTTGGGCCATGGCGAAGAGGCGCTGGAAACCGAAAAGGACTACAGCCGCTATGGTCGCGTCAACTATGTGCTAGCCAAGCGCATGGATCTGCTTGGCCAAGTTCAGCGGCTGCAGGAGGCGGTCGGCGTAAGCGGCGACAACGCTTATACCTGCGAAACTGCGGGCTACTTCTACCTATACAATGTGATGGCGCGCTGGGAGAAGTTCCAAAGCCAAATGGACGCACATAGTGCCGAAACGGATATGGATAAACTGCGTGCATTGTTTGAGTCGGAATTTCCGTTTGTCAAATTCTTTGCCGATGCGCCACAGCCTCTTTTCAAGGCCGACAGCTACGATGGGCTGATGAATTTAGCACAGTCGAATTTTCGCTATATCTCGGACATATTTACTGAGCTAGAGGAGTTCCGCGCCTTCGAACTGCTGCGCACTGGCCTGGATCGCTCCAAATATTTGTTGGTCAAGGAGGCAAAAATTATTGCCATGACTTGCACACATGCCGCGCTCAAGCGCAAGGAGCTGGTTAATCTAGGCTTTCGCTATGATAACATATTGATGGAGGAATCAGCGCAAATATTGGAGATTGAAACATTTATTCCATTGTTGCTACAGAATCCGCTAGACGGCTTGAATCGCTTGAAGCGCTGGATTATGATTGGCGATCATCATCAATTGCCGCCTGTCATTAAAAACATGGCCTTTCAAAAGTATTCAAACATGGAACAGAGTCTGTTCACGCGTCTGGTGCGCCTGGGCGTACCCACCGTGGATCTAGATGGCCAAGGACGTGCTCGTTCCAGCATATGTTCACTTTACAAGTGGCGCTACAAAAAACTGGCCGATCTGCAACATATTTTTGAACGTGACGAATACAAGAGAGCGAATACTGGCTTGGCTTATGACTATCAGCTAATTAATGTTGAGGATTACAAGGGCGTTGGTGAGAGCGAACCCAATCCGTTTTTCTATCAGGTAAGTTGATAATAACATCCAATTTATAGTTGGTACTGCACAAAACGATGACTTTATATCTTGTTATCAAAAAATAATTCAGTTAAAATACAGCTTGAATATAAAAATATACAACTACAATCTTCGAATGATAATCTTTGCTCATAAGTCCAGATTTGAGAATTTTGCAATTTTCTTAATGATTTTTTAAAAATAACGAACAATGAATTTTTTCAGATTTCCAATGTTAAAACCTTTAAATTAATTATTTATTTCATTAGCAGTTTAAAAATCAATAAATATTTTTTTACAAGAGATATTTAAAATATAGATTATAATCGTTATGGTTGCTGATTTATAAAACTATCTTCCTTAAACTCTTGTCATTTACTTTTTTAGAACCTCGCCGAGGCAGAATATATAGTCGCTCTGTACATGTACATGCGTCTACTGGGCTATCCTGCTGCCAAGATATCCATACTAACTACATACAATGGCCAGAAACATCTCATTCGCGATGTTATCAATGCACGATGTGGCAGCAATCCACTTATTGGCTGGCCGCACAAAATCACCACTGTGGACAAGTACCAGGGTCAGCAGAATGACTACATACTCATCTCCCTAGTGCGCACCAAGGCTGTAGGTCATTTGCGGGATGTACGCCGTCTGGTGGTAGCCATGAGTCGAGCTCGTCTCGGGTTGTACATCTTCGGGCGCGTCTCGTTGTTCAAGAACTGTCTTGAATTGCAGCAGACTTTCAAGTTGGTGAGTGAACAAACAACAAGTTAACCCCTGGCGTTAGATTCTTGGCTAATCGGAAGTTTTTACAGCTCATGCAGCGGCCATTGAAGCTGCGGCTGCTGCCAGCAGAGGGGTATCCTACCGATCGCCAGACAACCGATACATTAGTCGATGATGGTTGTAAAACCGTGCATAACATGTCCGAGATGGCACAGTTTGTCTATGAGCTGTACATGAATAAAATGGAACAGGTGAAAGATACGCTGCCCACAGAGGAAGAGCTACGCGCAATGCGTAATGAATTGCCGAATGAAAACGACGATGACCATGAGGAAGAAACAGGTGCAAATTCAAATGAGATCAACGATGAGCCACCGCAGAAGCGTGCAGCGAAAGAACCTTCAAAAAAGACGTCGGAAGCGTTCAAGCCCACGCCCATACTAAACGAAATTAATGTGGATGAGGAACAGGAACAGCCGATGCAAGAAGCTGAAACCGTTGCGGAAACATCTTCCCAGCAAGCAGCTAAAGAAACCACTGAAACTGGCGAGTCTTAGTTGCGACTTCAAGCATGTACATTAAGTACATTTAATTCTAACAATTCAATAAAAGCGATAAATTCAAAAAACCACACACAACTTGGTATATCTACTTCTTGGGTGCCGTAATTCCTTCGAGCTGAGCCTTGAGCTGTGCATTGGTCTTCTTCAGGAAGGTAATCTCCTCGGTGAACTTCTTCTCCTCAGAAGCACGAAGTTCGGCATTGCGACGTTCAGCTTGCTCCTGTTTCATTTTCATGTCGGAAATAATTTCCTCGAGTGCCTCCTTATCTTGCTCCAAAGTCTTGACGCGATCACGCAGCATTTCCTTTTCCTCGTGTGCCTGCAGAGCCTTGCGCATGCCAAATGCCACGGAGCTGCAGTATAGTGTCTCGTAGGCTTCCATGGACATGGCAATCTCGTCGCGTATGCGTAGTAACAACAAACCACGCTCCGAGCAATTTATGGTTACCTGGCGTATAATCTCATCTGTAATTAAATCGCATTACCTAAAATATTAATATTAGTAAATATTGTCGCAGCTAACCAAAACACTGTGAGTAGAGTTCACGGCGTACGGGACAAATGCCAGTCTCGCGGGCCTGTGTCTGCTGTAAGCGTGTGTCCAGCATCTCCTGCAAATTGATAACATCTTGGCGAGTGGCCGGCGTGCTAGACACAGATTGCTGCCACAATTGACCATCCTCTTCCCAGCAACGAGGCGGCAGTATTGAGTTCAATATCTCTTCAGTCTCTTTTTTGGTATCTAATAGAGCGCCAGCCGTTTGGGGGCGTTTCATTTCCAGCTCCGTTAACGGAGCTCCCTTTTTGTCCGGATGTTTGACAACGAGCACCGGATTGTTATAGCGAACCAGTGTTTGGAACTGGCCAACACTAGCAATCTCCAATTCATCCATTCTGTTTATTTTGGCGCTTTTCCTTTAATTTAAACTTTAATAACTATAATGATATCTATCGAAACTATTTTTGTGTGTAGACGTTCAGACGTGTTCAACAATTTTTGTTGATTTCAAAATCAGAAATGCCTTTATTGAGAAAAGTTTGAGTTTGTTATTCACATCAAGGTTAGCAACGCCCAAATCTGAGCAACGCGGAAAATTGTTGTTTACCAAGCTACAAATATCAACAGGTGCATTCCAAGTAAAATCAGCCACCCTTTTAGCATTAACAACAATATGTTATTATTTATGGGATCATTTATTATGTTGTATGTATATTGTAAATGCAAACAAATGAGTTTTGACTCTGTTCTTACAGATGCAATAGTTTGTTGCACCTATCCATCGAATCTATGTATTTAACTATACTTATAACTTATGTGTATGAGCAAGCGTGGCTAATTAAACTATAAACTTAAGAGCTAACAGTTAATGAGGAAAAACTAACGTAATACGAATTGGAAGAGCAAATAATTTAGTCTTTTTCTAGTACAACTTAGTAATACGAAATGTATGATATATAAACTAATATCGCGTCGTTATTCGAATGAAGTCAATCAATAATTGCAACCATATCTAGTTGTATATATTAGTAACGCTTACATATTACGCTAGACATCATCAATATATAGTAATTATATTATATATATATATGTATATTCATATATATTATTGTCATTATTTATGCGGGAGAAATTCCACTATGGGGCTTTTGTAGCTGTTTACACAATCATTATGTATAATATATATAATATTGATTTCTTTTGTTTTCCCGTGATTAGTTGAGTTTTATATATTCGTTGGCATACAAGATACTACTATGCTATGGTATATATGCTCTATATATATGTATAAGTATGCAATTATCTGTATAAATATATTGTGTATACGCAACGGCAAACAAAATGCAAAAGATCAGATCAGTTGAACTAAACCACGGCTAAGGGATCATCTCTCTACATAGATAGTTACTACATAATTTACAATTTAGCTGTTAGCTGCAGATATAACTGCTTAAATAAGCTCGGCCACGGCGTCATCGCCATCCCGTATGGGTGCCTGAAATGTGGAACCCGTGAACTCGTACATCTGCAAAGCAAACAAGAGGATTATTGTTATATATCGAATGAGTTAAGAAGCGCCAACTTACAGAGGGTGCTCGATTGTTGCGGAGCGTTGCATAGTCCGCAAAATCATTCAAGTGTGGATCGACGCGTGAGAGTAGCAGCCCAGCACCGCCAATACCGGCGTTGCTGGTTGCACCACCACTGCGCATGGAGATGGAGCCGTTACCGCCATTGCTGCCAGAGCCGGCGGTTAGGCGATTTTGATTGTTGCGCGGCTGTATAGTGGCATAGGTGTTGTCCACCGTCTGGCCATGATGCACCTGCTCCAGCGAGCTGCGATGATCCAAGTGCCCAGGCGCATCTGAGTTTGAAATATGATCGGGTTCCGAAAATACCTGCATAGTGAGCTCCTGCTCCTCATAAAGTTTGAGTTTTCTGAAAAGTAAAAATACCATTACTGCACGAGTTGGATAAATAAGTAAATCTTAGAATTACGCACTGTTCAATCCATAATGGATTTTCGGTTGTGTTCAAATCCTCAATAATTTGCTTCTTGATAAGCGCCTCCTTGCGTCGCGTCTCGACGGGCACAGAGAGATTCCAATGCTTCAGACAACAGCACAGTACAATAAAACTTATGACGCCCACAAAGAGCACTATAACCAGAGCTACCAAACCAGCGACGGCCAGATCAAATTCATCCTGGACAATGGCTATATAAGCGGGCACAACATTCTCAATGGCAAAGCCGGCATAGTAATCCTAGAATAACCAAATGTGTCGGGTTGATAAATATTTTTAAATTTGAGACTAAGCATACCTTGAGATAATCATAGTTTCTATCAATATCCTTGAGTATTTCATCAACGGGGGCTATTTGCTGGGTTTGCGGATCCACGGCATGGAAATACAAATCACACCAATCCATGCGTATACGTCCAATTGAGTCCAAATGGAAGCGTATCTCGTCCACAATGATACGATGCTGTGTGGCATTCCGCAGTTCAGCTATAATCTCCTCCTGCTCCTGATATACCTCCTCGGGCGGCCGTGATAGTATCACCCTAACCAGCTGTGTGCCATCAAAGACCCAAATCTGTAAAGCAAATGCCATTAGCTATAATCATAATATTTGATTCAATTATAATAATTCAACTCACATTAACTTTGGTATTTGCCGAACGTTGCGGCTGCTCCAATTCACGTGCAACAATCTCCAGCTCGAATCGATCCTGATTGTACTCGGCCATGATTGTATTGGCCGTAATGCGGCCGTCCTGCGAAATGGCAAACGGACTGGGCACAATGGAGCCCGTTGATTTGCTTGATCCGAATTTGTACAGATTGGAGGCCACGATCATATACTCGATCTTGGCATTCTTGCCCTGATCCGCATCGGTAGCATTTACCAGCGTTATGGCCGCATTCATCTTGGCATTGGCGTTAACGCCTGCATAATACATGGATTTCTCAAATATCGGAGCATTGTCATTCACATCGAGCACTGTGATGGCCACCTTGGCCACAGTATTGTCTCGATTTAACGTCTTGATGGAAAAAGAGGCACGCTCCTCTTCAGATATATGCAAATCCGACTTAATGCTAGCCAATATGTACAGGGTATAAGCATCAGTTTCTTCACGATCCAGACTCTTGTTGGTATAGATGTCGCCAGTCAGTTTGTCCACATAGAATGCGCCATCCTCATTGCCAAGGAGCATGTAGTAGAAGATATCACGATTGTGCTTGCTGCGTGATGCAGCCTGAATATGTCCAACTCTGACATCCCGTCCGCTGTTCTCATTGATGGACACCTTGTAGGGATTCGAGGCATCTGGAAACTCCGGACGATTCTCATTAGCATCCACAATGCTGACGGTTAGCAGACGCAGCGACTCAAATGGTGGATTGCCAGCATCACGTGCCACCAATATAATATCATAACTGCAAATAAGATAAATTCCACATTTATCAATTCGTTTCTATTGAGCTGAAGATAAATTGGTACAGACAGAGATATATTGATTCCGCTGTTGATCCGGACTATGAATATATATACTTTATATGGTCGGAAATACATCCTTATGTCTGCTACATACATTCGCAAAGTTTTATAAACCCCTTTTACGCATTTTTATTGGGTACAAAGGTGTAAAGGGAATATTATTATTGAACTTACTTGGGGCGATTCTTTCGATTAAGTTGCTGTCTGGAGCGTAACTCTCCGGTGGCCTCATCGATCTTAAACTCTGCCGTCTCCTGCAAATTTTGATTATTCACCTGCAGGTGATAACTAATCTGACCACTCTCATCCGTATCATTGTCCAGTGCCTTGACAGTAAGCAGCAAATAATCCGGTTGTACAATGTCCCCCGGAATTTCAATTGTGGCATTCGACAGTGCGGGTATTATAAACTCTGGACGATGGCGATTTACTCGCAGCACCGTTATGACTGCTTTGGCGGTGCTCTCCATCATGCCCGATCCCTGAGTGTCCCGTGCCGAGATCATCAACTCATAGACGCCATGTTTGCCGGCCAAACTTTGAGCTGGATAGATAATGCCCGACTGTGCATCCAGTTTAAACAGTGCCATCTCGTTGCCCTCGGTAATAATATATCGCACATCACCGTACAGACCCTCATCCAAATCGATAGCCTGCACCTGCAACAGTGCAGCCGGAGGCTGGTAAGCTGCATTCTCTGACACCGTCGAATTGTATACTGGCCGCGTAAATACTGGGGCATTATCATTGACGTCCAGAATATTGATATGGATCTAGAGAAAATGTGAGTAAATGTGAATTATTTAAAGATTCAATAATTAAAAAGCTTCATTTTTGTAATTTAATATTTCAACTCACCGTTGCCGTTGCCGACTTTTGCACCGTGGCTGGAGCCTTATCCTGTGCAATCACTGAGAGTGTCAGTTCCTTGAGCTGTTCACGATCCAAGATAGATGCATTCGCCACCATAACGTTGCCAGTGTAGGCATCAATGCTAAAGTATTTATTGTTCTCGCCAATGAGCGTATAGGTCAACTCTCCAAATGCGCCCACATCGCCATCGTGGGCCTCCACTTTGCCAGCGACGGTGCCGCGTGGTGAGTTCTCCGTGATGTTAAAGTAATACTCCGACTGGGTAAAGTGCGGTTCATTGTCATTTAGGTTGATAATGTCAACGATTATGTCCGCTGTGGCGGTCAATGCCGGCACACCCGTATCGCTAACTGTGACCATGAACTTGACCTCCTTGACAACCTCATAGTCCAATCGAGCGGTAGTGTAGATAAGGCCGGAGCTGTGATTGATCGCAAAGTAATCATTGGCCGTGATATTGAACTCGCCAATGCTGGAATCCTCATCGGTCGCCTGCAGAGTGGTCAACATGGTGCCAATTGGTTGCTCCTCGACCATTTGAAGCTTAATCATAGGCTGCTCAGGACTCCAGGGCGCATTAAATCTCTGTAAGACAGTCGTGTCGATTATGAATTTAAAGTCATAAAACTATTTTTTAAAAATTGTAAAAAATTTTTGCATTTCCTTAAAATGTTTCAGACTATGCCCTACAACCAGTTGAGGATATTCTTTATAAACATCATTGCCATATTGTACAAGGCGACCGCTCTGAATGTTCATCGATTACACTCGGATATGCTGGAGGTAAAAGTATTGATCAATGCTACCAAGCAGGAGCTGTGGATATGTGAACTGTTCATATTTCTAATATCTGGATTGCTCTTGATGCGATTTCTACTCTGCTTTTTGGGCCTAGCTTCAAATATCGTTGCAATGTAAGTGAGTTAAAGTGCAACGTGTTGTGATAATGGAGTATAATTTCCCTCGTCTATTGCAGCTATCCCATTCTGACCAACTCGCAACCGGAGCTGCTGATGCCCACAATAATTGTGCAAGTCTTAGATAATGTCGTATTGAACATATACGAGCTAGCCTTGGGCTACGGTTGCCTCAAGTATTTGCATCCGGAAAGTTTTGCTGTGTTTGTAATATTCCTGACAAAGCTGATTATCAAGACGACACTTTCAATAACTGCACTGTAAGATTCGATAAGCTTTTTAGTTAAGGGTGTAAGGATTAGAAAGAGAATTGAGCACGATCAGGTCTAGAAGATATTACGATAATGTAAACGAAAGGGAATAGGGCTCATAGAAAAAGGAATGTTACTATACTCCAACCAAAAAGACACTAGTACAGATCATTCTTATGGGTTTCAAAAAAGAGAATAGAGTTAATTTATAGAATATATTAAGATGCTATGAAAAGCACAAAGCTCTTGTGATAGAAGAACGCTAAACTGATTAGGATGAGAAAAGAGTTCGCTCATTTATCTTTGGGGTGTTACGATAGAGAAAAAGGATAGATCACGTTTATGTGTGTAAACAATTATCGAACTGGATAGCATTTCTGAGGAACTTAGCCTTTCTAAAAGAGCTTAAGCATTTTCAACCGAAACTTTCCCTTTCTTTACAGCAACATCTACTCGGAGAAGCACCATCAGCTGGCAATCCACGTAACATACAACGAGGATGGGGCCAATCTGGATCGGGATAGCAGCGAAGAGTTTATAATAGCCCATCAACATTTTCGACCCATTGGTTAATATTTAAGGAGTGCTAGTAAATTAGTTGCGTATGCTATTTACCGGTGGTATTTTATTCACATCGATGATCTGTATGATGAGCAAGCCGCGTCCTTGCTGCACATTGGGTGCGGTGCTGTCAGTCACCAGGACATTGATGCGCATCACAGCAAACAGATTGCGATCTAGCTGCCGATTTACCAGGACTTTACCATTGCGTGTAATGGCAAAGTACTCCTTGAACTGTTCATTGTGTGGCAGTTCCTTGCCTTCCTTATCAATGGCCGTGATATCATCGGTGGCCGCAAACTCAAGCGCATTATGTGTGGCCACATCGGGATCGAGGGCAATCAAAGTGTAGACCAGATGACCAGTGGGTGCATCCGCTCGGACCTCCGCATGCTGTGTGGCAGGCACAAAGTAGGGATCTTTGTCATTGCTGTTCTGCACATTGATGGTCAACGTTGCGGTTCCTGTGAGGCTGGGTGTGCCCAGATCGGCGGCTTGCACCTGCAGCTGATAGGTGTTGCGTCTGTCGTAGTCGAGTTTCCGGGAGACAAACACCTCTCCGGTGCGCTCGTCGATGCCAAAGTCATCAAAGCTGCCCTGCTGTATTCGGTAGCGGAGCTCTGCATTCTTGCCCGTATCCAGATCGGTAGCCTGCAGCTTCTCCACGCTTGTGCCAATTTCAGAGTTCTCCTCGATTACGGCGCTATAGCTCTGCTGCAGAAAATTTGGCACATGATTATTAACATCACGCACTGTGATATTAACGCCACAGTTGGCCGTGAATAGTCCATCATTGGCTTCGACCACAAAGATAAGTTGTTCGCTTTTTAAATTGGTTACATCCAGGCTGGCATTGGGCCGTATGCTAATCTGTCCGCTCTGTTTGTCAATATCAAATATGCCGTCGATCTGTGGCGAGCCAATAATCCTATAACTAATGCTGGACATTGTGTCTGCATCGCGTGCCTTAACCACCAATGGGGAATCAAATACTGAAGCACCCTCGTCCACGCTGGCGCGATATAGGGGACTCTCACACACGGGTGGCGAGTCGTTGGCATCGCTCACCGAAATGCGAAGGGAGACCACAGAGGTGCCTCCTTGTCCATTATCGTCCGTTGCCTGAAAAATTAAATACCAAGTTCAGTTATTGATGAAAAAGTATCCCAACTATCTTATTAAATTTTCTAAGCTTGATTGTCGTATATTTTATAAGTATAAAATTATTGAAAGTTTCTGTAACATATATAAAATGAAAATCATATTTTAATGAATTTGAGAAATTTTATAATTTTCAGTCGGAAGCTACCGTTTACACCAGGGAAGAGATGTGCATCAATACACAAAAGAAGCATGTGAATTAATTCGGTCGACGTAATGAGATATCGAAAAGTGCTTGACGCAGTTGTACGGTCGACAAAAAGAGATGACACGTAAATTGTTTTTGTAAGTCACACAGACACAGAATTGTACCCTGTTCTTCCATGGTTTATACTATTCTCGGTACTCATTTTTTTCTTATTTGCCTAATTCATTCTTATGAAAATCTGTTCAACTTAGCCAAAGATATATGGATTGTGTCGGTTGTATGTCCCTTATTTCAAATTCCTCCTTAAATCCGCTGAATTAAATCAAACTTAAAAAAACCAGAAATGACTCAAAATTGTTAATAGTATAAATTTAAAGACTTTAATAGTTGATTAATCAACTGAAAGAGCAAATGTTTGTTAAAAAGGCGTAATCAGAGTTATAAGCAATAACATTTAATTTTCACACCAGTTTAAGCATTCGTCGTGAATACCTAAACCTAAATGAAATACCTTTCAAGTTATCATCTTAAAAGCTTGAAATTTGCGTTGCATTGTGTACTGAAGATAATAAATATCTTTGTTAGCCAACACACACACACACACACACACACCCCACACTTACCTTGTATGACAAGAAGTACGTGGTCTCCGTTTCATAGTCCAGACACGTCGTAGGCGCCTTGCTGCTAGCGGCTTTGTCGTCATTAGTAGTTGACGTTCCCGTTCCCGTGCCCATTCCCATTGCCTCAGGCTGCAGCGGCGCCTGCGTGATTAACGTATACTGCACGGAGGGCTCTGTGTTAATCTCACGTTGCTCGAGTTTGTGGCCCGCCTCCATGGAGAGCATTTGGAGTGCGTGACCATCGCTGTCATTCTCATGGAGGTCACGTCTCTGGCGCCTGTTGCGTTGCCGTTGACAATCGGCCAGGGTAATGACGCCCGTTTGCTCGTTGACATGAAAGAGCTCGGCACCGGTGCCAGAGATGCTATAGCGTATGCCGGCATCGCCAAAGCTGCCGGAATCCACGTCCTTGGCGGTTATTGTTGTTATATACTGTCCGGGTAGAGACGCCTCAGAGACGGTGGCCGAGTAGCTCTCCTGCTCAAAGCTGGGCTTATTGTCATTGGCATCCAGCACGCTCATGGTTATGGTGGCCGTTGAGGAAAGTTTGGGGTTTGTGTCTGTCTCCTCAGCCACCACAAGGACTATGAACTTGCGCTGATTGGGATTTTCATAGTCTAATGTGCCATTGGCCACGCGTATGTTGACCTGTGAGTAGCCGGTGACCAGTTTGGGCTCCACATCAAACACTCCCGATACATCCTCCAATCGCAGCGCAAACTTTGAATTAATGCCCACATCCGCATCGCTGACGCTCATGTCAAGTGCCAGAGGTGTGCCCACAGGCGTATTCTCGTAGAGCGACACTTCGTACTCCTTTTTATTAAACTTGGGTGGCGAATCGTTGACATCCCGTATGGTCACTGTAGCCCTGGCCGTCGCACTGGTCAGTGCATCATCACTGGGCACACCATTCACCAGCTCCCGAGCGCGTATTGATAGAGAAATGAGACCCGTGGAATCGGACAATGCCTCACGATCCAAGGGTTTAGCTGTTCGCAGCTCTCCACTGTGTGAATCCAACAGGAAGTAGTCCATAGGATCTAAAACGGTTTAGAGCATAAATGAGTATGGATCGCAAAAAAAACAATTATGAGTTCAAATGGGAGAAATTTTAGAGTTTAAATGGGAAAAATCTTAGATATACTAATTTAGTATGCATTATCTTGAAAACAGGATAAACCCTTACTCTTAATTTTTATAAAATACCAAATATTTCTATCCAAATATTTAAAAGTCAATATCACACCTAATATAATAGCTTGTAATTGTAAATGAACTGCAATACTAAATAAACATTATTTAAAAGTTTTATTTTTAACTTCTAATTTACTTTCTACTTTTAATTAATTAATTTTGAATATTTCTAAATTATTTCCAATACTTACTGCTCAGCAAATCGTAAACTATTTTTCGTGGTTCACCCGTATCGCCGTCACGGGCATGAACTGTGAGCACCAAGGTATTGATGGGACTATCCTCATCGATGACCGTCGAGAGTGAGCCCTGAAAGACCGGCGGCTTGTCCTGCACATCCTTGACGCGTGCCTCGAATGTGGTTTGTGTCTTGTGAACTCCATCGCTGGCCTCAATTTGGAAATGATAGATCATCCGCTGGTTGTAGTTGAGTGTGTCGTTGAGCACCACGGCGGCAGTTAAGACGGTCGCCTCACGGGTCAACAATTGTAGGCGGAATCTGGAAAGATTTTTATGATTTTATATATGCATTTTTGAAGAGTCTTGACATGATCTTACTTGCTGCATGCCTCAGGACTTTGCTGCTGTGGTAGACACTTTAGATCCAAGCTGTCGCCAATGATATCGCGATCTTTGACCAATATTTTATTAAAAATTGTGGTGCCCACGGCTGCATCCTCATTAACATCCGCCTCATAGGGTGTCTATGGAAAAAGGAACAAAAAATTGTATTGGAGATCTTAATCGAATTCATCGTGTGTTTTGAGCTCACATCTTGAAATTCTGGGGGATTATCGTTCTCATCGAGTATGATGAATGTAATGGGCTGTTCCACAACATTATCCTGATCCGATTCGCCAGCTGGATCTACACGATCTCTGATCGATACCAAAAACTTTAAGCTATCCGTTGCCTCGCGGTCCAAGGGCTTCACCAGTGTTATATTGCCAGAAACCGCATCGACACTAAAGTGATCCGAACCTATGGCACTAAATGTGACATTACTGCCCTCAGGATCGTAGCCCTGAAGTTGGAAGACCACTGTACCCACTGGAACATTCTCATATAATACAATATTGTTGAGGGTCTGTGTAAATACTGGCGGCAAATTTGTTTCAGCTGCAATATTTTGTTAGGTTTATTGTTTTAGTTTTTTGGTATTGCATAATGTACCTATATGATATAATACTTACAGCTGACTAACTCCGACGCCAGGCAGATGATAAACATTGTCAGTGTATACTTCATGGTTTTAGCTGTAAAAAAAGCGAATGAAAACGATTTGTTTATTTACTTGTTGTAGTACGTGATAAAATATATACGCAAACTAAGCCAACAAATTACAAAATATAAACAAACAAAAAAAAATACCGTTAACATGTTTCCACTTTGGGTTTTTGCATAATTTTTTTTTGTGCTCATCGGACATTTGTTGAGCAAACAAACAAACAAAGATAAATTAAATTTCATGCTGAAAATTCAATTAGCTGACGGCACATAAACATCAGAGAAAGGGGGGGAGTCGGCACAAGGGGGGTTGTTAGGGGATAAGCGACAAACGGCTTCGACAACAATGGCCATAACAATATAACGACGTTGATGACAAGCAACAAACAAACACAAACACAAACAGCAACATTGTGCCAAATTGTGCACTTTAACTGAAGTTGAATTCCGGAGTTCATACGGAAAGTTCAGGGAGTCCGGGTATCAGAAGGCTTTCCGGGAGTCTGTCTGTTCCTGGTAGTCATCCGCTTAAAGGCGCCAACGTTTTTAATGCGTCCGGCACGCACGACCGGAGCTTTGGACATGCGGGCCACTATATAGAATCATCTTATGTATCTGTATCTGGCCACAGTACCAGTGCCAGGCTGCTCCCTCTGCTAAAGTGCTGTTTATAATCTCATACAGTCACAGGGAGCAGGCCCAGGTTCAGGTTCTCGTCCTTTCCTGTCCTGTCCTATCCTGGCACTGGTCACAGACAGCCAATTAGTTATGCATAAAAGCTCGACTAGAATGCTACAGTTGACCGTATTTTGTGTGTGTTTATTTGCCCAGACCATGCTGGCCCGTCCGTACGTCCATCCGACTGTCCACAGGCTTCTGTGGTCCATAAATATCCCATTTACCCCGACCATACACCAACCGTAAACCAAACGTTTTAAGGTCGTGCCTTAGTTGCGGATTGTTTTTGGACATTTTGGGTTTGTTCTCGCACTGATCCAACAAGCTAAATAACCAGCTTCTTTTTTTGTGTGTTAAGGGTTTGTCAAGTTTGTTGATGCCCTTTTAAATGGCATTTTACTTTTACATGTAACGAATAAATAAACTAACTATTTTCAACATTATTCAATTGAGAGAAACCAATCTACCTACCTTTTACAATCAAAGTATTTTCTTTTAAAAATTTTTTGTTTTCCCAATAATTTTCATTACATTTAAGCTCGTTCTCTCAAGATTTGTTAGCCTGCGGCAAAACTATATTATAATCTCTTGCCATAGCCATTAATCTACTAAGCAACATTTAAGAAAGGACTCGCAGTGTTGCCACCTTGCAATAATTTCAATTTACATAGGCATACTCTGGCAGCATTGAACAGCACCCTTAATCGATCTTTGTCCCAATTCTTACTAATTCTTATCATAAAGATAAAAAAGATACAAAGGTCAAACTTAACAATAAACAGCCTGAACTTTGTCGAAAAAAAATATACTTTAAAAACTTTACATAAAGTTTTATAATAAATAGTATGTACACTTATTAATATTCCAAACATCTTTACTCGCAATTGTTACAACTTTCAGCTTTAAGCTTAAATACTCTCTATTTACGGTTAAATGAAATTCATATTCGACTTGTTGCTGCTGTAACTAAAACATTTACTTGCTTCTTGTTTTGCTGACTTAACATTTATGTCCTGGTAAATTATATTTTGTGCTGACATGTATAAGTTCCTGGTCTTACCTAATAGACAGTTGATTACAAATGTGCAAAGTTATTTATGGTTATTTAAATAATGTTGCTTTATGTGTATAAGACATGTGTCCAATGGGGATTATTTGTGCAGATTGCATTGAATGTGGTCGGTCAGTAAACGACTTCAAATTCAACAGAAATTTACACTTTTAAATATTAAAGCACATGCTAAACTAAGTAGATTTTAAATTTATATAGGTATTATTAAACAAAAATTGATATTTTGAACACAAATTGAAGTCAATCAATGTTAAACTACGTAACAAGATTTCAATAAGTTTAAGTACCCCTTTTTACATATATCTAATGTGCTTTATACTGTAATCTTATATTTCCTATACACTTTCCACACTTCCTTCTCCCCCCTACACTTTATTATAGACATTAAGCACATACGGTTCATGTACTCAATGTAAATACTCAAGTTCATCCATCAAAAACATCAAATTTCAATCATATAGTAAATTTATATGGCATATGTGTGTATTTTTTCTTTCATGTCTTGCAGTCAAACCTGTTGATGGAATTTTTTTATTTTTTGGTGCCTCAGATTTAAGCCCTTCGATGGCAAATTCTCTTTTTTTTTTTCTTTTGTGGACTTTCTCTTGCTCCTTAAGTCATCATCATAAAACGCAAAGTGTACCTTAAGTCAAATTTACTTTGTGTTTTGGTTGAATCTGTTTCTGGGTCTGGGTCTGGGTTTGGGTTTGGGTGTGGGTTTGGGGAGATCTTTCCATTGCGCATCGTCGCCGTTGAGTGCTGTGCAAATTTGGTGTTCATGTTCCGTAATCCTTCATGCAGATTGCCTTTCATGCTGGGCGTGCGTTTCAGTCATGCCAAATATAATAAATCATATTTATTTAAAATAAATTGTATTTCTACGGCTCTGTATTTTCCATCCCTGAACTCTGCGGGCAATAATAATTGAATTACGTTTTTATCAACAAAATAAAAAAAAAAGCTTCTTTATTTCGGAGTTTTCGAGTTGCCCCACTTACGTTAGCATGCTAGCGCTAATCCAGCTGGAAAGTTGCAAGTTAAATGTCGACCCACTAATAACAATTTATTTTCTTTTTTTTCTCCCCTGCTTTTCCCTTCTTCACTCTCTTCATTTTGCTCCTCATCCTCTAAGTTTGCTTTTCTGTGTCGCTGGAGGCAACATAATAAAAATGTCAAACTCCTTATGCTGTCGCCTGTAATACATCTTAGTCAAAATATGTTCTTTATGTTTGTAACGTCCTTGCCAAGCTTATTTCTTTTTCAACTGAATGTTGTCTGGCATTTCTATACACTGTTCCCAAACGACAAACATTGGTCATACTTGTAGTTTACCATGTATTTTACCATATTATTTATTATTTCTTATTCATGAAAACTCAACATTTTTTGATGATTTTTAGATGATTTTTATGAGTAATTATTATGTACGTGTTTAGTAAAAAAAAAAAAAATTTCTTTAATGAAAAGTTTTCTGCAAAAAATCTTTTTGGTCCTTAAATAATTTCCTGGAAAATGCATTGATGATTTAAGAATTTCATTGTGTCTTTTTGACGTAACAATTATACATTTGTACTATTTAAATAAGCTCTCAAATATTTTTTAATGCTTTCCATACAATTACAATACATTTCTAAAGTTACTCAAAATTCGCAATCGGTTAACAAATGAACAGATGAAAGAAACGCTTTCAACCAATAAATTAGAATCTTTGCATTTCCAATACATCTATAAATTAATACAATCCTGCAATGACAACTCAAATTATAATTTTATTATAATAAATTATAATTATCGACTATCAACAAAGTTTTGGATTTCTTAAGCTTAAGTGAAAAATTTGAATTTTGATACGTTAATTATTTATTTAGAGCAGAAAAATGTCGACAAAATGTCTTCTCCAATTATAGAGCTACAATTATTTAAGAATAAATCTTTTAAAGATATTCTTTAATGATTGCAGTTGAAACAGAGTATATGGTTGTCGGTAGATATTGACTGCAAAGTTTTCACAGGTTTTCGTTTTATTTTTTTTTATTTTGTGCAACATTTCTTATTGCCCATGATGATGATATCGTGTCGTGTGCGAGTTCACAAAGTGTTCCACTTAAATATGCTATGTAAATCACCTGTGCGAGCTACAGCTCTACACCAATTTCTCATTCAGAATCTCCCCCCTGTTGCCAGTGCCCCCACTCCCCTAGTCTCTCATCATTCATATAGATGTGCTACGCGTGTTCCAGTGCTGACATTTTCTTTATGTCCTGCAGTTTGTTCGGCCCGAGGCGGCTGCTTCCCAGAGTCTGCAGATTCTATTTAAACGGCATTATCTTCAGTTGCCGCCTAGCCCTATCTTTACAGTTAGCTTCAAACGCCAGCCCACGGCTATATATATTCCCTGTAAACGAGATGTTCTAAGGGGTATAATAAGTGCAAAGAACTTGGGATAGAAGATATAATATCAATGATATCATAAAGCAATCTCGTAATTATGTATTTATTATTTAAAAATATTTAGTCATATATTTTATATTCGATTTGAGATCTTGGCAATACTTCATAAAAGCCAAATAAAGAAATATAGAAATTAGCAATTAATCAACTCTTAAATTCCATTCCAATAGAACTACTTTTAGGTATTATATTTAATATAAGTACACTTAATATACAAGTTTGTCATATTACAGAGTTAAGCGCAACAGTCTGTTAGGTCTCTGTTTTGATAAAAATAAATTATAGATCTGTCAGTTTTATGATAAGAAAAATCTCAGTTTAGTCTTGTGTAAATAATTATTCAACATATTGTGCAATTCAGAGATGCATAGTTATATATTTAGTTCCTGAATCTAATACTGCAACAGAAATAAGTAAGTAAATCACAATCTCAATTTTAAGCTTGTCTAGTTTTAGTAAACGTTTAATTTGTTGATAAAGAATTGACATTGATAAATATGATTGTATATTAAATAGTTTATGATTAAAGTAGGATCAGTTTAACTGATCGCTAACTCATGTGAGCTGATTTAGATGAATGGAATGAATATTATACTTTATTTGATTTATTGTTTTCTAGCTCTTACTATTAATGAAATGTGATCTTTATTAAAAACTCGCTTTACATGCTTATGGATTTACTCATTCACAGCAATAATAAACATAAATCTTACACTTTTACTGGAATGTTTTACAGGATATTCTCAGATTTGATCATTTGCATGTCGCATGTCCTGCCTCGCATTCAAATTGCCCTTTTTTATGTAATGTCGTCTGTTTTATTTTCGCGACGCCGTTGCCATTACTTCCCTTGGCAGCTCCTCCAGCTCCTCCAGCTCACCCAACTTGCCCACCCAGTTCCTAACCCGTAGTGTCCCCGTTTTTGGGCGGCCTTTCTTAATTTATTCATAAGCCTGGTGGCAGCGGCACACATCTTGAGTGGAGGCAACATCATTACTATTACTCATGTGGGGCACACTCCACACACACACACACACACACTCTACAGCTAAACTCATGCCACAGTCTACCTGCAGCACCACCTCCTCCAGGCCCCCCTAACCTGGTAACCACGTGCGTGCGGCATCGTAATTCAACGCCGCTTGTTTGTTTAGCTCCGGCAAAGCCAGTTTGAAGCAATTTCCTTGGCCTGCGCCATCTGCAGCCAGCCCAACTCCAGTCATACTAGGCTGTTCCATTCCTCTTCCTCATTTTACTGTACTCATATAATTATGCTTCGCATGTTGTGAAGCCTTGTGCTCATTTCGCATTCAGAGCGTTTGTGACAGTTTAACAAATTTGGAATTTAAATTGCACCTTGCATTCTACAGGGCCTAAGGCGAGCGGGAGAGCCTTAGGATTGAGGGATTTGAGTATCCATCCAGCCCGCACCTGTTGTTGCTCAAGTTGTGCATAAATCTGTGCGTTAATCGTTATCACAGTGGCCCCCATACCCATACCCAAGTTGTCTATTTGCCTCATAGTCGCTTACTTAATTTTCAAAAATCCGCATAATTATGAGCGCTACGTGCCGCATCGGAAAAGTGGCTTTCGCCGAGGCTTAAGTAAAGCTAAAAAGCAGCTCCAGCTAAGTATTATCAAGTTTTTCAAGCGGCGCCATTGTTGTTTTTCCCACGCATCTTAAAAAGGGAGCCACCCCCTGATGGGTTCCCAAGTCTGTAAGTCCAACACCCCTACATCCCCCCAAGAACCAGTCAGGTGGGTAAGCCGAAAGTCAACTTTAAAATACTGCGCCAAAATGAAATTAAAATTTTTGTTTTTATTTTTATATCCTTTTACCTATTCAAAATTGACTGAAAAAGGGTATAATAAAATTGTGGAATAGTATGTAACAGTTATAGTACATATATATTTTCTGGATCAGCTGTAAATTAGATCTTACTAACATGTTCGTATACCATTCCTAATTTATCTGTCTGTTTTAGCTAGAAATGTTATTTTGTAATATAAATTGTATTAGTTTACTTTTCATACTTCCAGAAAAAATTTATTAATAAGAAAGAGAAATTGTAAAATTTATAAGAATCGATAATAATCAATAACTATTGATTATGAACTATTTTTATTAAATTCAGTAGGCAACTTCGATAAAATCTATGGCTTTTTAAATTAAGACCTGTAGAACATAACGATATATGCTGAATCGAGTTCTTAGATATTTATAAAATTATATATATAGATAGATACAATAATCAGATGATTTTTAATTCGTGTACATACATTAAGTGTATTTTATTTTAATGAGTGATGGAAGTTAATATCTGTTTATCATTATTAAAGATATTAATAACATAAATAAAATCGATAATTGTCGATATTATCGATTTCTGAACGTTTTGACAATTATCAATATTGTTTATGTTATCAATATTATCGTCGATATTATCGATTTCTGAACGTTTGGACAAATTATATGTGACAAATATAAATTACAAGATGTTACCTAAAATTATATGTGACAAATATAAATAACAAGATATAAATCTTCTATAATTCCTTTTGTTCTGGAAACAACTGAGAAATGTATGACGATAAAATAAGAAAAATAAAGCGATACTTTCGTAGCGATACTATCGATAGTACAAATTAGAATTAGCACTTATGTAATCGTATGTATATGAAGTCATTTGGTAATTTAAACCTGTGAACAGGATAAATTCTAGTCTCTTTAGGATCGTCGCGAATCTAGGTGAATGAATTGGAATTAATCTTCCTGTTTTTTTCGAGGGTAGTTTGTTGCCTGTCTGCATATTGAGAAACGTTAAACAGTTGGATTCTGTTTGGGGCCGCATGTCGATTGTACAGCTTCTACCCCGAGCAGCAGAAGTTTAAATTGGTTTTATGTTAAAGCCAAATGAGTGACTCAAGTTGGCCTGTCCCGGCCTGAAGTGGCCGGGTTTGAGTTCTGGGGTGTCCTGTTGCCAGTTCAGTGCCAGGAAATGAAATTTCTTGTGAATTCCTTTTTTTATTTCACGTTTCTTTGCTCAGCACTGCACAGTTTAATGGAATGGTAACTGCTATTGGGTAACTGGGACTGGGACCTGGATCTGGACTGGGACTGGGACCTGAATCGTGTAACTGGGGAGCCTTGGGGTACTTACTGCTCCAGGGACCCCTGTCACTTGACGAGTGGCCGCTTAAGTTTGACTGCTTGTCAAACACAGCAAATGTTTTGAAATATTTCATGTACTTAACAATATGCGAGCCATCTCTTGAATAGTGACCCGCTGTGCAGCCGATTTACTCGCATCAAGGAGCTGTGTAAAGCGTTTAAAATAAATCACTATAATGTATTGGTTGAATTTTCCTTGACAAAAACATTTGCCGAACTTAACCCTTAGGTAAAGCACAATATGTTCATCTTAAATTATTAAGTGAATAAATAAATAAATAAATTTAAATGTAGTATTAGAAATACTTAATACAAAATGATTTTTATAAGAATTTTCGTTTAAAAATTATATAAAAAGGTATTTTTAAAGTATTTTAACATTCTTATATGCACAAATAAGATGGAAAAAATTTCAAAATGCAATTATTTGAGGCAATTTATTAAAAATTTATAGATTTATATTTCAATATTTAGATCGCTTTACATATACTATCATATACTATCGATATTAGTTCATTGTCATTGGAGTTAAAGTCGAATAATCATTAATTTATATTATAAAGGAATATAATTAAATTTAAAGTTATCAATTTTTGTTGATACATTTTTTTCTTTTTTTTATTGATAAAATGTTTTAAAGAATATTGGTAAGAGAATTATCTGACATATTAAATCTTAAAATGTATTTAAACGAGTTTATTACATTTTCAAAAGAGCAAATGAAATTCAGCAATTTTTTTAAAAATGCAAAAATAGTTTACATTTTTTAACTTTGAGGATTTGAAATGGATTTAATTCTTATTCGATACGCATAAACGGCATACCGTTAGAAAGGGGATACAATTGTCTATAGAATTGTGTAACATTATATAAAATCAAATAAGATCTGATGTATATATGAACAAATAAGTCGAAAGACTGCCAAAAACTAGCTATTTGTGGTTTTTCTCGAAAACCATTCTTTGAGAAAAAAAAAAAAAATGCTTTGTATTTTTGAAATTAGCGCTCAAAAATACATCAAGAGTAGTCTATGAGAGCCCAGCTCCTTTTTTGCTGTAAGCTAGTGTAATTAATTGCTTTTTTCATAAAAAAAATAAAATTATGATACATTAATAAAATTTCATATTGTCCTGTTTTCGCGATATTAAATATTTAAAAATTATCCCATTCATCTATATAATTTTTTTCAGGGTTGGTGTTTTTTAAACTCATAACTCTAATTTACGATTATATTTGCGATTTTATTTGCCTTAAGACTTCAGTTTAATATCACCCCAGGCACCACATTGGTGTTAAATGTTTGTTTATGGCAGCCTCTAATGCAGCGTAATATATAAAGTTAAGCGTTTATTTTTCCCTTAGCTACGCCTACGAAGGAGCAACATAACTTTATAGTATATCCTTATTGTTCTTGCGTAGGAGCAACTTTTCCTTTCATTTGCCACCAAGATTTTCACCGTTTTGTTCAAGTTTTAAGCTCCAACACAGTGCGAAGACACAACTGTCTGGGTTTGCACTTATCATTCAGCTTAAGTCGCAGTGCCATTATCAACAACACTCTGAGCTCTGAGTACAAGGCACAATAATCAGCAGCTTAACTGTATTGTGGTACCAACACTTTTGTTATGCACTGTTGTTATACAGATATATCTTGTTGGGATGGCTTTGAGGTTGCATCCTGTGGTAGGCCTAATGCAATGGTTAGATAATGCATATGACAGAGCTCAGACAAATGTGTGAATGAATGTGTAATTGTATTTGCATTTCTGTACAATTCAGTTTGTGAAATGTTGGGCCATAGAAACAACAACATCCTTTAGGGCTATTTATATCAAATGTGATGCGAAACATAAAATACACTATTTATATTTAATTCGACAATCTACGCAGCTTTGATAAAGGATTTAATATATGTATGTATTAATACGCTAAGAAAAACTTATTCAGGTGTTTATCTCCCTTTTAAGCTGAGAAAAAAAAAATTAAAATTAACACAAGATTTTACCACATGTTCGTGTAGGTAGAGTAAGGTAATATTTATTGTTTTTTTTTAATATTTATTGTTTTATAAACATTTTGAGTTCAATAATAAGCGCGAAAGAGTGAAATAGACATACAAAAGCACAGAGTTGAATCGCTCTCTCGGCTATTATTTCTGAGTGCGAATGAAACAGCAAGAACATTTTCAGTAGAGTTGGCAGCGTTGCTTATTAAATAGAAATTTTCAACATTTTCAGTAGAGTTGGCAACGTTGCTTTTTAAGTAGAAAATTTCAACATTTTCGATAGAGTTGACAACGTTGCTTCTTAAGTAAAAAGAGGATCGGCGCTCTATTATGAAATTATAAGATTATATTATAAACACAAATATTTCTGTACTAAAATAAAATGCAAAACGTATTATTTAAATTCATGTCTCTTTTTGAATTGCAATTTTCAAGTTAATTTACTGTGCAGCATATTTTGTAAAAGAATTAACTTTGTTCCAATAAATAATATAGATTGCACTGCTTGCGCTTCAAGCAGTTCAGCAAGCAGTTCAGCAAACAGTCAGCAAGCAGAGTATTTTAAATTGTGGCTGCACTTCTTTCTTCTTTATAAACAAAATAGCTTATACTGAATAGCTTACGTATTTTATTTTATCCGATCGTTATGAATGTTTTATAGCAGAGAGTTGTATTTATGCGTGCTTAATATAATAAAATAACATATAAATTGTGTCTGTAAATTGGTTTTATCGACTTGCGTAGGTAAGCGGAAAAGACAATGGGATTTAAGCAGATCAAAAAAAATAGTATTCTATAAAAGTCGGAGATGTCTGCTTCATACATTTGCACTGAGTTAGGAGATCCTTTTATTTATTTTTATTGGCTACAGGATAGAAAACTGTTAACTGACTTGATCGATTTTTGACCATTGGGCCAATCCAATAACTTAAAATTAGTTTGATAAATTAAGAAATGAATTAAGAACTTTAAGGCATTTGAAAATTATATATTATTTAATTTATTTTTTTTTTAATTGAAATAAATTAAATGCTTACATTTTGATGTATATCTAATATAACTATATATGAATATAAAAAAGTCCATTTATTTAATAAATGTATATTATTTATTATTGCAAAGAAATTTAATTAAGAATTATTGCAATTACTTTATTCAGATAATGTTAAGTTTAACGTGTGTTCTAATTACCTTGTCTAAATTGCAACTTAATTAAACTAGATTGTTAATATTTAGTAGGCCAAAATAATAATTTTAATCATGTCATATTTTTAATAAATGTATTTGCGTAGTACAGACATTTTTTAGTAAAAATATAATAAACAGAAAATATATTTTAATTAGCAACTTTCAGATGTAGGAGTATATATATTTGTTTATATAATTTTGTATTCAATCAGTTTATCATATTCAATTATTGCTGACAGCTATAACCAACATATATGTATCTTTATATACCCTTTTGAAACTAATGAAAATTACAAATGCGTTAGCCACAAGACACAACAGCTAACAGGCCGCAACTGACCTTATTTATTTACTCTACAACTGTTTTGGATTCTTGGCCTTGGGTGCACTTGGATATTAAGCCTGACCGACTGATGTTGCAGTTGCATTTGCAATTTTATTGATATTATAATGTGTCAGCCTCTCCACAGTTGCATGACAGAGAGAGAGAGAGAGAGTGAATTATTCCAATATCTACAAGTATGCAACATTTTGGCCCTAAGGCACGCACCTGATGTTGACGTTGAAAATCGAATTGCGTTTTGTAAGGATACAATCAACGTTCGCCGTGTATTTGTAACTGAGTATCTGAGCATCTGAGCATCGGCGTATCTATGTATCTACGTATCTAGCAGGCAGTGTGGCACGTTCCAGGAAGCACTTAAAATATTTGCGCACGCATGACTGATGATGCCTGTGCAGCATCGTTACTACACAAGTTGAACTTCAGTTGCACGATTATATCGAGAATATATATATATATATATATATATAATATATATACAGCAACAATATTTCATGCACTTGTTTGTTGGTTGTGTCTACAATACGTGCCCCAAATACCACCCACATAATTATTGGGCCAAGCTTAGTCTTAGGACGGCGTCGCAGTTCGACACCTGGCAAATTTATATTGAAATTCGAGTGCCAAACAACATTACACAAATGGCAAGAATAATATTGTAAAAAGCTTAACATTAAATCAGTCTCTAATGCGACTTAAATGAGAGCATAACAAACGAGTCTAGAACAAACATTAGATACAGTTTAACTTGTCTATAACGGAAAGATAATAGGCTAAGACTATGACATGAAGCAAAGTATTGTCTAGAAAGTCTGTTATTAAACTAAGCATATATCTACAACTATCAACTTTGTTTGCATTTTATTAAACACAACATTCTATGGAAAGCCTTTCTTAACATATTGCAATAAGTCACATTTTCCATTACAAAGCAGCAGGAAACGGAAATGATACAACATAAGTACAACAATACAACAAATGAATATTCTTTTAGTACATAGACAGAAATTGAGGCAAATGTCCAGTCATGATATATACATATGTGAATATGAAGAAATGAATTCAATACAAATATTTAAATTCTAAATGTACGAGTATTAAATTGCAACTGGTAAAACTTTGAACAAATTAATTTGCAATTCAATATTCGTATTTCTGATAGAATAAAATGTAAATAATGTTAAAAACTTAAAATTGCATTCTACCTGTTTTACACATTCTTATTTACAACAACGGAACTATATATTAAGTAAATATTAGTTAGATATGAAATGACTTTTTTCCTTTATAAAATATATCATGAATCAACTCAATTATTACATATTTTATTATTTTTTCTTCATCAAAACAAAGTTAGTAAATGAGTATTTATCTCAATTTAAGTTAGATCTTTTATTAGCCAGATAATTTTATAATGTGAATTCATATTTTTTGAGGTCACCTACGAATCAGTGTTAAGATTGAGTCAGGTCATTTGACATTTATAATGTGTCGCATTGTGTTTGTTAAAGTAAAAGTAACACGTATATTTCTTGTGGTACGTGATTATGATATCTTTATTAACTAAGCAGGGCAAAAAAGCAAAGAAAGATGACCATGATAAATATATAAATCTAAATCTGTATACATAAATCATAATAATTATATTAAACAGCAAGAATATTACTTTTCCCGCCCCAACATTATGTCAACGTTCATGACTTGTGATTTGACTTTATTTTGCGTGTGTGTTTCTTGGATTTACTTTTCCAATTTGTCTGCTTGCATCTTCTCTTGCTTTTCATAGAATCAGTTAAGCGCATTTGATGTCCAAAAAAAAAATATATATCTATATAAAATAAAAATAATAGAAACAAGTAAGTCATTTTTAGTCGAAAGTTCCCAACTTTTGTATAGTCTGTTGTAAGGTGGAATATAAGATTCAAAATAAATCTTAATATGGGCATTTCCACAGAAAGATCCACCAAATTAAAAGCCATCCATTACTTTTTTTTAACTTTAATTATTATAGAGAAATGTCCAAAATTTAATCAATTAAAGAGTTCAAAGCTTTTTTTTAGTTGCATTAGGGAGTAATCGTGCTTCAAAGTTGAAAATCGTGTTTTGGTCAACTTTGTATATTTCTAAGAGCATATTCTTCTTAAAATTAACTTTTCTTAGCGTAATGATGCAGGAGGACTTTTGACGCGTCACGTCACGTAACGCCACAAAAAACAGCATTTCGTATCTTTACATCTGCACTGATGATCGGAGGTGCGTGAAATGTTGGATCTGAACAAAGTTTCATACAACAATAAAGCAGTAAATATAATAAACTTTCGAGTCAGTAAAAATATATTTAATTTTTTAGAAAATTTTAAATGTGTGTCACGTAACGCCACAGCACGAAGTACACCTAGCCATCGACCTACACGAATATTAGGTAAAAATTTTCGGCGAAAATAAAACAGCGATATAGGCCTTGATTGTTTTTACGATCATTTTTTAGATTTAATCCTGAGCAGGCATCATGTCAATTTTATAAAGGTTTTACACAATCGAGATTTGGGTAGATCTCTCGCCTGTTTAAACAAACATGTATAAAATTAAGATTGCTCTAGCTTTAATAGGACGCACAGAGAGATGACATTGCACAAACCAAAAACACTTATTATCCCATTGAGAACAGAGTATAATAGCACCAACATTATGACAGTAAGAGAATTACAGCATGGCAACCACAAAAAAAAAAAAAAAAAAAAAAAAACACAAGAAGACTTGAGACGAAGACTTGTATAGGAACTACTTAGTTGTGTGTATATTTAAGAGTCGAGAGCTGAGAGCTAAGAACTGAGAACTGAGAGCAGAGTGCGGAAGTGGTATAAATTATCGTTATTACGTGAGCAAAATAGCCAACAAAAGTGACAACAACAACAACAACAACAACTATGCAACTTATTAACAAACAATAACAACATGACGACATTGAAAGAAAAAGACGATGGCGATGATGAGGATGGGAGTATGGGAGTATGGGAATGGGTAAGACGACAAAGTCACCAAAGTGCAAGGAGTCTCTGTATATGGAATGTAGTCGCCATAGCGGAAGTAAAAGGATATGCCAGGCAGTCAGGCTGCAGGAGTAGCAGCCTGGAAGTGATTTCAGCAAGCACTTATGGAACAGATATTTTACTGCTTATATACAATACATATATGTATTCATATACATATATATATATATATATATATTTGGGTATATAATGAATATGTGCGCACGTAGTTCCAACTGGACGGGAAGTGCACTTATCGAATAGCCAAAAAAAAAACTAAATTGCACAGGCAACGTACTTAAGCTTGGAAAGGATTCACATTTAGTAGCTTTTACTAATATCCCAAATACCAATATAATATAGATATATTAAATACACAGCTTGATTATATTATTGCCTTTATCAAAGTCGTATTATTTCAAAATCAATATACAATTACAATTACAGAGAAACAAACATGAAACTAATTTACATTTTTAAATATTCGAAATTTAAATACACTAGACTGAATATCTAACAATGGATCAGGTCTATGTCATATCTTGATTTAAAAAAAATATATTAAAAATAAATAAATATATATGCTTATATAAAGTTTTCCATTGTAGCATTATCTTATGATGTAGATAGAATAGAATAGAATTTATAGAAAATATTTATACTGAGCATTTTAATTGTTTTATTGCTTTTAAGTCTGAAACTGATTCGAATTTAATAAAAAACGGATAGAAAGGAAATTCATTTTATTTCGATGAAATTAAAATTATTACAATGACAAATCATTATTATATTAAAAATCAATCAAATGATTTGCATTCAAACATTTTCGATAATGAAAACGAACATATCTACATTCTGAATCAAAAATATATAGATTGGATTTTAAATTCAAAAGCTTACTAACATATAATATTAAAGGGTGTCAAAAACTACAAATCAAACACAGTATAGAGACATTGATTGAATCACTGATTTACAGTGATAATAAATATAAATATTTAATTTTTTTTTTTGGAATTTCTGTAATACTTTTAGTAATTTATAAAAATGTTTAATTATTTCCAATTGCTATTTCGTAAAACAGCAATAAACAAAGAGAATTATTTAAAGCTTATTTTTTTTTTAAAATGTAAGCTCTGCACTTTCGAGAAATATAAAGACTCTACAATTTCAAAGAGCATAAAATGATGCCATTAAGAGGATTCAACAAAATCGCGGGCCTGCCACATGCCACATGCGATGTGCGCTTAAATTTTATTTGTTGTGCAAATTCTATTCAAATTACGTCGGATTTGGTGGCATTCAACATATGGTCGTATGGGATTGGTCGGAGGGGGATTCGGGAGCCAATGCCGTCGGATTTAAACTGCTTACTCTGGGATTTAGTTATAAATGCACGATGGCAAAGGCCATTTAAATCAGGCCCCACAAAAGTAATCATGTATATAGGAAAAAACATATTCGAATTGAAATTTAATGCAAATATAAGAGGATGTGTGTAGAAAAAATAAATATATATATAGAATACTTTTGTAGGCATGGCAATAGCACTAAATATCTGATTTTTTGGCTGTGCCAGCTTTTTATACTACATAATATATATTTGTGTTTTGTTATTTCAATTTTGTACAATTTACACAAAAAAAGAAGGCGATTTCAAAACGGGATTTGCTCCTTTCTTTTTTTCGAGTCAGAATGGCGATTGTTATTGTAATCCTTTAAACATTGTTGCTTTGCCTTGTTGCCAGTTGACACAAAAAACAAATACGCAAATAATGACACATACCGCGGCGTTGTTAACGAAAAGTCTGTTACAATATTGAAATATTTTATGAAGGGCGAGAACCCACCCATTGAAATATTTGCACTAAAATCCCAACATACCCACAAGATCTCAAACCTCTACTGTCTTTCCACCCCCCCCTACAAAGTGTGGGCTGTCAACTGATGCGTGTGTTACGTCCTTTTCCGTATTTTTTTTGGGAGATTGGTTCAGATTTTTTTTTTTTTTTTTTGATAGGGCGTTTCCTTGCTGGCGACGTCCTCTTTCCCAACATCCTCATCCTCGTTTTTTCCATTGTTGCTGTTGTCGATTGAGGCACAATGTGTGTAAGCTTGAACTTTGTTACATATGGGAAGCGTCTCTGTATTGTAGAAGGGTATGCTCTACTAAAAGTCATCAATTAAATATTAACTAATAAGTTAATACAAGTGAGTAAACAAATCTCCAAGAAATACTATTCGAACTAAAATATAGTTCCATATCATAATATCACAATTTAAATGTAAAAAAGGGAATTTACAAGTTACTTTTAATATAAAATATTCAATCTTCAAAATTAAATGGAAACACAAATATTTAAAGGAAAAATCATATTCAATATAAACTGCAAATAACACAATGAAATTACAATCTTTACAGCCTATATAAGTGTTTTTAGAATCAAGTTTCATAAACTAATTAAAAGCGAAATGATATTTAAAATATGTCTAGTCGAAATATATTTTGAAAAATTCAACAATATTTTTTTTTCTTGATTTTATTATTAAAGCTTACTTTTAATAACAATATTTGAAACATTTAAACTGATAAATATGTTAGGTCTTTTATTTTATTTAAAGTTATGTTGACTATGTTGACATATGCTTCTTCTGCATAAATATACCCTGTTCCATTCATGACCTCTGGGCATTTTGATGGGAGAGCAAAGCTGGCGGCACTCAAAGTGCCTTTAAAAACAAATTTATCTGTCATTTTCTTAAACGCCTATACAGGATACAGGAAAGGCAACCGGCTGGCCAGAAGTTGCCAGTTTGACTGCCAAAACTCCTTTTATAGACAATTGCATTCGATGCCATAACCCCGCCGGGCACTTCAATATTGATTTATTGAGTTGCTCATATGGTATACTATTTATATATATGTATGTGTAAGTGTCCTTGCTGCAATCGCTGGTGACGCATTTTTTTTACATTTTGGCCACAAAGTGCAGTGCAAATAAAATGCGACTGTTGCCAGGAGAAATGGAAGTTGCAGTAACACGTTTAAATTACTTTAGGTTAACCTCAAGTCTTCTGCCACTTTTGCATACTAAACTTTCAGTCTAATGACTTTTTATAGATACTTCTGTAAATGTGTAAGTAGTGAGTGTGTGTGCACTGAAAGAAAACTCTAGCAACTGTCTGGCAGCTTAACTGGAGCCACAAAGTGCACTGAAGCATAAAGTCTACTATGGGAACTAATATAATGCGGTGTGTAAGCCATGGATAATAAAAAGCATATAGCATATTATATACACAGGTGAATTTAGAATATAATATTCTTGTAATATTTTATAGTTCAGTGATTGCTGTGTATTGTTTTTGTGGTTTAGAAACGGTATTAAGACGGGAATATCGACAATTTCTAATTGAAAAATCTCCAAGATTGGATTCCTAAAAATATTATGATTATAAATCAAAATTAGTATATAAAAAGTTATTCAAAATATAAATGCACATATCAATGAAATTAATCAAATATAATAGTTAAAACAAATTATAAAAATTTAAAGCGGACTGATGATATCAAATTATTGTTCTTAATTGTTCTGTTTATATTATTATATTAATCTTTAAATATGCCAAATTAACTAGACTAATTTGTTCTCTACTTTGCATTAAACTGAATATTTGGAATAAATTTTAAATATATTTATTTTTGTTTTTCATCCTTAGAATATGTTGCGCTCATTTTGTTTGTTTAACTTATTTCTTTGTTAATTTTTATTTACTTTGTGAGTTTGTTTCATCTTTTTGTTGCTGAATTCTTATATTTGTAATATTATATAAAATTCTCGTCTTTATTTTGCAATTGTAAACTATCGACAGTTGACATTTACATTATTATGAAAGCAACACAGAAACGAACACTGATCGGCAATTTGAGCATATATCATCTGTACTTTATTACAAAGTCCTTTTGGGTCTTCCGGTATTTGGCCGTATTTGCCAGCTTACGGCTTCAGGTCCCGGCGGGTGGTTGGCCATAAAATTGGTGCAAGGAGTGCGACTACAAATTGTTAAGAGGAGCAAGAAGTGTAAAATAAAACAAAAAGTGGGCAAGTTTTATTGTCGCACAAGTGCAGAAGGGAACTTTAATTTGAAACCACTAAGATGCGAATTTTCTTTTATGCCATCGCTCAGCGCACTTAAAGGATATCAACTGGGTAGATATAAGGATAAGCCATGTGAGTGCACACTCTTAATGTAGTTAAGCAGGTTGTAAATGGCAAAGAGAAACAATTGACAGCTTTTAATGAGCGGCAAACACAAATTACGAGCACAGCAAGTAGCAAGTAGCAAGCAGCAAAAAGCAGAAAGCAAATTGAAATTGCAAAGTGCGCGCTTTCGACTTTTATTGCATTGCACAGGACATCCAGGATAATGCCAGGAATAAGCTGCTAGCTTATGCCAGAAATTGATGGGTAGCACCAGAGCTTTCTCCTTAATGGCCATATGTAAACGATTGTAGCACATCAAAGTCTGTAAATGGCAAAATCTAAACGCGTTTAATGGCAATTCCAAGACCAGCTTAGCATATTGTGCATTTAGTATTCGAAATTGCAATTATCACAAGTAATGTATCTGAAAGGTGTCAGTTTAAGCGAAAAGTATTTCAACCAAGGGTATTTTTTAGTGTTTAATATAAATAGATTGAGGAAAACACTATACAACAACGTTTTGTATACCGAAGTAAGTGTCAATTAATATATAAAATGGGATGATTAATCCGCGGCATGTCGAAGCTATATACCCTTGCCATAATCTAAAAATATTTCAACTACCCGATCGATTGTTTCTATGGTAGCTATAAGATATAGTGGTCGGATTGTATTTAAACTTTATCAGATAGTAATATCTTGACATTCAAAAAGGTTTTGCATAGAAAAACTAATTTTTTACCCAATTGTTGACAGCCATATGATATAGTACTCCGATTTCGATGAAAGTTAATCGGATTGGTCACATTATAATACTATGCCAAGTTTGGTTTTAACATAACGTGAAAAATAATTTTTTTGGACCGATTGTTTCTATGGCAGCTATATCGAACTATATCGAACCGATTTGGCCGATATTTACCTAAAAGCTTCATACATCAAAAAAATGCATTCAAGCCAAGTTTTATCGAGATAGCTCAAAGATAAAGCCAAAAAGTTAATATAGAAACAGACGGATATGGCTATATCGACTCAACTCGTCGTCCTGATCAAGAATATATACTTTAAGGGTGCGGAGACGTCTTTTAATGCATAGAGCATTACACTTTTTGAGACAATATTATAATACCCTTTTGCGAGGGTATACTGATGTTTGATAAGTTTAAATGAAGTTAAAGTTCAATGAATTAATGATAAAGTTAAAAAACGTATTTTTTTTAAAAAACTTGATTAGGTAAAAAAATTTATGTAACGACTGCCAATAATCTCCTCGAAGTATTAAAAAGTATTAAATTCATCCAAACGGTAGATTTAACTTAATCTTATGTTTCATATTTTTTAAAACTAAAATAAACTCTTTTCTCTTGTATAGAATCAACTATACAACATTACAAAATTGTTGACATTTGTTGACAACTTAATGGGAAAAAAATATTACTTTAGAACAAAAATCCGTTTTAATAAACAAAAAAATATATTTATTGCGGTTTATTAAAATTAAATCTAATATAATGCTATTTTAGCAAATCCAGTTATTAGATAATATTGTCGACATGCACAAAAGCTTAGATAAATGATATTATATTGACATTTTTTCCCTTTATATTAATGCAATCTAGTTTTAATAAAAACCATTATTTTTCAATTTATATGGCAGCAAATTGATAAGCCAAGTCAACAAATTGTTGGCAGCCTTTTTATAGCTTGCTCCTTCAACTTAAACTCAATTGCAAATTTTTTGCCCAAGTTATGCTGTGAATTGTATGAAAACTGCAGCAAGCTGACAAAAGTGCATAATTCCATAAAAGGCACACAAATTGAAACACAAACAGAACAATCCTCATGCCCCAAACCCAAACCCGAACCCAACAAGCTGAGCTGTGACTGGGACACAATGCAGCGGTGCCTGCAAATTTGCGAAGAGAAAACTTTTTGGGGGCCCGAGAGTTGAGAGTTTCTATTAAAAATATTGTCAACTCAATACAGTGAATTCAGGCTGGGGTAGCAGACAAGCTTGCAGCATGAGTTGATTGTCGTAAACAAAGTTTTCATAAAGAATATTTTTAAAATAGCTACCAAAAAAAAAAATAAAATAAAAAATAAACTGCCAGCTGACAAATTGGCATTCTCGAAAGATGCACAAGCTGCTGCGGTTTTCCTACTGCCATGTTGTTATTCTTTTTTTTTTGTGTAGTGTATAAAGAAAATCGCAGTAAATTTCAAGAAGGCATAAAAAAATAAATTGTCAATTTTACTGCCAAACACAAAAATAAGTGCATAAGTATGTTATGTAACATATTAGAAATGAGCTATATCGTTTAAGCTGTGACTAAGTCACCAGATCTAATATATATTGTGTCATTCTGTGACTGTCACACTGAGTGATAGTCCAGATATACATTTATATATATATATCTGCCCCAATAACAGTCAAAGTGCTATTATAATTCCCTTTAAAAAGTCAACAGTTTGAGAGAATTTTCGATAAACTGCCTCTTAATTTAATAGATTCACAATTTCTATCAAAGTAAATGGGCAAAATCTTTTCAATCTTTTGGCCGATTTAGACAAAATACATTTTATTTTATAGATTATTTAGTTCTTAATAAGAAACAAAGGATTGTCAGATTGACATGAAAAAACGGGCCTGTTTATTTTGGATCAGCCTAATAGGTTAAAGAGCTTAAAAGTTCACAGTTTTGAATATTTGAAACATAAATATATACTATTTCATTATAATTTAGTAATAAGAATTTCCTGCTTTTCTTAGTATAGCTTCATATATAAGATTTGGCAAAGACTTACAATAATTTGCAGTAAATCTTAGAGATATCGTTGTCCACGCTTTTTAATGTCGTCAATTAGGATCACAATTCGCGACAATAACCCCTAGACCTTATAATATTTAATGGAATATCCATGAAAGCCGTTCAAATAATAGAAATCATGAACCTATTCAGTTGAGCGGGAGTGTAAATAAACGAACTTACTTATTATAAGATTGAAAGCTAAGTTTTATATTTCAATTTGTACACCCGGGACCCATTAAAAATGGTTAAATGTATAAAGCAGACATAAGGAGGCATATCAAGAATATATATTCTTGTCAAGAATTTCTTGATCAGTATTAATAGCCATCCGTCTAGATCTCAGACCAAATTTGGTATGTGTGTTTGCTGTATTTCTAATTTCTAATACTTCGTTACCCACTCCTACGTAAATAAAAAAAAAACTACTTACAGACACTCTTTTAATAGCTCACTCCTGACCCACTCTAAAAATGTCATCTCCATCTAATAAAAAACACCGAAATTTATTTAATATAAGTAGTTTTTCCAAGATAAGTAATTTTTTCTGCACACGATTTAAAATGCTTCGTTTGTTTGGAAAGCCGCTAAACTGCTTCAAATGAAAGAAACTGCACTGCTTGATTTGACTGCACTGCTTGATTTGACTGCACTGCTTGATTTGACTGCACTGCTTGATTTGACTGCACTGCTTGAGTAAAAAAGTGTTTGGGGATCCCATACAGCTACAAGGTGCAGCCTTAGAGCACTCAAATTAGACATTTTATCTTTTAACAGTTCTAATATTCAAATTTTTTTGAATGCTTCTAGGATATAGTTGTAATGCAAAAATATTAAATACTTCAATCAAATACTTTTAGCTTTAATAAATATGTTTGCCTAATAGTCACCTAATTCTCTTATGAAAAGAGACTATTAAACACATAAAAGAAGATTTAATATTATGAGAAATTATAAGAAAAACTTAAGTTTTTATTGTCAATATAAAATCTCAATAATATTGGACATCTCTAGGTATATATGTATAGCAACCACAGCTCCTTGTACCCTCATGCCTCATAATCGCATTCATACTGAAAAGCTTTTCTTTTTGGTTTGCCTTCTGCAATTTGGGGAATGCAATGCCGTGGTTTCTCTCCCCATGCTTCCCGGGTAACCAGAAACGATGAGTTCTGTGGTTAGCCCCATGTCTGTGCAAGGTGCTAGGCTGCAGGATTCTGTCCTGTTCTGTTCTGGTCTGGTCTAGTTCTGCCGTTAAGCCACAAATTAAAATGTGGCCAAATTTTCACAAAATTTATTGTTTGTCGCGGCTTGGCAAAAGGACAACGTTGGGGCTCAACGAAGGCAAATAAGTTAAATGGTCGAATATTTAAGCGACAATAAATATAAAACAAGCCACAATAAAAAAGAGAGAAATTTGAATGTGAGAGTGGAATCTTGTATTTGTTAAATAGCTCAAGTCCTTAAGAATTAGTTAAGAATATTTAAGATAATCCGATAACGTTCTGTAATTTACAAATTTTATTTATGAAATGTGATTTTACATGTTGAAAAGTGTAATTTTTAAAACGTTGAACAAAACAGTGACAACTATGATTATAAGCGATCATAATAATTATTATTTAATATTATTTTCAACTTTTAGCTACAAAATATCAAAAAGTGTGACCATAATTTAACATACTATTTTTTAAATCTTGCAGTATGTGTTTTGAATTACCATTTAAATATATCGTGACTTTCATCATAAATACTTAACTTATGCATTTTTAAATGTTGCTTTAAATATAATTTTTATTTTTATTAAAACTTGTTATAATTTCCAGTTGTTCTCCTTGATAGTGAATAGGGAAATCGCTCTTAAGCTATACTATTTATGTGAATAGTAAAATTAAAACCTAGTTTCTAGATTTCAACTGTTATTGGAGTAATATCTAGACTGCGACTGTTAATATGTGGACTGTGACTACAACCTGTTACTTTCAATATTCAATCAAAGTTTGCCTCGATTCACAGTCACAGTCACTCAATCGAAGGATTGCTTATATTGTGAATCAGTTCTGTGTCTTATATTATAAATATAAAAATTATTACATCAAATGTTTGGAAAGATCACGCTACTATTTAATTTAATAAATTGAAGGATTTAATTTAATAAATTGCATTGCTCTATACATTTTCCTTGTCCAATAATACTTGGAAAAAATAAGTTTTAAAATACTTTTGTTAAATTCCATGTTTATGTGGCCTTGCATCTTATTTTTTTGCAGTGTACAATTTATAAACTTTATAAGCAAGTTAGGAAGCTCTCACCAAACAGAATTGAATGACAACCAAAAAAAAAAAAGAATATACTTATATATTCAAGGATAATGCGCTGCTGTGTCGACAACAATAAAAAGGATAATGCGACAAGTTGAGAACGAGCAAAGAACGGGCGACCGAATGACCGTCATTTTTGTGCAAACCCGCAAAAGTTTACGCCGGACAAAAACAATGGGAGAAAAAGTTGGGCGCATTTAATGAGTTTATTGAACCAATTGCACAAGTTGCGAACTTGCGTCATTTGCCAGCATTCTGTGAAGTTGGCAACCATTTGTTGGCATTGTCCTGTGCCCACTGGCATGTCCTGTTTATATGCTGCACATTCACGCCGAGCTCCTGACAACGGCTACCGTTTGCACTCACAAGTGCCCAAGAGTTGCAAACTGAATCTGACTCTTGGCAACAGGACAACAGGACAACGGGACAACGGGACAACAGGAAATATTCGTATCTTCCGTCAGAGAAGAAAAATGAAATTTTATTTACGACAAAGGATTTTGTGATTCCCCCTAATAGTTAATTCAGCCTTAGCTATATTCTCAGCTCTATCCAGCATCATCTACTGTGATTCCTTTTACTTTGCTTTGCTTTTGACTTTGCTTGTCTTAGATTTTTCCCATAGACGCCTTAATGCTTTCTTCGGGTCAGGGAACGGCTACAAAATTGCGGCAGACAGAAGTCATTTAAGGAGAATTTATGGGATTTTAACTGACATTTAAACAGTCACAAAAAAAGAGGAAAAAAAAAACACCAAGGCCAATAAAGAAAGAAGGAGAGCGTGAGAGAAGGCCATCTTGTCGGTTAAGATTAGCTACAACTGTGCAACAAAATGTTATGGACAGTCCCGGATAATGCAAAGCTAAAAAGCTAAAAGCTGCTACCAAAATGAATTGTAATTACATTTGCAAAATGCTTAAATGTTTGCTGCACTAACTCTAAACTTAATGGCCAATTCACTGCAACTCCAAAAAAAAAAAAGAATCTTAAAAATGGTATGTAATTGACTGGGAAATGTTGAAAAATAGTTTAAGATCTTAATATTATTATTAAGTCACAACAAAAGCAAAATAGTATATTACTAATTAAGTGCACTTTAGTCAAGTCTCAAACTTTTTCATAAAATAATATTTCTTTTAATCTTCGATTATAAAGTTCATACGGCTTTTAAGGAAAGACACCAAAAATCAAGATTATATATTGTTATTTTATCAATATAAATCTTTAATCAGATTGAGGAAATGAATGAAATAATTTTGAAATCTGAAATAAATTTGTACAAAGCCATATTAAATTAAGAACAAATCCATTTTGACCTAACAGCGGTCATAGATTAAGTATTTTATATACATATATAATCTTAAGGATTGGTGCTGCCTCTTTATAAATGCTACAGATATTTGCCAAGTCTATTTTATATCACATAAAATTGATTTTAGAATAGGTTTAGGGCATATAAAGAACATTACAGCAAATTTGTAAAGTTTATAGATTAATTTACATACCTTTCAAATACATCATAAGTAATTAATATCTGTATTCAATTTCTGAAAGAAGAAAATTATTTAAATATTTTATTAGTAAAATGCCATAATAATAAAAAATAAATATAAATAAATATTTTATATGCAAATTATTATAAGAAAATATTATGGTAAATATTGTTAATTTCTAACATTCAACAATGATAAATTATGTAATTCAAGGAAAACTAAGTTCGCTCCTTTAAGATTTTGAAAGTATAATAATTTAATACTACCGAAAATTTTAAATTAATTTATACTATCGATATTCTATTAGTTTTACCCCAATTTGCTTTTTATAGCAAAGGTTTTAATAAAATTAAATTTAATCGAAGTAAAAAGTTCTACCCTATAAATTATATATATTTATGTTCAGCGTCAAAAGTCGAGTTCGTTTGTCAGATTCTATGCAAGTTTTGCTCTTACTTTTAAAACTTAAATCTTTTTTAATATTTATTAATTTTATTTGGCGCAAATCTCGAAATTTTAAATTTCAGAATCAGCCAGACAGTTCAGATTACTAAATCATACATATAGTTGACATAGAAACGATAGAACAGTTATTTATTATCTTAACCATTTATTTTCAGTTTGGTAAAATGGGATCGTTATATGATTTAAAATGAACTAACAACTAACAAAACATTGAAACTTTTCTAAAAGCAATAATAAGTAAATAAAAAATAAAATATTCAATTTTATTTTGTCATACACTGCCCGCCAGCCGATTAGCACACCCTATGTGTCTTGTCTTTGAAGCTTAATATCTACCAACCCTATCAAACTTTTTTACCAATAAAAATTTATAGAATTCTTCACAAGAAACTATGACAGTTAGGGATTTAACTATATTAATAACATTTTAACAGAATTTAAACGAATTTAATTCATTATTAAATTTTTCTTATCAAACACTTAGGTGTATGACGTATATTTTATATTTTATTATTTATATTTTAGTAGAGCTGACAATCTTAACTATTTAAAGCAATTGCAGTTCATGAATTAATAATCACAGCATTTAAAACATTGTCAGCAGCCAAAAAAAAAACATCAACTAAAAATGCAACCAGGTTAGCAATTATTTCACCATTCAGTATCTTTATATATATCAAATATCTTGTGCTTTCGCAGTTCTCTGTAACTTTTTGCAGTTCTCTGGCAACTTTGGCACTTCACTTGAATGAACCGGAATAGAAACTGCCTACTGCAATGCTGTGAATGTGTTGCTTTTGGCAAATTTTAATAATATTTTCATAAATTCTCAAAATGTTGTTCGTAGTTCATTTGGACAAACTCGGCAAATGGCAACAAACAATTTTATGTTCTGAGCTCCTATTTTTTCTCCCCATTTCACATCGATTGCTCAAAAGTTTTGGAAACTGCACTTGTGAGTTTTACCTCCCATATTTGTTGTACTATTTGTTGTTCATGTTGTTTGCAACAGTAATCGAAAAGTTAATTCTCCGAAAAACAAGGTAATTAGTGTAGCAGTGCCCATAAAAACCAAACGAATGTGCAAAAATAACGAGAAAAGTTTGAAAAGTGCACAGCGACAGAGAGGGGAGGTGAGATGAGAAGGAGGTGGTAAACTGTAGCAAGAAAGAACTGTGTGGCATTGTTTGTTGCAACTAGGAAAACACGTTGTAATAAATGGCCTCGCTGAGAGAACAACAACAATAGCAGAACTTGCAACAGCAACAAAAATGGTACAACGACAATGCCACAGGTAGAAAACTAAGAACTTGCAATGGAACAGAAAAAAAAACAAAAAAAAAAACAAGTAAAAATATTATACTTGAATGCTCCCAACAGAAATATACTCTATAGTAAAACTGTCTATACAAGAAGATCCTTTGAAAAGGTTTTACATTGTAATACTTCGTAGCTCATAATCTTTAAAGATGGGATAGTATGGACAGTCAGATGGACAAAGGCTTACACACCTGGACAGAATAAAAGGTACGGGTTCTACATTTTTATCAAACTGCAAATTGTGCAAATTGTGCAAATTGTTTAATATCTAAGTACAATTTTTGAATAAGAACATTAAGATTATATATTTAATTAATACAAAAAACTTAACATTAAGGTACGAAAGTAAAACATAAACATAAAAACAATTAAAATTGAAATACATAAATTATAGAAAAATACTCGTTAATCAATTTATATAATACCCAAAAGTAAGTTTTTGGCTGTATATGCCTTTTAACCATCGAAACAGAGCATTTAAAACAAGTACCCAAAAAAAGTAGGGTTGCCAGGTGTGTCCAGAAATACAGAGACACAGCAAAGTATGCAGATATTTACAACTGTATAAGTTAACTATTTAATAATTATTATATTATTATTATATATATATATATATATATATATATTATATATTATTATTATTGATTATAATCAATCTTCCATAAAAACATTTAAATTATTAGGATGCACAAATTAAAGTATTGATAACTAATTTTACTTTCTTCATTTATTTTTTCTTAAGTATATTAAAAAAACAAGGCATAGTCTTCAATAAGAACAATTGTAAAAAGTTAAAGCTTTATAACTTAATTAATTTCGAGAAAAATCAGCTTAAATACAATATAAAATAATCAACACCTATAATTTGCAAACTTTACACATTTAGAATGTTGGCAACCCTAGAACCGTACAGTGCGTGGCAGAAAAAAAGACATCTCTTACACGCACGAGCCTTCAATTAATTAATAAACAAAACTTTTAGACGCTTCAAGTGGCGTAAATAACTTTGCCGACTGTCATTTGTTATGGCAACAACTTGAGACCTTCTCCTCCTGTCTGTTAGCTTGGCGGTAAATAAAAAACTACTGGAACTACTATATATATATATATGCATGTATGTATCTGTATAAACCCTTTCCCTTACTCTGTCTATCTCTTTCTATGCCTTGCCGGTCTATCCCGCTCTTTCCAACTGATTTGCTTGTGCCTAATGACAGCATAAAGTTTCTGCCACCACATCAATCAAAAGTTTTTCATCAACGTCATCAGAGTTATCAACATTGCCCACAGGCAGCAAAACTACAACAGCTTCGAATATATCAACGCCTCTACATACAACACACATTCTAGTCATGTTGATAAACAACAACAACAACAACAACAAAACACCTTCAACTACAACAACCAACAAAACAACAATATCTATAGCAGGAACATCATCTATGTGGTTGTGTCGTATACGTAATGTGGCAATGTCCAGCGACAAGCGACATGCGGCACATAATCAACATCAGAGACGCTTCGAGGCAGCTAAATGTCTGCATAATTTATTAATACAACAACAACAACAACAACAAAAACAACAAAGCTAACAATGTGACCCACAAAATGTTTGCACCTTCAACAAGAAAAATGGCATCATAAAACCCACCAAATAGCAAACCACTGAAAAAAAATATCATCAAGTGAAGTGCCTGAACTAAATAACTTAAATGAAATGCTTGAAATGCCGCACAAATCTTTTTAAACTGGTAAACCCTCTGCGTATACGTAATATTGATAAACCAGCCGCACTTCATCTTCGTCATCGTCCAACATAATCAGCTTTATCATCAATGGTAGAAGGTTCAAGGGAGGGGAAGAGGGAGGCTTTGCCACACCTTAAGACATATACTACTAGATATATACAAAGCCATGACACAGCAGGGCGACGTTACCTGCTCAACAAGGACGACCAGGACACGACATCTTCATCTTTGAAATGCGTTTAATTATGTCAAAGCTGCATAGTGGAAACAACTTTCTTCTTTATTTTTTTTTGCTTCTTTCGAGTCCTTTTGTGGCCTCCGGCTACCAACACACAAATGTATGACATTTCCAACGAGATTCGGAATGGGTTTGGGAAATGAGATGAATAGCGAAAAAAAAAAGGAAAGAAAATAAAATTTTGCTTCCTGCGTATTAATGTACCTTGTGCCATCACATTTTACATTTGTTTCATTTGTGCGATGTTTCAGAGTAGCTTTGTGCATAATCGTGATACTGTTAGCCGGGCTTTAGCATTCGCCATCTCCAATCTTCCCTATCTACATGTATCTGCATTATAAGGCAGCTCCCAGCCACATTACTGACTTTGACTACGATGTTTGACTGAGCGCTTTGACTTAGTTTATAAGCTACCAATTACTAAAGTGTTTCACTCTAAAGCTTTAGCAGTAGTTGTTATATTTGTTGTAGTTGGACGACTCCTGGACATGCGCTAAGTGAATGTCAAGCGATTATATTAGCTTTGCTGAAATGGGTCTGAAACACATACACCAAATACATATATGAACTTTGAATAGAGGGCAAACACAGCGTCCTAATATTGCCAATTTAAACTTGTTGAAAAGGGTTGGAAATGCGTATTATGTAAAGCAGTTCTGAGTTCCACTTGTGAATTAATACCACACAGACATGCTCTATGAAGTAGTTTATAAATATAACCTTTGTTTAGTTATATACAACTATTTATTTGGAATTACAAATTTTTATTACAACAAATTGTTTGGAAATTTACAAAAGAAATATATACATATTTTCAAACTTGTTCCCCTTTTTGAAAGAAATAAAAGTTTCTAAAACTAAAAATATTTTATAAGCCAAATTGTCAATAATTTTTAAGAATTAAAAACAGTAAACACTTTAATTCTAAATAAAATCATTGTTACTATATAATCTTGATTGATTGAATTAACATTATTTTGATAATATGAATTTGTTAAAATGGCAAGATCAGCTTATTTTTAAAGACTATAATATATTATTATTTTAAACTTAACAAGTAACTAAAGTACCCAAAAAAATTTCATTCTAATTTGCTTAATGATGCCGAACTTAATGATTATTGTTTGACCTACTTTAATCAAGTAAAACGTGTTCTTAGCTGTTTTTACCCTCATTAGAGCACAAGTAGAAACTATGTATTTCCGCCAATTCAAACACATACATTACAATCTTGGCGCCCAGGTAGTTTTCAAGTTTCAAATAACCCAAAACATGAATGTAGTCGGAGTTTGTCTCAAAGAATCATCAGGTGAAGAATGCTTGACTAGGTTATACCGTTTATTGAAATTTATTTAAATTAAAACATTCAATAAAAATTTGCAAACAAGATAAATAATCTTTTATCGAATATCAAGAATATTCTAATAATAAAAAAGTCGTTCTAATATTAATTAAACGAGAATTGAATTCGTGGTCAAAATTTGGGTAAATCGATTTTTACAAAAATACTTAATTATTCATTTAGGTTTATTTTAAAATCATTACAGCCAAATTATTTCAAAGTCATTAATTACAAGAATTTATACCAATATATAAAGTGTCATAAGTAAAATGAAGAGTATATTTGGATTTGTTGAGTTTAAATAGGAATATCATAAATTTATTGTTTCTTTTTGATATGATTGTTTTTTGCATGTATTATATATTGTTTTTTTTAGGATAAGCAATAATTTAAGATTTATTTTTAATATAGCAATGTCCTTTTAGCAAGTCAGTAACATGGGCATCTCAAATAGGAAAGTTACATAAAAAACAAAAAAATGATGACATTTGACTCTTAAACATATTATAATACCCATTTTAACTCATTTATGTACACAGGGTATACACAAAATAACAGACACACGAAGCACAAAATTCAATTGGACTATTCAAGCACAAAACACAAGCCGTGCCAATCTTATTAGCATTTCAGATTTAATTTCGTAAAAGTAGAGAAGTCAACAATAAAGGTCGACAGGCAGCGACATACATACTTATGAGTACTTCTACACTGGGAAAAAAGGAAAATAATAAAAAAAACATTTACATGATAGAATTACAAAACTTAAAGAGAATTCAATCAATTAAATAAAAATTTCTATTAATGATTTTGAACATGAATAAGCTAAAATAATTATGAAATTTGAATCAAGATATATTTCTTTGTAGAACAGACGTTCTATGTGAATAAAGTTTTTCCAGCTTAATATAATTGTTAACTTCGGATATGAAATTAGTAATTCTATAATTGTTATGAATTTTTGGTGACCTTAGTTTGTTAGGAGATGAGTTTAGTCGGTTTAGGTTTTTTTAAATAAAAACACTAGTTTTTTCTTTTTTCTGTTTTCTTTAATCCGATATATTTCGAACTCCTTTGGAATTCGTCATCAGGGATACATTTTTCACAACGTCCTGTTTGTCAGCTGTGGAGTTTAATATTATTATTATTCTTCTATAACAATAAAATAAAGTAATTTATTATAAACTACATTTTATAGTTTTTGGTGGTGCGAAAAAATTGAATATTTTCTTTTCTAACAATTCCCGTTTACTATCAGAATATTACTGGATTTATTGAATTTTCCAAAGAAATTCTGTACATATATATATATTTTTTTTTTGAGTGTCACTTCAATGGACTTTTGAAGGCCGTCAGCACCCACGTGTGACCTACGTATATGTCAATCCCAAGCACATTCGACACATGTAGAACCGAATGCTAATGACATTTGTATGTCGAATTGTCTGTCTGTCTGTCTGTCTGTCTAACTGACTCTTCTGTCTATTGGCTATCTCAAAGGGTTCGTAATGCGACTGTTTGGTAGCTTCATTGCTTTTTCGGTTAGTTAACCGTACTCGACACGTTCCAGTTGGCTAGGTCAATATGCGAGTTGTTGCCGGCTTTAGTCTGTAATTAAACATTTTTGTGTGTGGGCCAAAGGTGAAGTCAAAGATTTGTATCTGTGTGAATTTCTATCCGTTTTGTCTGTCTGTCTGTCTGTCTGCCGGTCCGTTCTGTCTGTCTACCAGTTAGCTGCAAATTAATGAGTGTCGTCCGTTGCCTGGAGCCAGGTTATTCACTCGAACAGCTTTTCTGTTACCGTATAAGTCCCCAATTAGTCCTAACGCTAGTTGTACAAGCCCACCTAAAACAAAATTTGAATTTAATTGGCAAACTGTAAGCTGCCAACTAATTGATGAGTTAATTCTGACTTAACGGCTACTTTTGTTTCATTCTGAAGGTATATAAAACTCGCCATTTAAATTTTTGTATAAAATAAATTAATTAAACCATTCCACTTAATGAAAATTTTTAAAATAGTACTTAAACTTCTTATTGCAGAAACGAATCATAATAAAATTGATTTATTATATACACATTTAATTGATTATATATTAGCACTCAGAAAGCTTTCAAGTTTCTATACTTAATCTTATCAAACAATAAAAATAAAATATAAGACTTTATAATTTACTTGAAACATTAACAGTTGCGATGAATGAATTAATCATACTTTGAATAAATTCAGCCTCTTGCTAGTATTTAAAAAACATATTTTCTTATGATATATATAAAAGTTTTAATAAAATAAATCCTCTTGTTATTGAAATAAAGGTCCCTAACTAAGTTAAAGTTGTTATTTTACGCATATGGAATTTAAATCAGTTCAATCATCATTATCATAATAACTCGAGAGTTTAGTTTGTTTTACGTTTTATTATGAACATCAAATGATTACAAAAGATTTACAAAAGATGTTAAAAGTACTTTTTTTGCATTGAATTCAAAATCAGCATGATTCCAATCCTAGACACAATTTACACCTCACAATTTATAAAGGAATTTTAAAAGAAATTCTCACATTTTCCCAAAAATTATCCTAAATATTTTCATTTATTTTTTTTTATATTTGAAACTACTAGCTATAAGCGAGATTTTTCGAAAACTCACTCTTAGTTGCATCTTAATCTGATTGATCAATCATTATAATCATTAAAAAAATTGGTTGAATTAGAAATTGTTAAAGGAATTCGATAGTGAGATAATAAAAAAAATGTATAAAATTTAAAAATACAATTTCAATATATGGTAGCATAAATTACATTCATGATGAAGATTTAAAAAAAAAAATATTTTTTAACTGGAATTCGATTTTTAAACCTTAAATTTTCCATATTTTTTATGGGAAGTCTTTAAATTATAAAATTTAAAGCCGATTGTTTCTATGGTGTAATTTTAATAAAGTTTAATTATAGGATTTATAAGATAATTACACTCAGAATTGCCAAATTTTGTTTAATTTTATTAAAACAAAATGAGGTTAAAGATGTCGTTAACACGTCTTGCCAAAATTATAATACTTTATTTAACAAGGATACAAAAATAAAATCTTTTTGACCAATTTAGAGCAACTTTATTAGTTTATTTAATTTTAAATATTTGCACATTTGCAGCACATAAATTGCCAGTTTTTTTTATATACATCAAATTTTACAGTTCTTTAATCTAAAACCAGCATAAATTCAATTTTCATATTGTTTGTTTTTGCTGTTGACCTATGAAAATAGGCCTATAAGCCATAAAGTGAAAATTGCATTTCCAAACTCAGCAGTCAAGTCTCGTGTGTGTCATATATATAAAATTCATAAATACAATTTTAAGAGCCACATCACTCTGCCAAAAAGGCAGAAGGACCAACAGATGTTCGTCCATCAGTGCCATTGCAGTGTGAAAAATCATAGTGGTCCTTTGTGATCCAATAAATTTATATATAAAATACTCGTACATTCATCGTACTTTTGGACTTTTGTTTTTTGTTTTTCTGTTTTTTTTTGTGAAATGTAGACACACAGACAAGACATCAACGTCAATGTCACTTTTCAGTTTTTCGTGTGTGTTCAAACAGCTTGAAAAGTGTGTGTGCATTTTGAATATTTATGATAACTCTCAGGTCCTGCACTGGACCACAACTCGTGATATAGATATACAAACACTGGTTTGCCTTTTGGCTGCCTGAACAGGCCTTCCTCCCCCCCTTAAACAGTGCAACCCCCCTATCAACTGCTGGTAAATCGAATGCAAATAATTTAAACAATCTGTGTGTTGAGGGCGTAGCCCAGTCCTAAAAATAATTGCATGAATATGAAAATTAACATATTACGCATACGCCCAGTACATGTACTCTCTCTATACCCACACTTTCTCCCCCTCCGGCATAACATTGAGCCTGTTTGAACAAACATTCAACTGTCAAATTGTACTGAACATAGAGATGTTTTGAATAATTTTGGTTAGGTTGCATAGAGTAAACAGAATTCCATTGAAATGGCATAAACTTTGTAGTAGTCAAAAGTATCGCTGCATCTGTTGAAATTAGTTTTTGGCTTTATTCAATTTTAATTCAATTGTGTGCACTGGCACAATAGAGTGTTCTGGACAGAACAGAACGTAGATTATTGCTTCATGATTGCACTCAAAACAAAGAGAATGCGTTTTATCATAGCATTTAAACAGTATAAACAATATGTCAATAATTAAATATTTCAATGACATTGTGTTGATTTGCAAACAGGTGTTCCTGATCCAAATCAAGATGTATTTGTAAGCTTTATGAAGGGCTTGAAACCTTTGATTAATTAACATAATCACTGAATTTTATTTATTTACTTTGTGCTTATTAGCGGGACAAATAACTTGAGATAAGCGAGTTTAATATTGATATTTTACACTGACAACTTTTACTTTTACATTCAATGGTAAGTAATAAATATCAGAGCAAGTTCCTTTGTTGAAATGAGTTTTTATAGTGTCCTACCTGATAATAGAAATAAATAACATATGGATATGGGAGTCTATGATTTGATATAATAACATATATGTACTATCAAATGTTTCTTCAAATAATTTCTTCTTATTGTTGAAGGGAATAGCTTAATATACTTTTTTCTATTTCGTTAAATTTTAATTTATATACTCTCAGAGCACTTCGGTTATTATATATTGACGTTAAAAATTTTAACATTATGTAAATGTTTATTTTGATAACGCACTGTTATTCTGAACTGTTAGGGGATCTTGGACTGTTAATGTTAATGTCAGCACTTTGACTGTTAATAAAGGCTCTGTGAATTGTGATATGATATTCAGCAACAATCTGATTTTCTTTTTTTAACCAATTCCCAATATAGCCAAAATTTAAATAAAAATAAATAAAACTAAAAGAATTATTAATTGAAATTATTAAAATCGACAGAATTGAACTGAGGTCTGTTTGGTGAGACTTACTGCGATTTGAAAACATATTGTGAAGCTCAATTTAAAATACTTATACGAGTTGATTTTTGACTTTAAAATGTAAATAAAAATACTCACAGACAATAGACAGTCAGTGGGATGGCAAAAATACCATTATGTCAATAAAAATCTGTACGAAGTTAACGCCATTTTTATTGAACAAAAGATTTATGCAGTCTATATACCAATATGCATTTGACAGCGTCCAACCAACTGAAGTATGACACTTTTGTGTGTGTGTGTGGCCCCAAAAAAGAGTATAAAAATCCCAACACTTCACTTCATATGCCAAACAGAAAACGACAAACTAATTCAATCTCTGGTGCTTGTTCACGTTTATCACTCCACGGCCAACCAATTTTCCCACTCGGCTTTTTACGGTGCTTCCAAAAAAAAAAAAAGAAAAAAACAAAAAGTTCATTCGTGTGAATTGCATTTTCATTTGTATAGAATTTTCATTGCCAGTCCGAGTGTTACTCTTCACTCCTGGCATTCGCACATATATCTAGAAATTGGAACTGAGTTTTGGGTATTGGGGATTGGGCATTGGGAGTCCTGGTTCGAGTTCGAGTTCGGGTCTATGTCTCATGTTGCTTTGACAGTTTTTTGGCTAAATGCCAGACGGCCGTGCCACTACCACTGCTACTGCCACTGCCAATGGACTCCCCGACTGCCCTTACCGGGGGAATGCGTGTGGAAAATTTAGCACGCTCTACGTGCCATGCTGGCAAATAAAAAATTGAAGTAAATTTGGCAACTGGCTGCAGTCGTTAGGATACCGGATCCGTGGCGTCAGCATTTGTTGTCGTCAAGGTTTCCAAATAAAATTACAAAAAAAGAAAATTTGAAAAAATGAAGGCAAAAAGAAGAGCCAACTGCAGCAATGCGACAATGCAGTTAGACAGACAGGCAGACAGAGAGAGTCAAACAGTTAGACATGGCAGACAACCGGTCGCCAGACAGCAGTCAGGACATAAGAAACCATAAGGATGTTTTAGACATTCCTGATCGTTTTTTCTTGCTTTTTTTGTAAGTGTGCTGATCCACTTTGGAAACGAAATAATTTTAACCAAATTCTATTACTGTTCAAAATTTTAAGAAACTATTAAGAAAGCTGCTCTGATTCCGGAGGAAAAAAATACCTGAATTTTTAAATAAATTTTATATATATTTAAATTGGCAACAATTATTGGAAACTGGCGTGCAACTATCACAATACTCTAAAAACTTTTAATTAAATTTTCATCTTATGTAAATTAACATAAATTTTGTTGTTTATATATAAGAAATACATGAAAGTTTCATGTTGCGTACCAGAAATGTTAACCAGAAGTACCACTGTTAAGATAATAGCTGTTAAACACAGCTGTTAATAACCAAAAGCGCGTGGTTTTTGGTGAGCAAATTTGCTTGTCAACTTCAGTTAATTAAAGTTAAATAAGAATAAGCGTTTGTGAAAAAGTGTGTGATGAATTCTAAACAGTGGGGTTTGTATTATATGTTGGTAGAGCTCGTTTGTAGAAATTGAATGTTTTGTCCCAGTTTTTGTGTAAGTTAAAAAAGTGTCTCATGCAAAGATGTTGTAAACAAAGTTTGACTTTGGAAATGAATTCAAAATTTTTTTCAATACTGCGACTTTTTTAAATTGGTGCTGTCATTAATTGTGATTATAGATCAATTTTTATAATTGTCAATTTTTGTCAATTTCTTTCACAAATCAAATTTGTAGCAAACGACCTCACTTTTAGGACTTATTTAAAGTTTAGCGAAGGTGGTTTATTATAGCCTACTATAAATATCAGTAAGCAACATGTAATTTTATCGTTTTAGGTGAACTGTTAGGAAAAATGCTCAATTTTAATAAAAAAAAAAAATATTTTTACAAATAGTGTTAAAAGTGCCACGCCCACTTTTCATCAAAAACACTTATAATCATAATTTTATTTGTTATCCAATAAACTAAAGAAAATACTCGCCAAATAATTGCATTATTAATTTAGGCCAGGAAATCGGTCATTGGTCCCATAGTGCAGTGTTCAATATTACAATATTGTTTCTTAACAGCATAAATAAAGAAAATTACATAGCATTAAAAAAGAATATCTTAAGAAATTATATGCTTATTTGAAGTTACCAAATATGTGGTATAGTTTCAATTCAAAATTTGTTGGGTTGCATTGTTGCGATTGTAAGTAAGTAAGTTTTATGCAATCAAAAAAATAAACAGAACAAGTTTCTCTAAGAACAACACACCTATGAGTCTTCCCTTGCAAACATTTACTTCAAAACAAAGTTACAATCTTCGTCCCTTATTAAGTTAATTGAAGTTGAATTTTCTATTTTTAAGACACTTTATTGGGTTAAGCTTTTAAGCATTTAACATGTCTTTAAAGTATTTGCGACAACGTAACGTATGCGCAATGTTGGCATACAGTCTAAACCATATTTGCAAGCAGCCCAGCTGCGAGGCAACAAACTAACTAGGTTTCGACTGGTTTTGATCAGACCAGGCCTGGTCTGGCCCTGATTCTGGTTTCTGACTGTGGCTCTGGCTCTGGCTATGGCCCAGGATCCAGCTCTGGATAATATTTATTATGGCAGCCGCGTCGACTAACCAACATATTAATATGCAGAGCAGACAGCCAGGTGTCTTTGCTGCCGTTTTATGCCACAATTTGAGCCACGTGCCACTGCTGCTGACATGGCTTTAATAATGTGACCATAATCGTTGGCACAGATTTTTGCAGCTGCAGCACGAAATTAACAATCTCTTGGCTCTATTTTGTATGTAGTAGTTGCCCTTCAACTTATTGGCAGCTCCATCTGGCCAGAAAACAAAAAAAAAAAACCAGAATAAAACAGCTATCTTCGGCACGCCGAAGCTGTATACCCTGCAATGGTCACAAAAATTTTAATATTCGACCGATTGTTTCTATGAAAGCTATATGATAAAATATTCCAATTTTGATCAGGATATCTCCGATTGTTTCTATAAGAGGTTATGGCATCTATGCCAGATTTCATTAAGATAGCTCAAGGCCAACTCTAAAATTTTTGCATAGGAACAAACAGATGGACATGACTCACGTCGTCGTCCTGAACCATAATATATATATTTTATAAGGTCTCGCAGACATCTTCTGCCATGCATTACACATTTCGTGACAAAATTATAATACTCTTTTGCAGGAGTACAAAAAAGAGAGCAGTAGTTGTAACTCGTTGAAGCTGGCTGCACAATGTTATGTCCTGGCAAATGGCCCCACCATCCTGCAAACAGGCAACCAATTTCATTTGTGTGTGCAATAATTCTACACACACACACACACACACACACACACACACACACCTACACACACACACACACCTACACACCCACACACATGAGCAGCTCATCAGCAGCTTGTTAGAAGCTCGTTGTCAAGGGGTTTAAGGCAGCGTCCTTCAACGCATCGTTGCTAACAATAGACAGGACATCTAGCAACAACTTAGAACAACAATAAAATCAGTACACTGACGAAAAAAAATTATATGAAATGGTCAGCATTTTTTTATAAAATAAAAAGTACAAAATCTGAATATGCTTAATATATCTAATATAATATAATATATATAATATAATATATATAATATAATATTTATAATAAAATATATATAATATAATATATATATTATAATATATATAATATAATATATATAATATAATATATATAATATAATATATATAATATAATATATATAATAAAATAATATTTATAGTATAATATATATTTGGGCACTTCCATTGTGGCGTTACGTGACAGTCGTACGCCTAAATGTGAAAAAAGCTAGAAAAAAGTAAAATTAAAAAAAAAAATTTATATCTGAGTAGCAATTCAGCTGGACTATATTTAATAAAAGAGATGAAAACATTCGTACTTTCCGATTAAAAGATATAAGCAAAAAACAGGTGTGGCGTTACGTGACAAGAATAGAAGTCGGTTTCGACCTAAAGTTTTAAAAGCGCAACTTGTATAGTATATATACTTATGCCCATGAATATATTTGTTTATTGTGATTTAATACTTTTAATTATCAAATAAATTTTCATCTTATATCAATTGTATAAATCAGAAACGCTCAATGCATTTCTGCAGAAAAAAAATTTACGTATTATATCTTTTGGTCGCCCGTACGACTGCGTCAAGAATTTTTCATTGTTTTTTTTGTCGACCGAATCGAAACATATGATTTGTTTATTGATTAGTGTCCAATTTCACATAAAAAGTTTTTGTATTAACACTTGCCTTTGAATCATTTTGGCATCCCTGATATACAATAACAATATTTTACTATTATTTTACTATACAATATGATATTGTCGTATTAAAGATCAACTGGACCGATACATTGCTTGGGAACCGATTTTTTTATTGGTTTCTAGACTTCTAGCTCATTTACAATAAAGATTTTTAATCAGGCCAAAGAGCTGTATCGATTTAGTCATGTTCCTTTGTTTCTCTAAGTCTTAAAAATATCCCTAATTTTGATGCTATTAGTTAGGTATCTGATAAATTTATAGTATATTTTTTTAATATTCAAGCAACCTGAACTTTTCTTCCTTTCTATTAAGTTTCAACAAAAATTTGCTGGAACTGTTTGTGATTTTCAATTTCTGCGTTTGTAGAACTTTTAGCTTGTCAATATTGTAAAACATATGTATATAGAATACAGATTAGAGAAAATATTCACTGAGTTAAGAATTTTCCTGGTCATAAGAGGAAGAAACTTATGATTAAGTGTTCAATTTATTATTTGTGAAAATCTCAATTAAAATTTGTATATTTTTCTTCCTGTGTGGCACAGAAGCAGCACTAAAGCCCGTTGTTCGCCGTCCAGCACTCACCTGACCGCAGCAGGACATTGCTTTGATAAGGACTTGGTAACATTGTGCCCGAGCTGGCTATGTTCCAGTTAAAGAACTTGCCATTTCGGCTCCGAGTCGATACCGAGACCTAAATTGAGAGCCAAACATGTGCTCGTAACTAAGCGATTGAAATATACTTGTATTCTTGTATCTTTTACCTTCACTCGTACTTATGCCAACTTACAATATCATTCAATTACAGCCCTAATCATCACTTTAGCCATTTGTTGAGCCGGTCAGTGTGAATTGATTCAGATAATTGTGTACGATGTTATTGTAAAGCAGTTCTCTGGGCACTACAATTAAATTATACAACTAACTTCATTGAAAACTTGGAAAACTTTAAAAAAAAATTGATTAAAGTCATAGTAGTATAGTAGGGTGGGTAAGAGCAATATTCAAAATTAAAAAAAACTATAGCTGGGCTGCTTTTTAGGTAGATTTTCGACTTTATCAAAAAGTAGTTGGTAGGCTAAGTGCAAAAAATTTCAAACAAAGTTTAATTATATTACAGATTTTTACATTTTCAAAAATATAACAAAATAAAACTTGTCATATAACATTTGTAATCTATAAAATTCGTTTAGGAATTGTTAATGAAATTGAAAATTTTCCATCAAAATATGCCCATTTTTCTTCAAAACTCGAATATATTTTTTTGTATCACTTATGGATCTTTAGGGTTACAAGTATTTTTTAATTAAAATAATAATTTTAATTTAACTATTTAAGAATCTTAATTTTAACTAATTTCATGGGATGCCAGATACAATTTAATTAATAACTATAGTTAATAGAAGCCATTTTGTATCCTTGTGGTAAGCTAAATAAATTTTAATATTATCATTTTAAATCAATAATAAAAAACTACAAGAATATGAGTTTTTAATTATTTTTTTACTCAGGTTCGAAACACAAACTTTATAAGTCAATTTTTAAGACCTTAAAGTTTGGCTTTTCCCGTTTTATATATTTCAATCAAATGTATGTATTGACAATGATAACTAAACTTTAGTAAACTTGATTTAGTACAAGCTTTAATTCATTTCTTAATAACAAATTAAAGCAAAACCTAAAATTTTCTTGCTTTTGTGTCAACCTCCCTCGTATCACTTTTGTTTATTTTAATATATATTTAAATCTGTTAAGTGCACTTTTTAACGCTCAAGACATTGTCATATTTCTTCTGATATCTCACATTTCACATGTTGTACTAAAGTAATTGGAACTACAAGAATTTTACAGACTGAATTAAAAAGAGAATCATTTTATTTGTCTCAACATTTTGTGTAGTTCATTGCTTATACCGCTTAAATATTTTTTTATTGGGTATAACAATGTTTTTCAACTGAATGTTACAGGCAAAAAATATATTTTTCAATTATCGCGTTTTGTACCAAAATCTTATAAATTTCTTAAACTTAGGAATTAAATAAGTTATATTTTGTTTTTAAGGATAAGCAATTTTCTTTAATAAAGTGCAAAGAAATGCCATGCCCTAAAAATTCTGAATAAAAGTATTCTGTTTTATTTACTTTATATTTTTGACTTTTAAATCCTTAAATAAAGCATAACTTCAATTCGAGCATTCTAAGCCTTTTATTCATTTTTCCTATCTTTCTGCTGTTACAAAGGATATATTTTAGTCGATCATTCTTTATTATTGCCCGTTTTTTTTTTTTTTAATTTTCTGCATACAAAAGCGGTATCTTCCCGTTACCTTACCGACTGCTATATCCTGTGTGAAACATATGCATACATTAATACCATTACCAACATTACAAGCATTACAATATTGCATTTGCAGAAACAATTTTTCTGTCTCTCTCGCTCTCTCTCCCCCTCTCTCTCTCTCGGTCGCCACCTCTCTCTCTCCGGCCATGCACAGCACCGGCATCGTCTTCCGTTACATGAATCCTGCGAGTCCTGTGCAGGTACAGTTTCTTACTCTATGGCATTCCTCGTTAGCTTTGAGCTGCGGGTTTCGCTTTTGGTGAATTTGAGCTTCAGTTTGGGTTTCGAGCAACGGTTGCCTGTCTACCTGTGTGGCATGCCTCCCCAAGCTGCCACCTGCCACCTGCCACGTGCCACCTCCAACTGACAGCTGCTTCTTGTGATTCCCCGGTTCGCGCATAAAAGCTGCTCCAATTACTGTTTGCATAGTTGAGTGTCGTCTGCGGAAATTTGTTTATTTTACGCGCGTTGCGTTTTGTCTTGGATGCTGGCTCGTTGCTTTTTTATTGGCAGAACGGCATTGCCAACCAGGCTTGAGAGAGAGGGAGTGCAGGTATTCATACAACAACAACCAGGATATACACGCATATCCTTTACTGCCAGGACTAAGACAAACTGACAGCTAAATGCGTCACAGTCGTTGCAGATTTCATTTGCGCAAATATATTTCAATGTGTTTTGCATTTTGTAACGTTGACATTTTATCCAAGGAAAGTCTCTGGCACTTTACACCTATTCCCAACGAAACTTTTCATGTATTAAGCGGGTTTATAGTTTCCTTTTGCTGTCAGGACACAAAAGCCGCAACAACAACAGCCAAGAATGTAATACCATGTAAAGCCAAACTATTGCCTCTAGCCACAGCATCAGAATGCGTTTGCAAATTATCTGCCCAGATAAGATAAGGGGTTGACACAGGAAGTATATTGCAGTTGGAAGGGGAGGGTTGCATTTTGGAAATTTGTGACTTAAATTTAGAGTTAAGTGTAACTCTAAAAGATCCTGCCTTGATCCAGATCCCAAGGCACAATGTTTCCTAAACATAAATTGATCATTTATTATCAATAAATATTTTTGAAATTTTGGTAATACATGGATGGCAAAGATGGTCTCCAAAATAACAAAAAAAAAAAAATCATTGTACTTAAATACATTTCCATTATCACATTCAAGTAAATCAGTCCGAATAAAAATAATTGTTTTGTTTAAATATTTCTGATTTTTAACATTTTAATGTTAAAATAAAACAAAAACATTAAAATCGATTTGGATTGAGAAGTACTCGAATATAAAAAGAGACTTGGATTTTTTAATATTATTCTGATTTTCAGCTTATAGCTCTCTCTCGATTTAATAGATCGGATTCCAGGGATAAAAAAGTTTCAAGCCTCCGAATTTGAAATTTAATGACTGACTCTTAGAACAGATAGAATATACAAAATAAATAAAAGATAATAAAAAATCGAAATAATGAAAATAATCGATAAAGAAAGCAATTATCATATATATAACCTAAAAGTGAATTAATTTTCGTTTTTCACCAGATTTAACCCTATCAAATATTCTTTGGGCTCTAGACCATTTGACTTAATTTGATCAAAATCGTTTCCTATATCATTTAGCTACCATAAAAAAATTTGTTGAAAAATCAAATTTTGTTAAAATACTGGACAGATCTCGACGTCCATGTTTTTTTTACCCAAAAGTGAAAGGGATGAAATTTTTTATTATATTCGTGATTTTCATTTGAACTTGTGGTTCCAAATTCATGTGTTAGCATCACTTACTTTATGATAATTCCCTTACTTCACTTTTTGACTTAAGAATATTTGAAGTATTTATTAAATTCTTTAAGTTTAATTGATATCATCATATAACGACAGACTATTACCACGATTATCCATTAATTCTTGTGCAAAGATTTACTTTAAAATTAATTGAACTTTAAAGAAAGGTAATTTAAGACCTCAAGCCAATTAGCAGAGCAAAAAGTATAAAATGACATTAGTTTAAATACATTTAAGAAAATTAATTTTAAATGTCTGCATGTTGTTAATTATGGTGTTTACTATAAATTTCCGAAGCCAACAATCGATATCAAAGGGGATCAAAGAGTTTCAAACTTTTAAGCTTTTATCACATTTTCAATTCAATTTGGCTAAATAAAACCGTACTATAAAATTATTTATTTAGTCAATTGCATTTTAAATGATTGTAGGTAATTTTAGTTTCATAATTTAGCTTTAGTTTCATTTTTATTTCAGAAAACAACAACCAGAGTTAGACGTAACGTAGAAACTTCTTAAGCTACAACACTAGGTAACAAAATTTAGTTTTTTTTTTGTATCCTTTACCAAAACTACTTTTTCCGATACAGCCCCAGATGAAAAACCTTTTTAAATATTTTTCTATGGTGAGACTTTTTTAAATATTTAAAATCTGGTATATTTTTTAAGCTTTTTTTTTCAGTGGCGAGCATGCAGTTTTGATCTTTATTTGGCAATCTCATAATCGATTTAAGATGGCTTTAAGTTTTCTGAGATTAAAATCTTCCTCAAATTTAGCATTTTAAAGTTAGTTTGTCTTTATTAAGCGATAAGGTTTTGCATAAAATAATTATTTGCTTTGTATAGTTGTTTTAAAATTATTGTGATGTTTATCTCTGCAAGGCTATTTATAATCTAAGATACAATATATTTTAATTTTAAGTTTCTTGTTTTTGATGCTTCTATAGCTAAGGGTTGTTTTATTTGCTTTTCTAAAGTTTTTAAAGAAACAAATGCTATAAAAACAAGAAGAACAAAAATATAGTAAATATATTAAATATGATATACCCTTTACCTCTGCGGGAAGTTCTATAAGAGCGATGCCAAGCCAATTCAAAGGCAATAACATAAACGAAGCATGTTATTCGAATCGGTCGACAAAAAGAGACAACGAAAAGTACATGACGCAGTCGTACGGTCGACGAAAAAATATAACACGCAAAATGACCCAGTGGTTCTACGGGTGGGCGCGGGCCTAACGATATGCCTAGGCTGCCCGGTCCAGCTAGGCTGCGGACTAACTTTTTGCAACATAGGGCGGGCATAATTAAAAATAAATAAAATCTCGAGATAGAATAGAATCAAGTACAGTTAAATTTGCTTATAATACTTTTAATTTCATTTACAAATATGAAGCAACATGAAATGGACATAATTACAAGAGGTATCATCTACAGCTGCTTTGTTGCAATGAACTGGCAACAGTTGGTGTCGTTGGGACTCACACACACACACACACTATAACAGAATACAGTAAGATACACACACATACACATATGCCTCTTATAAACATTTGTCGTCGTTTGTTTCTCTGTCGTCGACGTACTCGTCGCTCTGCTCTGCTGTAATTAATAATAATTTGAATTCGCAGTTTGCAGTTCAGCGCCCGTGCGAGATTTCATTTTAATTAAATTATATGCGTCCATGTTGAGCTTGGGGGCGTCTTGTCTGTGTGTTTGTGTGTGTGTTTGGGGGCGTGGCTAATCATGGCAAATATCTATGCAATGGGCGTTCACATGGTGTCATGTGTGTGTGTTCTATGTGTGTGTGTGTGTTCCTACTTTCCTGCAACACAGCATGCATAAATTATTAACGTTATCTGTCGTCATTTTGATTTTAGTTAATGGAGATACGACAACAACAACAACAACAACAAAAACTACAACAATAATAAGAACAATAACAACAATTAGAGTTAAACACGTAGTTAGAGAAACTGTTTGACATATTTTAAGCCTTAAAATCATTTTCCTGTTCTTTTACTTTGTATTTGTAATCAAGTGACAACCCCAATTAAGTTTAATTATCGCTTTAAGGTTGCCATTAAAATAAAACTTTAAAATTTAGTAATAATAGTGAATAGTTGCGACCTAATTATCTTCTATACGTAATTATTACAAATGTTTATAGAAATTTAAAATTAACACGTAAGCGTGTTATAGTCGAGTATACCCGACCCAGGTTGTCGAGTGCTGAAGGTGTTTCTGGGTGTTTAACCCAAAGAAATGTAATTTCTTAAAAGCACAAAAACAAAATGTATAACAATCGCAAATTGATCATGCAAGAATTTAAAATGTTTCTATGCAATTATAACATATATTCCCCGATTTTTATTGGGTAAATAACCTAATTATATGGAACCCAGAAACAGCAGGAACTAATACACAAGTGGGGGAATAGAGTGTCTTCGAGAGACCTTCCTTCTCAGATCACAAGTACAGACAATTCAATGTCAAATTTGATAATACTCTTTCTCAAAGTATAATAAGAAATCATCGAAAGACAAACTGGGAGAAAATCAAGTCAAGACACTTGAGAGAAAGTTAACCTCTTTTACCTTTTACTCATTTTTATAAACTTTACACTTTTTATTTACATTAAGTACAATCTGCAACATTAGGATCACAAAGGATTAGGTTATATTATGTTAAAAGCTGTTAAAAATTCTAACTAACCTTAATTATAAGATTTAAGAGTATTGCCTTTAGGTGCTTTAATTTATATTATAGTAAATAAATTAACAAGTCTATGTTAAATATCAGATCACATAGATGGATTACATTTCTAACTAGAAAAAGCTGCTACATTTAGCAGGTTTGAAACTCATGACATTTGTTTAGGCAGGTACACTCTGTATCCAGATTAACGAACCGCAAATAAAACTCAAATTTTCTTATATAAACATTTAAATGAAGCAGTGCAAATCAAAATTTCAAGCAGTTTAATGTCATCCTTTTTTACCCCCATTTGAATTGGGTACAGAATGTAAAAATGTCATCTCTATATAATTGTTACACAATTCTTTTTATATCCAGCTCGAGTTTGTTGACAAATAAGAAAGAGCTGTGAAAATTCACATTGTAACACAATCTTTTGGTAATTTTATTTATAAAACAAATTTTTAGTTGTTTTTTTTTAAATGCATTTGAACTTGTTGTTTGTTTGGCTAGTTCTCCCGAAAATATACGCACAAAAAGATGTACGTAAGAATCAAAGGTTAAAATGTAATTTACTCGCCATTTAACCCGAATAAACAGTGTCCGTGAGAACGTTAAATGAAATTGTGTCCTTTGTTTTGTGTTTTGTATTATTCTGTATATAGTACGAGGAAACTGACCATAATCAAACCCATTTTGGTGAGCTGAACAGGAACACACAACACAACACAACAGAGAGAGCTACTGCAAATGCCATTAAGAGCTTTTGACCAAAACTCGCCGTAAATCAAGTCACTTTAATTCAATAACAAGTTGGCCCACAGTGCCAGCCCAGCCCAGCCAAGCCCGACAATGTGCAGATGTTGCCATTTTGGACAAGTTGAGTACTGTGGCCATCAGTTGGGATGTGCACGGGCAGAGGCATTGATTACGTTTATCTATGATGGCAAATTATTCATTTGCTGGGCCGCAGCACAGACTGAAACAAAGTTTACGGGCCACATTGCGAAGCGGCTGAAATTTGGCAATTTGATTTTGGCCAAAAGCAAAGCAACCTCAGACTAAGCTCTACGGTCTTGGCCAGACTTGTGATACTCTTTCAAATGGTAAAATTGTGACACAAATTGTCAAATGCATTAAAATAGCAGTTTCCCACTCTATAGTATTTATACGATTATATATGTTCTTGATCGTTAAATACGTTGCTTAAAAATCATTAAAAATTTATTGCAATCGAATATCTTATAGCTGACATAGGATTAGTTGATCAAATATGACATACATATATTTTTTTGTTGTTATTTTAATAGTTATTGCTCTTGACAAGTCGAACCCAACTTTTTTTTTGGTAGCAAAATAAGTTGTATTTAAACATAATAATAAGACATAATTAAAACATAATAATAAAACATAATTCATACGTACAAATTCGTTAATTAAATATATTCTACACAAATTTACTAAATTTGTATAAAATCGAAACACTATATTAATGTATTATGATTATTATAGAAACAACCGATCCAACTGAGGTTTTTTTTATGATAAACCTTAATTGATCTTTCAGTTCTTAAAACATACAGTTTAGGATATTTTTAATCTATAAATTTTCATTAAAGTCAGTTAATTTTAAATTGAAAGAAATCTAACGACATCAAAGGAAAAAATGCTTTTTTTTTGTAAGTTTTCTCAAGCAAACTCTACATTTGTGGATATTTTTTACAATTTAAAATAGTTTGATCAAATTTCATCAATATCAGATAACTATAACATATATCTGTATATTGTGTAAGATGGGATTATTTTGAATGTTATTCGTAGTTTTTTTTTTGTTTTGCAAGAGTATTAAATTTTCGACTTTAGCTTTTCTTAATTGTTACTCCATTGTCGTTGTAATGTTTATTTGCGACATTCATTGCTGCTGCTGTTTGCCGTTTGCCGTTTACTGTTTGTTGTTTGTTGTTTGCTATTTAATTTCCATTCAAATTGAACACACAATAAATACGAAACTTATTCAGCCTTGAACATTTACACCATATACAAATATATATAATATTATGCCAAAAAAGTTTGCTGCCAAAGTTCCAAGTCTCGCAAATGTCAAGCAATTGCCAAATTTATGTTTCGATTGTAATTTTTCCCTTTGTTATGCAAAACAAGAAACACAATTAATGACAATTACGGTTCATTGATGAAGTAGAAAATTATCATTTAGCATTTGCTTTTACAAATTATTATTATCCTGTCTATAGATTTATATTTGTTGTTATTCTTGCACTCAGTACTTGGTCGGTACTTAGTTTAATTTATGCAGTAAGTTATACATATGTTATGACTGGTCAATAGGTGCATAAATTTCATAAATCAAAAGTTTATAAATGCATAAATTATGTGTGAGCTTAAACTTTAAGTTTGTTCTTTGGCATAAGCTGTAAACAATTATTCATAATTATTCAAAATGCAGTTTTGAAAAGGATATTTATATAAGTATAATTTATCAATGCAATGCAATAGTAATTTGCTAATTTATTTGAATTTTGTGTTCATGAAGTGAAAAAAAAACAACAGATAAATGTGTGTGAAAATATTTTGAATTGTAAACAAATAAGTTAAATAAAATAAATACCGTTGGCAATTTACCATTAGGTGAGTTTATTTTGTAGTAAATTATTCAAAAGTATAATATCAGTTTAACTTTAATTTCTGATTTATCGTATTACTCACTCGAATTGATTAAATAATTATTTTACATCTTTTAAAAAAGAATTTCAGATTTATACCCTAACATTTGTCTATATCCCTATGCATGAGTTAATGAAAGTTTGTTTTTTGTCGTATATATAAAGTAAGATAATAGAAAATATATTTTGAATGCTATAAATTGTAAAAATTTTTTAACTTTTTATAGGCTTGACAGAAAACGCATTATAAAATAAATATTTATAGTTTAACAGCAACATATATTTGATGGTAATACATTTAAGTATTAATGAAAATACATATATGGGCATTTCCATTGTGGCGTTACGTGACAGTCGTACGCCTTAATGTGAAAAAAGGTAGAAAAGTCAATTTAAAAAAAAAAATATATTATATCTGAATAGCAATTCAGCTGGACTATATTTAGTAAAAGAGATCAAAACCTTCTTACTTTCCGATTAAAAGATCGAGCAAATAACAGGTGTGGCGTTACGTGACAAGAATAGAAGTCGGTTTCGACTTAAAGTTGTAAAATGGCAAAACTCTGCGAAGTGTGCAAGCCTCTTTGTATACAACTTTTTTTAGTATTGTAATGAATAATATAAATTAATTTTTCCGGCTATTTCATTTAAAAATCTTTTCCTGTTTTTTTTTTATAATCCTTAGTATGAAGTGTTATGTGACAGGGCGTTACGTCACATAAATTTCCATAGTACATTTTGAAGTAATGATCGCCCTTAAAAATTGATTTAACGCAAATAAAACATTTATTTTGTCTTCAATGTTTACATAAACTTAAATTAAAAGGCAAAGCACTGTTCAACCTGACTGACTGACTGATTGGGGACGCTCCGTCAGGCCAAACGGTAGAAGCTAAAAACTTGAAATTTGTGGCAATAGCTTCCTATAATATCGTAGGTTTGCATTCTGGAAAATGCATTTTAAAATTGGATATGAAAATCAGATGGAGGATTCCAGGTGGCGCAGTAGGCTACAATAAAATGACATTGTAGAATATAATTAGTTTAATTTTTTCCTATTTTATATCTTTGGAAACGGGAACGACGAGATAATCTAGTGTAATATAAAAATTTTCCTTCTTCAGCTTAATTACAAGCCTCATTATATCTCTTAAAATATAGAACTAGTACTTTATTAGTTTTTGGCAAAACTTAATTCAAAAGGCTCTAGTATATCATTTAACTGCCTGAAGACCAAAAGCTCAATAATTAAATTTTATTTAAAAAATTCAAATTCTATAATATTTGCGTGGTAGTAATTATACTAATATGTGTATTTTATGAGGACATAAACATAATTTTTTTCATTTTTTTTTTATATCCAACTGTTATGTCCAATTTTGGAGCATCTTCACTAAAGGATGACACAAAATTGGATGCCAAAATTGAACGTTGCATTGAATGCATTTGGCTTTTGAGTCTGGCCAATTTCCAAATTGAAAATTAATATTAATGCAAATTGATAATGAACAAACTAGAAAAGCTATAGTTGAATCCACTATTCGACTATTATGTATCCTATTAGCAGGACTGAAATAACTTTTTATATATTATGAAACATGATGTATGTCAAATAGATTCTGAGCTGATTTATGATTATATTTTACAAATTGTGTTGTTGAGATTGGGAAATTTCACATTTGTATTAAGTAAAATTAATATGCCAATAGCTTACATAAATAAACAGACAGCTAAACTCTCTAAACTAACTAAAATCAAATATGTTTGTTTCCCATTTAGATCAAATAATTATTTGATATGATTACAATCAAAACGCTGTCATAGTCCTCGGCTTTTGTAATGCGTACTTATATTGATATTGATATTGTTAACTATTGACAATTAAATTCAAATATGCAAAATGTGGTTAATATTTAGGCAGTTCTATTATCTTACCGCGGCACATTGCACTAGCAATGACAATTGATTTCAAATTCAATTTCAATGCGGTTAATCAAGTGCAATCAACATACAATATCTGCATTAAAACAGCGATAAACAATTGTTTATCATTTAGAAAGATTATGATAAATACTATACAATATTGTTATTTCAACTTAATCACATTCGGCACACAGGGTAATCAAATTCAGCACCTTTTCATACCATTTAAAATATAAATTCATAGATTAAAATAATAATAATGTTTAAGAAATCTATTTACTACTGGCACTAGAAATGCACAAAATTAAATAAAAATTTTGGGAAAGAGCATTCAATGACTAAATCCCCTTTGTGAACTCTGTTCAATTAAAATGAATTTATGGAAACTTTTCTAAAATTATTAAAGCTTCTTAGTATCAACCATAAAGGTTCAATCAATATTCTCTATTTTTGGCTTCATATTCAATTCGTTATAGAGCTTAACAAATCTATAATCTTTTGAAATTGGAAATGTGGAAAAAAAAAGATGAAATTTTTGCAATGTAAATTAACAGCGAAAAAGCTAAAAGATGCAACAGAAAACCATAACAACAAGTCACAAATGCAACATATACGAGTATATACTACAAAATAAACAAATACAAATTGTGAATACGAATATCATAGCATTTTCAGAACCCAGCTATGAAATAATCCGCAACGACAAATATGCGCGATTTTTCTGTCCATCCATTCCTCTACCCACCTTCGGTTCCCCTACAAATGCTCATGTTTATTTGTGTGGCTTGGCCAGTTGGTTAGCCAAGCTCCACACAAAGCACTTTAACATATATACGAATATTTTTGGTGGAGCCAGTTACCAGACGCCAGCCAGTCAGCAGCAACAATAGCAACAATAGCAACAACTGAAAAACCACATACATAAACCGGTTCAACGAAATTCCAGCCAACAACCAAACAACCAAACAGCCAACAGCCGGGCCAAGTCAGAGCCCCCGTCTATGTCGAAGATTTGCCCAGAAGCGGCAGCAGCCGGCACTAAATGTCAAGCGAGTGAACGGTTCGGTTGGGTTTGGTTGGGTTGGGTTTTGGTTGGATTGGGTTGGGTTGGGTATGGTTGGGGGAGGAAGGTGCCCACAGACAGAGTCACACACACACACACACACACACACTCAGAGAGTACAACGGTGCAAAAAGTAAAGAAATCTACGCGCTTAGAAACTAGAAGCAATAAGAGATGTAAAAATATAGAGCTGACAATGAATGCCGATTGGAGATGACAACGTGATACCAAATATCTTTAAAAAAAAGAAGTAAGAACTGGATTGCATAGTAGATTAAAAAGAGTTTCTAGCTATATTATGGTCAAGCTACCTCAGTTTACAATTCATATTTGTACGAAACAAGTAAGAATGCCATAGTCAAGCATCCTCGTGGTTCTACGGGTGGGCCCGGACCTAACGATATGCCTAGGTTGCCCGGTTGGTTACCCAACCGTAACCTAGCTTTTTTTTTATGTATTTTTACTATGCGCGGACATCGATGCCCGCTATGCAACCGTATGAAGTAGACCGCGGACTAGGACTAGCCAGATCTTATTCACGTAAACTAAATCTTCAATAACTTTCGTGTTTATTGTTTGATTATAATTAAATTTATCGTAACATACTCTGACCAGCATTATAAATCAATAACATAACATTAAAACTATGCCTATAAATCGTTTTTATCGATTTGCAGGGATGATCAATCGGCATTGGTAATTTGAAATAAACTTGATCTGCATATGGTATACAGGAACCCACATAACAAATTTGGTGTCTTTAGATCTTATAGTTTTTGAGATAAATGAGACTATTGATCCTGAACTATAATTAATACACTTTATATTGTCTGAGATGCCTCCATATCCCTGTTAACCCCGTTTACCCATTTGTAATGGTACAGCGCGTAAATATTTGTTTAAAAAATTGTTTATTAAAATACTGATATAATTTGCAATACTCTGTCATTTTCAGTCAAGGCTTTATAATTGTAAGATTTCACAATGAATTTTTTATTTATTAAAATTTAAAATTTTCATTAAAGTTAACAAAGATATGATTAAATGGAAAGTCTGAATATTATTCATGTTTTAAGAAAACAAGAACACATTTTTAAAAGATAATTAAAAACCAAAAATTAAAAAAACATTTAATACAAACAAATTTATAAAAATTAAATTCATTTAAGCAACTAAAACCCTTTTTTTTTAAATAATAATAATAAATAATAGTAATAGTAAATAAATACTAAATACGATACTATTAAAATAACATAGTGAAAAATATGTTGTTTGTTTTTCTTCAAAAAATATAATGTAATTTAATAAAATAATAATAAACTAAGCTTCAAATTGCCATAAAACCAAACTGAGTAGGATATAAATTAAAATACTTTTTATGTGAAATATATATTTTACTATTTTTAAAATATTTATAATAAGGTAATTATTTTTCTTTTTAAACAGAAAAAAAGTGATTTTTAATTTTAATAATTTAATATATATTATAAGAGTCTCAAGAGCGGACAAATTATTGTCAAACTCTCAATAAAAATAAAAAAAACTTTACGCGTACATTGCAATAATCCAAATACAGAATACCCAATCCTTAAAACAAATAATAACCCAAATCATCATCCCATGAGACTAGAATATTCCATTAATATTAAATATATTAAAAGCAACTAATTTAAAAAAAAAAAAAAATATTGTCATGGATACACATACAACAATACTGCAGTTCTGAACTCAAAGTTGAATATAAAATTATACATTATAATATGCAGTATGTGCGCACCATTTTAATGTTAGTTAATTATCTCTCATTTTTTTACACAATCACAAAATACATTCACTACACACAAAAATGTACAAACAAACAATCACCTATTTATATTTAGCTTAAGGTCATATAGATATAGCTAACATATTGTATAGATGCAATTTTAAAAAAATTAAATGTAAAAAAATTATTTGGTATTAAACGGCTCCATTTCCGAGATATAAATATTACGTAGTAAAATACTAAAATAATCTATTTAAATTTGTTCTTTCACATATGCGCATGCTCAATTTACAATTTAAAAAAAATAAATAAATAAAATAAATAATATTTTTCAAGAAGATCATTGTGTTAATATTTGATACTGAGGCTTGTTCTTATTTCAGACTTTTTTTTAATTCCAAATGAATTTATATTTAAATTAATATTTATAAAGGGTGTTTTTTTTAGAGGTTTGTTTTTCGAGTAGAAATAAAGCAGGCATTTTTTTTTTTTTGTTAAATCTGGCAACTCTAATGTCATTTACCATTTCATCATGAACAAAAGAACAGCGCTTGCAATTCGTGCAAATTTATTTCGAAAATCACAAGCTGAAAAGGAACATTTTCAGATCCAAAATTAAAACTATTCCGAAAAAAAACCGTTTGTATTGAGTAATTAAAACTATACAAACATATTTACAGAAAAAGTTAGTAATTACAACAATATATAAATGTGATATGGGTCTGGCAACCTTGATGAGCATACCCACCACGGCTCAGCTGAGCGGTGACCACGACACGAGGTGTATATGACGAGCAGTTCTGATCTAGAGGGCGAGGTGAAAGGTCGAGAGAAAAAGAGTTCAACGAAGCTGCGAAAGGACGATCGCAACCACGACGAAACTTAAGAACAATTATAATACATTTAAATAATCAAACATTTGTTACTAAAATTACAAATAAATATATAACAACAGTCGGGATCTTCTTATTTATATAAGCCGAAATCCCGACATCGTGGGGATAACAACAACCATTTCCCACATAAAATATATATTGTATAACCGTAAAAAGTCCAAAAGTCAGTTCCGCATTATATACACAAGTAAATAAATAATAAAATTATAAAAAAAAAATATCTTTTATGTTTAGCATGATTTTCCACTTGAGCTTCATCGCCAGCTTCAACTTCAACTTCAACGACGACAACTTTAACGACAAAACGGCGACGGAAAATTTGTTGTAATCAATATGAACTGGCGACTGGCGACTGGCGGCTGCCTCAGATAACTTCACATACTACAGACGATATATCTTCACAATGTGGAAATGTGGAAATGTGTGTGTGTCTGTGTGTGTGTGTCTGTGTGTGTGTGTAAAACAGATTTGTGAAAAATGCGGAAAATGGCAAAAATGAATTCGATGGATTCACGGCAGAAATTGCGTAAAGAAAAGGAGTATTGCGAAATAGTATATATAAATGTACATGTGGATGCTGGGGATTTGCTGTGAATCGAATAATGATGGTAGAGATGGTAGCTCAAAAGCTGAAAGGGGGAGGGGGTGGGGGCACTGTTTATGCCCCTCCCCTTCTGCCATTATGATAAATCGCACCTTTTATTGCAGCATCAGCGCCTTGGTAACTGATTTAAAAACGCCCCAACGTAGAAATAGACAAAAAAAATGGGTTGAAAAAAGCAACAGGAGAGATATATAGTTCACGGAATGGGGGTAAAAAAAAATAAAAAAAAAAAGAAGAAGTAGAAGTAGAAAGACATTGAGCGAACATGACATCATTTGACAGCTACGACAACGACGACGACGTTGTCGCTTTTCCTCAGATTGCGTTTGGTTATAAAAAAAAATACAAAACAAAAAAAATAAGAAAATTCCAACCTCATCCCCCTCCCTTCCTATGACATCCAATTTCGATGCTACCCATTAACAGGCGATCAATAAAGCTGGTATTCCCATAGTGTCTGAGTGTGTGTGCGAGTGTGTGTGCCACTGTGTGTGTGTTTGTGTCTGGTTGAGACAAGCCACAAATATGAGCGCATATTTGTAATGGAGTCGCAAAAAATATTTGTATATGGGTCTATGGGTCTGTGAAAAGCCAGTAATTAACCCCCATATATACATACATACATTTATACATAAATTACATTACTTGTACATATATATATATTTATAATTATTGTAAAAGTAACTTTTTTTTGAGCCATAAATGTTTTTTGTTGCTTGCCACAATTAATGTTGACACTTTTCCACAACATTCCATATAAGTATGACAGTTGAAAAGTTCCTATTTAGTTTATTTCTTTTCAAGTGGCAAAAATGTAAATATCTTAAGTTTTCTAAGCACTTTTATAGATATATCAATTGGTATGTGAAGAACTCTTCAAAAAAAAAAACACACACTTGAAACTAAATAGGCTATTAAATGTTTGAATGTTTGAATCACTTGTAAATGATTACGAATAAAATATACAACTTTTAACTACATAAAGATTACTTTACACTTTAAATTTAGAATTTTAATTTATCAAATTTAACAATAAAACGATTAAATTAAAGACTCAACTAATGTGGGATGGGTCTGGCAACCTTGCTGAGCCTACCCACCACGGCTCAGCTGAGCGGTTACCACGACACGAGGTGTATATGACGAGCAGTTCTGATCTATAGGCCGAGGTGAAAGGTCGAGAGAAAAGGAGTTCAACGACGCTGGGAAAGAACGATCGCAACCACGACGAAACTTAAGAACAATTATAATGCATTTAAATAATCAAACATTTGTTACTAAATTTACAAATAAATATATAAAAACAGTCGGGATCTTCTTATTTATATAAGCCGAATTCCCGCCATCGTGAGGATAACAACAACCATTTCCCACACTTATACAAATAGAAAAAAATAAACATAAGCTGTTACTTATATACAATATATTGAACTCATCGAAACGTTTACTAAACCAATAATAATTTTGATTGCATATTTAGATTCTTCAGGGAAAATCATAGTATTACTCTTATATCATTCCATGCAATAACAATGACAATGAAATGTAGTTAATAATAAATCACAAAAGAACACCAAGCAAATATGTCACTGTTTTACAATTCAGATTTGTGTTGATTCAAAACTGTGCCAGTGTGTCCCACACACACAATACACACACAATACACACACACACATTTGATGCTTTATGATTCTTCAACCCATGTCCGGAAACATTTATCCAGCAACATGTTCCCTGTCCCATTGGCCCATTAAACATTCATCATTTTTCGTGGCCATTCGTCATCAACGCGTGCAAAAGTTAACGTGACAAAAAAGCATTTGCAAGTTGGCTCAACTAGAAGATACCCCAGATTTTCAATTCCTTAAATTCCTTCAAAATCATTAATAACATACGAAACAAACGAATATACATAGTTAGATCACAAAACTGATCAAATTAATATTCTTGTTGGATGAGAGAATTAACAATACTTCTACTATACTACCCGTTAAATACATTTGCATAATTTTAACCCATTTATTGAATTAAAAAAAAAAAATATTTTAAATATTTATTATATATATAAAACTATGATTGATAGACTAAAAATCCACTCTATATATACTAAACAACACTTTACCCATAAAATGGGAACAAATTTTTAGAATTGCAAAAAAACAAAAGTTCCATTTATTTTTACTTTACTGTCGAGTTACTATCGTTAACTTTATTTATTTAAATATTTAGTCTAATATTTAAGAGTATGTCCAATTTAAATGCCAATAAAATTAAGTCCAATCAAGATTAGTTATTCAAAAAATCCAATTTAATTAAAAATTATTCTCTATCAGGCGGTTTTTTTTTTTTTTTTTTTATTAATTCGAAAAGTATTCGAAAATAGAATAAGACTTGAGTATTATAAATTGTTGCCTAGACTTAACCAAGATACATTCGCAAACACTGCTACAATCTCTCCTGATATGCAATGATTACAGGGTATAAAACAGATGCCAAGTTCCATTTGACTTCCTCTGTGCTCTCTCTATTTTATTTACTCAAATATATTTAATACATGAGAAGTATGCACTGATATATATTTTTTTGGATATGCAATTTATTTAATGCAACGAACTTTGCTGTCATACACATGAATCAAAATATATTATGTGCACTGAACTGTAGCAAAGTTGATAGGAAAAAGGAAGCCTTTGAGATCTGCAACTGAAGTGAAAGCCAAGAACGTTTTAAGTATGTAATTGTACAAATATATATATACTATATAGGTGTACGTATACCGTTCGTATTGCCAGCTGAGGCTTTAAAAATTGTAGACACCTGCAAATAAGGTCAATTGAAACGAAAGATACACGAAAACAAAGCCAAGAAACTGATGGCCCAATGTCAGTCAACAGTTTTTTATTTGCTTTTGTGGTTAACAGCCGCAGTAGCAATAATCAAATGATTCTTCTCTTTTTTTTCCAACTTATTACCATAAAAAGAAAGGGAGAGAGAGACGGGGAAGAACCTAGCCAGCGTCTGAGTTTGCGATTGAGAAATGTTGCCTGGTCACCAAAGTGCCACAAAACCAGTTTCTCAAGCGATGCTAATGCAGAACAAGAATACTTATAAGTATTCATGGGTAAATGCAGCGAAAGTGCTGCTATATAGAAAGTTGATGCGAATGGGGCTGGCTCAGTGCTCAGGTAACTGTCATTCAAATACCTTGACACGACTTTTAATTAGGCCCCAAACTGCAAACAACTCATTGACAGTTGGCAATTCCTTCCTTTGCTCGGCAACACAAAGCACAATTATCCTGCTGATTAAAAGTGCAAACAAAGAAAAGCTGACATATTCTTTTAAGCATAGTACTTTTATCATCCGGTTTGCAAACTCACAGTTTAAAAATAGCAACAGTTTCAACTATCAATAATATTCAATTGAACTCTTTTAGTTAAAAGTCATTTCTTTTTAAATGTACTTATATCAATTAAATCAAAGTCAACCAATTATATTCCTTCAGTTTTCTAATATAACACTATTTAACAATTTTAAGAAAGTTCTTGTATCCCGAACTTTTTGGAGTCAATTTATATGTTAAATTGAACGCTGATTCCAAAAAGAAAATATATAAAAATAGGTTGCCGGGTTTGTTTTTGAAATAAACTAAAAAAATACTATATTATCGCCTCTTCAAAAAAGATTACTTTGGCTAAGTAAAAATAACTTCAAACATTGTCGTCGAAGGCCATAGCAATATAAAAGGCATAATAATTATTAAAAAAAATTCAAAAAATTGTTACAACATTTATAAATTAGTTTATTCGCTTAGAAATTATTAGAGATTAAAATAACAATTTTGCTTAAAAATATATTTTAAAGAAGTTGATTTTATGTCCAATTTTCCTGTAAATCTAGAATAGATTATAATCTATAGAAATTGTTTTCTAGATAATTGTTATGAATAAGGTATTCGGCTACTGAAACTGAGAGAACTATTTTTTTTTATAATTTTTAAGTTTCTATTTATTCAGCAAAATTTGCGAAATATGCCGGTAGAGGAAATAAAAATTAGATTAAATAAAATTAATTTAAAAATAAACAACAAAATTTTAAAAATAATAATAGCACAAAAAATAGCAAGAAATTAAGAAATAATAAATATATGTTTCAAATTAACAAACTGATCTTAAACCAATTATTTAAAAAAATAATAAATAGCAATCATTGAAATAAATATAAATATTCAGATGTTGAAATGAGTAATGTTATTTACTTAAAATTTAATAAATTATAAATCATTTTATAGTATTTAGTAAGGGCCACGGTCGAAAGTTTTTACTATACGAGTAAAATGTAATACCTAATAAGTATTTTATCATGTATGAATGATCTTCAGGAATGAATTTAAAAAAAACATTATCATATAATTTTAAACCTATGGCTATTCTTACTTAAAATATCATTAATTAATTTACAAAAATTCAAAAAGTTACTCCAAATTGTAATACCTAACAATAAAAAAACACAATGCAACAGCATTCTCTATTCCGAACATTTGAGAGTCAATTTTATTTAATTCAATTTAATTTGTAAATGTAAATATTTTTGAAGTCTCATTTCGAAGATATTTACATTTAACTAAAAGCTACTTTCTTAAAAATCGGGAATAAGGAAAATTAAATTAAATCTCCGAATTCTACTTATAAGTAATTTTATGTATAGCTTGTGAATATTCATTGATTTTCGTGATATAGCATAAAATTGTGTTTTATGTGATTTAAGTATTTTCATTTTTTTCTATTCAAGTGAAAGTTCTTTAAAATCTACACAGAGTTTTGCCCTTTTTTTCTTTCGCCCATAAAAGGACTTCATTAGGAACAAGTTCTCGAGTATTTTCTCTTTTTTAAGTGCATGTCAAATTCGACATGCTAGAAGTATCCGGATTACAGAGTTTCTGTGATCAGGTTACTGCTAACTAGAGCAACTCGGTGTCTAAAAATTGCCCGGCAGGCAAAACATGGCAAAACAAAACTAACAAAAAATAGGAAAAAATAGAAAAAAAAAATTGCAAAAGTGCTGAGCACAAGAAAACTTTAACAATATTATGCTGAGCCAGCAACAAGAGCGCGAAAAAAAAGAATAAGGACACGGTAAAGTGATGAGAACATCAGAGGGTAAAAGGACTCTTAGTTCTCATTCAAGTTGAGCGAATGGTTAGCTGAGTGAATGGGATCAAACAATTTGCTAGTTTACACCTTGGACGCATTTAATTATAGGCAGGCAACATTGTGCCAGGACGACGCGCCGTGCTCATTAGGCGCCTCCACTCGAGATTCAGCCCGAGGCGACCCTCCAGCTAGACAGGAAGAAGCTTCAACTTAGTTAGTACAAACCGAACAAGTTCATGTCTGTAGCGGAAACTTTAGAAATTTTCTTAGGCAAGTGACCCATAAGTTGGTTGCCAGCATAACGGCATATCTGAGGAATGGCCAGGATGTTTCCTCCTGTTTGTATGTTTGTATGTGAGTGTGTGTGTTTAGAGACTGTCTAATGAATATGCTACCCTCCGGGAATATCCTGGGCTCAGCGGCGTTTACTTAACAAACTCAACTCAACGGTGTTGGCGTATCCGTAGATCTAATTGCTTTGTTAGGCAACATTGGGCCAAAATATGATGGCGTTTATAGTAGGCAGGTTGGCCCATACTCCCCTCCCCCCATATCCAAAAAGTTTAGGATATGCAGAGGGTTGTTGCACAAGTTTTGGATTTGGGTTACATTTCGCAGCTATCCTGATGAACAATCTATCGCAGGCCGAAGCTTTAAATAAACGAATTAGCAACCTGTGAAAAATGTTTCAAATACTTTGTTAGTATAACGAATGGGAAAGTTAAAGTTTGTTGAACTCTAAAAATCTACTATGATTTTGATAAAAAATTCAGTGTATAATAGTGAATAGTTTACTAGGAATTTCCTAGTGAATAGCTTTAAGAAAAAAAAAAAAATAATAAATAAGCAAAAAAAATTAAATTAATTATTTATCGAAAGAAATCGTAAAGGTTATTAAATATCAAATAAATTAATAATCAAATTTTGCTTAACTCGTATATAAGGAAGTTTATTTATCAGAGTATGCAAGATTTTTAAGATTTTTTTAGACAGTTTGCTTATTGCTGGTAATTTTTGCATTAGTTATATATTATTAATACTTAGCGTTTCTTTATAATCTTAAATATTGCAATACTATAATCTCTTTATAATTGTTGTCTATTTTTTAAACGGTCTACAAACACGGTCTACAGATTATCCAAAGCCCAAACTGGCCGGCTTTATTAAGTCTACGCCCCTGGCTAGTAATTATAAATACTTACTTTTCAACAGTATTTACCAGGAAAACATCACAGAGCATTTGACTAATCCGCAGGTCCTTCTCTCTGCACAGAGCAAGAGATACAAATATAATACAGGACCCAGCCCCAAGCAATTTACTTTTGGCCCTGGCCCTGGCCCCGGCCTTGTCACGACCCTGTTGCAAGCAATCTAACTTTAAAAGCGACTTCATTTGACAAGTTTAATGTAGTCCAACAACAATTAATATTTAAAAAAAATATATAAAAATTGTTTATTGCATTACAACTCGCTGGCAAAAGTTTTTAACAGAAGCCAACGGTCAGTTTGCCAGTTGCCAACAGTCAGCTAGCCAACTCACCCAACTCAACTTGGCCCAATACCCGATGTCACTCATAAATGTAAAACAAACCGGCAACCCAACTAGTTTTTTTTTTAAATCTTGTCTGCAAGGGCAAACAGAGTATATTAGTTTTATACAGCATTGCAATTAGCATTTCTGTTTATTACTGTTGCCAAACTTTAAATAAAATGTATTTAATAAGTATGTTGGAACAAGCACTTTTAGAATTCTTATATTAATACATTAAGCAAAACTCACACAAATTGTTGTCTTCCTTTTAACCACAGTAACACAATGTTTAAATATCGAAAGAAATAAAATAAATAAATTAGTTATTTATTGTCTTATACATTTAAAAATTGTATGCAGCTAACAGATAAAACATTTTCCCAGTTGAATCGCTGTCTCGGCAGCGACAACATTTTTCGAAACGAATAATTATTATTATTAATCATTTTAAAAGCATTTTAGGTTATTTTTATTCTAAACATTACAAGAGAGACATGGAAAATAAGGTTATTTATTTAACATTTAAATAAACACATAAAATCTTTCAGATATTGTAATTGTATTCAACACAAGTGAAGCTCAAGCAAAGAAGAACAGGTTAAAGAGAAAATTAAAAAAGAAAATCAATAAAATTTTAATAAAAAATTAATCGTTCATATAGACTGGCTGAATAAGAATATATATATATTTTAGCTGAAATATTAATTACACTAGGTAACAAAATTTAGCTTTTTTGTTGTATAATTTACCAAACCTACTTTTTCTGTTACATATGGTGCCGCAGATGACGAAAAATTAAAAATTTTTTAAATCTGGTATTTCTTTTTAAGTTTTTTTTCAGAGGCAAGCCTGCAGATTTTTACATTACTCGAGAAACTTACAGCCGATTTTCAAATGCTTTACGTTTTCTGAAAGCTAATGAAAGGGCTATTAACTACTATTAATCATACATATTTTTTATTAAGTTTAAATTACTACTTTTGTAACTATTAATTTTGAATTAAGAAAATTATGATATTTTGTGCGGTATTTTTTACGATTTTTCGACTTTAAAATTCGAGAAAGAGTCGAAAAAAAATTTTTCGTTTTCCTCTCCTCTGCTTTTACATAGTTGCATTAATTGGGCGTCATTTAAGATATGAATCTATGAAATTGATGAATAGACAACGAAATAGCAACATCTTATAGCTAAATATGTTTTTGTCGACATTGACTATTTCTTTACTGAATGTTTTACGAAATTTGATTGGCCTGAACTAATTTTTCTGGTCTTTTGATTTTAGAATCACATAAATATATAAATGGATCATTAATTAATGCATTTAATTAATTGGTAACTTATACAAAATAAAAGCTACATTTTGGTACCTAGTCAGAGTCTTTCAATTTAATTAAAATGATGATATATTTTCGATTAATCCAAGTAAGTAAAATTATTACACTGGTAAACAGCATATATAACAGTCGGGTATAACACGACTCTAACGATATTACTTGTTTTTCTCGCCGCTGTGCACTTGTAGAAAACAAAGTAATTATAACTTGGTAATCATGTTTGCAGATTACTTAAACTCTATAAACTGTGGGAAGTGTTCACAAATAGTATTTAGTAGAACTAATGAATAACTCGACTTGCACTATATTTCATAAACATTTATTTAAAATATTTATTTTATACAACTTTGTTTGTTAAATCAAAATATACTCAAAATATAAATTATCTTTAAATATATTAAAAAAGTATTCATCATTTGAAAAGAGCATATATACTTCAATACGTTAGTTACTTATTTAGGACGCTTTTAATTTTGTGCCAACTAAAAATTAAGTTAAAAACTTATACACATGTGGGGTCTTTGGATGCGGGTCCCAACGGATGCGACATGTCGGCTTACCACTAAGTGAAATTAGCGGTTGTTGCTAATGAAAAGTGGTTTTGGAACTACTGAGAACTTTTGCCATTTTCGGTCATAAGCACGACAATAATGGAATCGCTTCGCAATGGTGGGAATGCAAAAAATAAATAAAACTTGACTGCAATAACCCCAAATACCCAGTGATTTCAGGAATAAAAGGCATTTAAAAATGCAGAAATATTTCAACAGGAACAAAATCATAAGAACTATCTCCGATAACACTAGGTAACAAAATTTAGCTTTTTTTGAAACCCATGAATTTTATGAGCACATTTAAAAATGCCACATCGGGCGTGTTTGTTGAAATGCTTAAATCGCCGCCGTCACTTTATCGATTTATATGATTAATATCTTAAATGACGCTTAATTAATTCAACTACGTTAAAGCAGAGGAGAAGAAAACGGAGAAAAAATGTTTTGACTTTTCCTAGAATTTTAAAGTCAAAAAATCGTAAAAAAAAAAAAAATACCGCACAAAATAACATCATTTTCTAAATTCAAAATTAAAAACTAGTAATTTAAACTTAATAAAGTATATGTAAGAGGCCCTTTCATTAGCTTTCAGAAAATGTAAAGCATTTGAAAATCGGCTGTAAGATTCTCGAATAATATTAAAATCTGCAGGCTTTACTCTAAAAAAAAAGCTAAGAAATAAATACCAGATTTCAAAATTTTTTTTTAAAAAAAAAAAAAGCCTTACAATAGAAAAATTTTTAAAGCGGTTTTTCGTCATCTGGGCACCATATGTATCAGAAAAAGTAGGTTAGGTAAAATATACAATTTGTGTGTCACCTAGTGTAATTGCTACTGCATCTCTACTTTGAATTTTTATGATATTTATCTGATAGCAGACAATGAAGCTGGAATCTTAGATTCATCATATTTTAGGAAATATTATGAATTTTAGGAGATTAGTCGGATTAACTAAAGTAATCTCCTAACAAACAAAGGTCACAAAAAATCACAACAATTATGAATTTTATCTAATATAATTCTAGATGGACTTTCTTTTAGTTTTATTTTATTTTTTATTTTTTGATTTGTTCTTATTTTCAGAAAGTAACAACTACTAGACAAAAATAAAAATAAATAAATAATAAATTAGAGCAGGAAACCCATTAAAAGTGCTGAGTTTAGATAGAATATTATATGTATTTGACATTTTCTTAATTATAACTAATACCTAATCTAACAAACTGGAATAGAAGTGTATTTGTATAACACAAATACTAATATGATTCATATGATATGTGGTACCAAACAAATGTTGGAAATAAGATCGTCGCAATTTATTTTCTTATATACATATATAAATATAGATAGTATAGATTATAATAAAACCATTGTTATTGATTAAAAAACATTGATTTCCACGAAAATGTCATCAATTTATACTAAAATTTAATAAAGCACACATGAGCTTATACTAAATATGTTTTATTAAATTTGTTACTTTGCTTTCTGTTTTACAAAATAGAAAATACATATTTAAAATCATCTACAGCTATTTATATTTATTACGTAATTCAACATTACAAACGAGTTCCGAATTATAAGAAAACGAATTTTTATGCATTTATTTTCGTCAAATGTCAATGGGATTAGTTTTTAATTGCTGCTACTTAAAGTGGCATTAATACAATTCAATTGAAAGCTGCTTAATGGGTAATTGGTATTGCGTATTCTGACTCTTTCTGAAGAATCGAATACGTTGCTGCTAGAGTCAATAATCGCATTAGTGTAATTCGTATCAAACTTTCCGCACGTTATGCGCATAATTAAAAATTACTTGAGCACACTTCTTTATTTTATTTTTTTTTTCTTTTTTTTTTTTTTTTGTGCTGACCATGTGCCACGCCCAAGTGCTCTAGGCACTCCTCATCTGCCACATCTCCTGCCCCCCTCGAGATGCGCTTCTTCGCATTTTCTTCGACGAGAAGTGAAATTAATGGCTTTTCTATTATTTTGCGCAAAGTTTCGAAGCGCATTTGACGTTGATTGCATTTTTTTCGCTTGCAGCAGCAGCATCATCAGCTCTTAAAGCTCCTCCAGCGGAATCACAGCTGCTGGAAGCTCCTAGCTGTTAGCTGGATGCTGGATGGGATGCTGGATGTGCGATATGGATTAGACATGAGCAATACCTGTGACTGAATCGCTGTGACATACACAATTCGTGTCACACTGTGACTGATTAACGAGAATAGTCACGTAAATGTTATTAACAGACAGCGTAATGTTATTAACATTCACATTATGTGACTGTTAATATCTGTGTTGTGACTGTTAATAACATGACGCTGTATGTTAATATAATTACCGTTACTATTCTCGATTATTCTCTTATTAAAAAACATAAAACATGAATGAAAAGAAATACAACTTAAATTAAATGTTAAATGTTTGAAACTACATATTATTAAATCGTACCCTGCTGCCATATTGGCGACAATTCAGTCATGGAGTGGCATTTAATCTGATCAATATAAATCGATTATTTTAAAAAGTAGCAAAAGCTCGCCCCACACTAAAGAGAGTAAAAAATACGCAGGAGACTTGACTCCCACTCGTCCTAGTAATCTCCACAGGAAGGTAAATAGATTGTCAACACTTCTAAAAATTTTGTATTTAGTAATATATTATACAACAATTTATTAATATAAACCTGCCTTATTATAATGTTAATAGAATAGGCCAATTGATAATTGAAACATCATTGTGCATTATTGCAAAAATAAAATTTGCTAATTTATCCTTGTTAGAAAATATGTAAAGCATTAAAAGTATGTATATTCTCGATCAACGGGAAGATCTGAGACGATATTGAAATGTTTTTCTAGTTTTTAGAATTCTATAATTATCTTGATTATACTGCAGACAGTACAGTACAGTATATGATGGAACTCCGTTTTCTTTTTTCATGTTGAAAATTTATATACATTAATACAGATGGGAGGCTTAAAATGATCCTCTGCCAAAGCAATCGCCTTATTAGTGATTTGCACATTTTTTTTCTTTTTTTCAGGTATTGTCAACACAAATCATTTTAAAAATAAATAATAAAAAAATGTCTTACAATATTTGTGTAAAAATGCATTTTTTGGAAATATATAATGCTGCAATATCTTGCATTAAATTATTATATTAGAATATGTTAGCATAATACAATAATGTGGGCTTCTATGTGCCAAGTTTCACCAGATCGCAGAATGAGAAGGAAAACACTAAATATTAATATCTTTGAATATTCCACCTCCAACCCCAGCCAGCATTTTATAAAATTTCTGATCTTGAATTTATGCCTTTTTCGAGACCTTTGTCTAAATAAAATAGTCATAAAGGCGCTCATAAATAATACTTTTGTCAGGATACCTAAGTCGTGTACTAATATTTTAAAAAAATTAAAATTTTTATACAGTTTCTATAAAACTTTTTTATTCACAATTGCGAATTACTGTGACTGTCACAATAGCGCTCATCTCTTATATAGATAGAGAAACAGATACGGGCTACTAGATGCTTGATTAAAAATTTAGTGTGTGCAGCTGATGCGCTGCCGGCAATTTGTGCACCCGCCGCCTCCACACCCATTCACACTCCAACCCCACTCCCAGTCCCACTCCCACTTCCAGTTATCATCCCCAGGCTGCTCACAGTTTTGGCCATTAAACAGTTCATGCAAGGCGAAAATCTTGCTAAACAATTGCCAAATAGTGGACAGACCAAGTAAAAATAAAAAAAATAAAAAAAATTCAAAAAGAGTTTATATGTTTGTAGTTTGTAGCTTGTGGTGTGTTGATTTGTGTGTGCCATGGGCTACAGATACTTGTAATGGATACTAGAGCAAAAGGAAACTGGCATGCACATTTAAAACATGGCAAGCAAAAATTTGTACATCTTAATATACAGGATTTTCTATAATTTTCGTCAGTGGCGAACGCAGGATTTGTCCAGAGGGGAAGGTACCAGTATACAATTTTCTTTTATATACAATAGAATCGGTTTCATTGAATCAGTTCGTAACAACAAGAGTATTTTGAAGATTGCCATTATCAGTTTTTCTCAAAAATTTTAAATTTTACCCGCAGTAGTTTTAAAATTGCTAACGGTTATAATTCTCAACTGACGAAAATTTATTGACCTGATTAACTTTTCGACAATTTTCTTGTTTAAGAAAACGCATCAACAACATTTTCTTATTTAATAATATTCTTATTTTTACTGTATTCATTATATTTTTGCTTTATTGTCATATCGATCTTTGAAATCATCAGCATCCAATTGCAGTTCAGAATTGTTTACTTCTTTTATGCAAATTATCAGCTTATAGATGACAATGTCACTAACAGTTAAATTTTGCTCTAAATATTCTGAATTATCATCACTTGGATTAACTTATAGCCCAAACAGATCATACTCATATATAAGTATATCGGAAAATATAAATTGTTTTGGATATGGACGTACAGCTGCGGTCAAAATAATAGTAGTGCCACCAGACATAAAATTAAAACATTGATATTTCGTAGGTTCCTTTGAGCTTTTGATTTCTGACTTTGTCAGATCATAGTGTTGAATTAGCTTTTATGAAAAAGTATCATTAGGACATAAAAGCTTTTTTCATTTTTGAGATTCTGCGCTTTTTCGTGATCCACCCTTAATTTGATCCGGTCAAAATAATAGTAGTGAACTAATTAAAACTAAAAAAAAAATATTTTAAGCAAGAAAGGCATATGATTTGGCATTTATTATTGTAATTTGATAAATTACAATATAGTTTATAAAATTTTATTTGCTTAGAGTTGCACCAAAGGGGCGTGGCAAGCCTTCCAATTCTGAGAAGAGTGCTCTTATTAAAAAATTGATTTGTGAAGGGAAAACTTTTAAAGAAGTGCAAAATTTGATTGAATGCTCGTCAATCATGATGAGACACGCCAAAAATTACTCGCCAAAAAAAGATAAACATGGAAGACCTCGAATCATGTCCTAAAAACTAGTGAAAAATATTTAGAGGTATTCGAAGCGCGGCACGTATGTTCCTGCAATACTTATAAAAAAGGACTTAGGTATGGACTAAGCTATGGAAATGATTCGTAGATGTTTAAGGAAAAATAATCTGGTAGCAAGAAGCCTGAGAAAATTTCCGTTATTGAAAAAAATACATGTCCAAAAGTAAAAACGGTTTTCTAAGAAACATCTGAAATGACCCCTTGAGAAATGGAGGACTCCTGTGGTCGGATGAGTCCAAAATTGTGTTGTTTGGTAGTCGAGGATCTAGAGAATATGTAAGGCATCCACAAAATTCCGAATATCAGCCTAGATTCACCTCCAAGGCCGTGAAACAGGACATTTGGAACATAATGATCTTGGCATGTTTTTCATATTTCGGTGTTTGACCCATATATTGGCTCACAACTATAATAGATAGGCAAAAATATGTAAAAATTCTGCAGGACATTATGCTACGCTGTCCTGCGGATTATATGCCGTTAATTTTGAAGTTCTAAGAGGACAACGGTCCAAAGGATACCAGAAAAACTGCCAAAGAATGGGTTACATCGAATCAAGTTGATGTAATGGAGAGGCCCCCGTATTCCCCCGATTTGAAGAACATTGACAATTAGTGGTCCGATGTCAACAAGGATACTGCAAAGCATCCACCAACAAATAATAATCATCTTTGGGAGATCGTTAAGAGCACCTGGAACTCAATATCTCCACCAAAAAGATACTAGAGCCTTATGGACTTCAGGTTCCATCATTTTAAGGCGGTATTTCACAATAAAGGGTTAACAACAAATTATTAAATTTGTTATTAATTAAGTGTCTTTCACATATCTAACCTTCTAAATAAAAAAAAATTAGTTTAAGATCGTTTTTACCATTAAAATATTTGAATTTGTTCATCACTACTATTGTTTTGACCGGCCATTTTTTAGGCTATTGCAAGAAAAAAAATTCTAAATCTAAAAATAATAACTGTTAACTAATTTTGGTATCTCAGATGGATAAACAATATATTTACGTTTCATAAAAAAAATAAATTAAAAATTTAGATAAATTAAAAGTCCTTTAATTTTGAGTTTTTTGTATTACATTACACGCACTACTATTATTTTGACCGCAACTGTATATCACAACATGAATAGGAGTAATGTTGCCGTAGTAAATAAGCATCTTGCTTGATTGCATCACAATCTATGTAATTCCATGTAAACACCTCGGCAACACTTGTGTTATCCAAAAGTCCGTATCTATATCCAGATTTAGATTCTTAGCTTCCAAATGTCACGTTGTCAAAAGTCTCAAAAAAATATTGGAAGAAATTTCTAAAAAGTATAAACTTCTGATGTTTAAAATGAAAATAATATAATGAGAATACTTTAAGCCTTCAATAAATGAGTTAACAACATATTGAGAAAACTAGCTTTATATAAAATAAAATTTATAAATGTAGCCAACAAGTAGAAGAATACAATGAACAATCGAAGCTGGATACATATACAATACTGTAAATAATTTTATTAAGATTATTCTTATCTTTATGGATTTAAATACTATAATTTGTTTTTTCCTTTAAATATTAAGCTTACAATGAATTTATCATACTTATTATTTCGTTTGAAAATATGTTGTTTAAATAAATAATTTACCTAATTTCTATATAAAATAAATAAGTGCTATTCACTTAAAAAGAAATCCTAATTATATAATTATATAATTTCAAAATTGAAATACCCAAACTAATCCAATTAGTGTTTTATTCAAAAAGATGCGTTTATTTGCAAAAGCATTTATAATATGGTCATCATCAACAACTATCCAAAGACAAAATCAAGCATTCAACTCAGCCAGTTAGCCTCGTTCCCAATATGTATTCATTCAACCCGTTTGTCGGCACATTTTTATTGGGGTCTGGGGCCAGACACACGCCCGGCCTGGCCACACTAAAGAAAAGCGTTAAGTTGCACAAAATAAACTTCCTTCCTCCTTGCTTGCTTGCTTGCTTGCTTGCCTGCCTGCTTGCTTCCTTGCTTGCCTGCTTGCTTTCTATCTTTCTTCCTGTCGCGGCTGAATGCTCGGCTAACTGGCCAACTGGTTGGCTTCTGGTTGCTTCACTCGTAATCCAGCAGATCCGCCTTTTTTTGGCCTGGCCAGAACTTTGCAGCAATCCCAGACGGGGATTTAAGCGCATTTCGGCATTTTACATAATGTTGTCTAGGCGCCATCAAAACAATACAAAATAAATGTAGACTTGTCAGTGAGGAGGTAGGTAGCTGAATAAATGAACGGGATGGGAAACCCACAAGCAAAACAGCCAGTTAATTTTCAAACTATACGAAAAGCAGCCAAAAAAATAAAATAGGAAGAGGTTACAGGTTAGAGGGTTGCTTCGTGTTTTTGACTTGATTTGATACACCACAACTACTTTAAAACTAAAGCAGTGCAGCACAGCGAAGATGATATCGGGATGGGGGTATTGGTCAATGGACTGAACTGACCTGAACTGAATATACACATTAAAAAAAAAAACCCGATAAATATCAATTTAATAAATTGTGATTTAATTGAAAAATAATTGAAAATAGAAAATATGAAAAATATAAAACTAAGAAAGAAAAGTTATATTTGAGTGCAGAAGAAACAAAACAAGGCAGCTAAATACATGACAAAGTAGTAATCAAATTAAACTTATAGATATATAATTAATTGTTGGATTAATTCTTTAAAAACAAAAAAAGGTTATCATAAAACATTTGAAATTTATACAGAATATTCCAGCTATTAGATATAATCTACTTGTATATATGACTTTAAATTTTCGAGTTTATTTTATATATATTTCTTAGCACAAAATAATTTTCATACAATGAAACTTAACACTATATTACAAAACATTAAAAATGTTTACATTTTGTCTTTTTAGACCAAAATTAATCGCAGTTTCAGACAAAAATATATTGATCTAAATATAACATAAACAAGTAAGACTTCTATGTTCGAGCCTACCCGACTATGGTACACCCTTTACTCAATCCAAAAAAGCAAACACATACACATACATACATAGAAACAAACAAAATTAAAACTACACATTTTCGAAAATATCTAAGACAAATTGCATTGCAAATTACAAGTGTACTTGAGCACCCAGTTAAAAATTGCAATTCAATTTCTGGCATTTTAGGAATTTACTACGAAAATTGTATTTTTCCCAGAATGCAGAACCTTTAACTCAAGCTGGAGGAGCTACTGGTACTAAGCTTAGATGCGATGCATTACCCTGACAATGTTCAACAAAAAAGGAGAGGGACGAAGAAAGTTAATATTGAAAGTGCGGTGTTACCACATGAGCTCTCCCCAAACTCTCGAGACACCTGGAATGGTAAAATCAGACAATATTATCTGATAAACAATGCACTTTCACAATAAATAAATGTTAGCCGACGGCTTTAACTTCGGATTTGAAATATCCATCTATCTTTCTGAGATCGCGAACCAGAACATCAGATGAGAAAGGATTCTCAATATAATCAATTAGGTATAGATCATTAATATAAGTAAGTTATTCTGTTTAAAAACCATTTTAAAAGCTAAAAAAAAAAAAGAATTTAATGAGGTCATTGATTTCGAAAAAATCTGTCAAACTTTTAGTATCTTTTTTAAAACATTAAACTAAATTTTAAGACTCAACGAAACAATTATTTAATCCTTATTCATGTGCGAAAAATTAAGGAAAATGTCTTGATAGCAACTTTGTTTTTTGTGCAATTGCCACCAATTTTTTTTTTTTTAAATATACACTGAAGCTAAAAAATAATGAAACTGGCCAAATTTTTGTGGAAATTAAATTAAATTAATTCAACAAATATTTTACCGATTTTTAAAAAATATATAAATGGAAAATATTGCTGGGTGTCAATTATAATTAATAGCTAAACTAAATACTTATTATACATAGAATAATACTTGTTATGGAATTTATAAAAAAAAAAACTACAATAATGTTATATTGATAAGTATATTCTTTTTATTTTAAAGGCTGGTAGCACACAACTGTCAATATATTTCGTAACTAAAATATTATAATCTCTGCAAAAAAAAATTTTGTTTTCGGTTTGGTCCGTTTGGCAGAAGAACAACAACCAGACCAACAAGCAGACCAGCTGTGAGAGCGATGGACAGCGTAAAAACTATAAAACTTGTTTCGGTCTAAACATGGAGGCACGTTCGAAACTCGTTCCCCATCCGCCCCATGCGCCCCATTCCTCTTGCTACTGCTGCATTAAAAACCCGCCTGGTTGCAAGCCAGTCCAAAATATCTTCCGGCTAACAGCTACAACAACAACAACAACACCAATTCAAACAACATGGACAACAGCAACAACAATACCAACAACAACCGTACACCGACAGTGGAACGCAGTTCCGTCGACGGCTTTTGGAGATTTTCTATTGTTTAGAAGGCGTTTCCCAAAAAGCCGCCAACGTCGCGTCGTTTGTTGCGGTTGTTGCTGTTGTTTTTGTTGTATTTGTTGCTATTGTTGTTGTCAGTTTCTTGCAGTTCGTATTTTTTCCCATTGTCTGTTGTGATTTTGAAAATTACGAAATTCTCTAGCATAGCAAAATAGAGCTGGGTCGCATTTGGGCTGGGAGTATGTAGTGAGAAATTTCTATATCTATTGTAGTTTTGCAATAAATTATATCAAAATATAAAGGTTGCCCATGTAACTTTTGTAGTTTTGCGATATTCGATTTTTAGTAAATATAAAATTTAAATTTAAGTTAACACCTGCAAGGAAATATCCATAAATGCTATAAAAATTTAATATAAATAAAAAAATTAAGTAAAATAAAATAAAATGTCCTACAAAGTAATAAAATTACGTATTATATACAATAAAAAAATATTTTAGCAAATCATAAATAAAAATAATAAAATTATTTTATGTTATAATAGAAATGTTTTTTTTTTGTCTTATAGTTTAGGATAAGAAGTCAAAAATAATATTAAATTATCTCTTTCGTTTTATATAAATTAGTATTTCTGTTTTTATGGCATCTCCGGATAAGCCTAATTTTTAAAATTAAATATTGCCTAAATTCATCAAAATATTAAAACTATTAATTACAGTAACAAATGTTAATTCTCATTTCATAAGATCTCAAAATTATCTGTTAATAAACAGACTTTTAATGATAATTCCTCAACTCTAGATTTATAATTTTTTAAAAATCATTATCACTAAATATCTTTTGTTAAAATAAAATAACATCTAGCTTAAAGAAACATATTCGCATATAAGATTTACTTAGGATATTTTAATACAATTAGAAATTTTATTTAAATTGTTTTTCCCAGTTTATACATAAGTCAATTAATCATAATTAATGCCTATATCTTTCTATAATCATCATCCATAGATACATAGCTTACTAAATATTATTGTTTATTTTTTAATTTAATAGTATCATTATGTCAACTTATATAAACTTTCAAAATGATTGAAAGGTTAAATAGCGACAAAGTTCAATGCCATAGATCAGTGTCTCTCTCAATTGTGTTTATTGGCCATTTAAAGATCATAAGAAAAACAAAACAAAAAATAAAATTAAAATTAATTAATAAACTGCGAGTATAAAATGAAAATGAAAACTGAATCGGCCTTGGTCAACTTTCAAGTGAGTTCAGACTTTACAATCGCTTAACAATTACTTTAGTATTTCAAAAGTCACGGAGAAACTTCAATAATGTGCAAAAGATTCGAAAACTATACAAAAATACAAAATTTGATATTTAATTTAATTGCATAATTTAATATTTTAATACAACAAACACTAAGTAAAGATATGAGCGCATTTTAATCAAATATTTATATATAAAAATTGTAATAAGGTTATTATTGACAATTCTTATCACAAACGCATTTAATATATTTTCAGAATTAAATTCTAATAAGAATGTTGATATTCTGAATTAATTATAAACACTTTAAATCAAACATGTTTATATTTAAATTAAATTATAATATAGTACAATAAAAAATAAAATACTTTAAGCTTTAACACGCATAGAGAAAAACATATAAATGTATGTTTACATAAATACATATATTTATTTCATTTTATTTTTTCCAACATCAGATTTAAATCAAATAAATGACAGATTGTGTACGTCAGTCAAACTTTTTTGTAGCATCTGACATTTGAAATTGCTTTTTATTGTTTAATTAAATAGGATTTAAATAATATTTTACAAAATTTGCAAATTACTTTTCTCAGAATATTAGATATCAGTTATATAATGTTTCAATAGCTTTGACTAAAACAAGCTTAATAGCTTCAATTAGCAATTGGCTTTCTACTAATTACATGTGCTTCACGTGTAACAATTGTCTTGGCAACCCGTAACCCGTAACCCGAAAACCTCCTAGCCAACGAACCAAGTTACTCACAATATTAGATTAGGGCCAATACCAATTCATAATTAACATAATTGAGGATGTTTTTTGTTGCTTTGATGTTTTGTAAAGCGGAGTGGAAGTGGGGGCGGTAGGGAAATGTGACAATGAAGACCTATAAACAACAAACCAACAATAAAATTCATTAGAATGATGTGAAAATAAGTAAAAAAAAAAAGAAACGGCTATCTTCAGCACGCCGATGCTATATACCCTTGCATTAGTCTCCTAATAAAATTTTAAAGGCCAACTTTGGTTTTGATATCTTAAAAACAAAGTTTTTCAAACCAGCACTTTTCGACCAATTGTTCCTATTGTAGCTATAAGATATATATATATTTTGTTCAAACTCAGGTCAGATTGTACAATTCGTAAATATGCATTGATATGCCAAGTTTGGTTTTGATATCTTGCAAAACAAAAAAGTTTTTCATGCAAACACTTTTCATGAAAATTAAGTTTCTTCGATTTTTCCTCCATAGCTATATGATAAAGAAGTCCGATCGGGCTGATTTTGACATACAAACCACATACATTATCAAGCTTCATCTGTGCCGACTTTCATCAAGATAGCTCAAAGATAAAGCCAAACACAGACGGACATGGCTATGTCGACTCAGCTATTCTTCCTGACCAAGAATTTATATACTTTGTGGGGTAAGAGGAGAAGGAGAGCTATGCGTTACACATTTCGAGACAAAATTATAATACCCTTTTGCAAGGGTATAACAATATGTAATTTCTAAGCAAAAATCTTTTCACATAGATTTTGACTGGGGTAAGAGAAACATAATGAAATGCTATATCAAAAAATTGCACGACTAGGAGATATCATAAATTAAGAAATTCATTGGTAATCTAACAATATTAATAGGCAAACATTTATTTTCGAATTGGGCAATATTTTAAAATTTTAAATAAACTTGATTTGTGTAGGCGGTTAATTAATAACTTCTGCAAAAAATAGATGGATATACAACAAATCAAATTTTATATAGAAATAATTTTTTTGTTTTTGTTCAAATTTTTTATTTATTATTTATTTAAATTTCGTATTAAACTGCACTACTCGATGTCTAGTCGATTTTGCCCAGCACTAATTTGTTCAAATAACAATTCCTAAACCTTCCCTTAAAAGTCTAGTATAATTATGGTTCAAATATTTTTATGTAAAAAATATATTTATATAAATACCTTATCCTATAACTGGGTCTTTTTTCTTTTGAGTGTGTTTATTTTACGATTATTGGAGCAAAATGTTTGAATAATATTCGTTGTTAAAAACAAAAAAAATAAATTTTAAAAAAATATTAATAAATAATTATATCATATAAGCAACTTTAAATATTTTGTGTAGATCGTAAAAACTTATTTTCTAAATGTGCCAATATTATATAGTGATTAGTTTTCACCCTGAAATTCGTTGGTTTCGATAACTATCGATAACTATTCAGAGGAAATATATATAATATATCTGGTCATATATCGAGAAGAAACCTATATCCCAGCTCAATAAAACAATATTCGGTTATTATAAATCGCTCAAGTAATAGATTCTTATACTGATGGATGGCAATAATAAAGACGCTACACAATTAATATTATAATATTATAAATTTGTAATATAGTTACTTATTATGTAATATAGTAATTTATTATGCCATAATGTATTATTATGTTTATTTTTGTTTATATTTTCCCAATCGATCATTACTACATATCTTCTATATTATTATACCCTTTTTACATAATCTGTTAGATAGAGGGTATACAACATGAGGGGCAGCAAATAACTCAAAAGAAGAAGACGTGGCAGTAGAAAATTGACGTTGATGTAGTTGACTTACCCACTGATGCTGCAGCGGGAGACAGAAAGAGAGTGAGCGATAGGCGATGAGCGAAGAGCGAGAGAGCAGCTGGTAGGCTGACCTGAGCTTTGGGGGCCGCTGTCGTTTGGAATGTGGCCACCGCGTTGTTGTTTTTTTTTTGTTTTTGCTGCTGTTGTTGTTGTTACTTTTATGTTGTTGTTTTGCTGTTTTTTTCGCAGTTGTGCCAATGCCGGCGTCGTTAGTTGTTATTGTTGTTTTAGGTGGGTAAAAGGTGACGGCACTCGTTTGCTGTCTGTACGCCTCTCCCTATATTCGTTTAGCTGTTTCTTTTGCTGCAATAAACTGCCGTTACACATTAACTGAAGGGCAAAGCACAAACACACACACACACACTCATATATACATATATAAATACTACACACAGAGGCAACCACAAATATTTCAACAATTAAATCATTCCAAATTGTTTAATTTAACACTTATGCACGTACAAAAACAATAATAACACGGTCAACTGGTTTTAATTGCTTCATTTTTATATATATTTTTTAAATTTACTAAATTAAATAATATGCAAGCAATGAAAAATAAAATTTCTCATATGACAAAACGCGATGCTCCAAAAAAGAAAACAAAATAAAGGCACGCGACGCACGTTCAAAATGCAACGGCAGCAGCAGCGGCAGCGACGCGTTGGCCTCTGCTACCTCAATGTCAACTGAGATGTCGCTGTCGCGGTCGCCGTCGGCACCCACAGCCAGCGGCTAAATTGAATTTCTCGGCTGCAATTTGCGCTTTTAATTGAATCATTTAAAATAGGGCAAAAAGATTACGATTACGCCATTTATGCTTCCATGATTCCCCACCTACCCCCCGCATTCACTCTTTAAACCTGACCAAACGCCGAACGTTTGTTGTAATTGTTACTTGCGTTGCGATCGTCTATGTATGTGTCCATATGTAGTACAAATGTGTGCGTATTTTGTTTGAATTTAGATATTTGTGTGAGTTCAATTGCATTGGCAACTGAAATATTTAATTACAAATGCAATTCAAAGCAAATTACATATTTGTAATTGTTTGTAATTGAACTGTTTTAGTTTGCAATTTAATTGTTGCTTCACACAAACACACACACACACTTAACACACACACATGCAAGCAGGCACAAACAAAAACCAGCCAGACAACTATTTTTACAGCCTACGCTGGCGCTGCTGCTGCAGAACTTCGAGTTCTTTACTTCTTTGATGTTTCTGATTTTGCCTTTTACCTTTGCTCTTACACGATTTTTAGCATTGCGTGTACTCAATATTCATGCTTCTATTAATTACTAGCTGTAATTAAGAATGAGCGGCATTTCGAAACTCAGCACAGAATCTTAACACAAACACACGCGCGCTCTTCGGGATGAACTGATTTTATAAACAATGCCGCCGACGCAATTTAAACCGACGGCCGCGACACACCCGCACGCGACCAAAGAAGAAGACAAACTAATAACAGGTGTTCAACAGGTGACCAAGCTGCCAATTTGGTGTAAATACTTTTAGGAATGCCAACTTTAATTATTAACAGTTCACTTTGAGTTTAACATAATCCAAAACAGCTGACACTGTTACTGTGGTATTTTTCTGATATATATCTTAAAATACTGCTGCACATACAATTTGAATTAACCCGCGAAAAGTCATTTGCTTGATGGCAATGTATTCATTTACCAGATTCATTAATTTACCAGCTATTTTGAAAATTTTTCATGACAATATTACAATTTTACACATAAATAATGAATAGTGGATTTAATAATAAATAATAGATTTAATAGATTTTTATTATAATTCTATCCAATTTACAATTAACCAATTTTCACCAATTCACCAGTTTGTTAGCAATGTCACAAACCAAAAAGTGCCTTGGCTTCATTTTAAATTCAATTTGACGAATTCGGATTTTTATTGTAAAGTTTCGTTAAGTCAAATCACAAATTTCGGACTGAAACTTGGCTATCTGTTTAAAGTATTTATGTAATAGATGTCGCTTAGCGCACAAGCTACTATCAAATTAAACAATAGATGGCGCTTAGTTTAGAATTGAGTCATGTTAAACTTAGTGCAAAAATTGACCCCAAATTTCCCTGGGAACAAATAAAACTTATTGCCGAATTTGGACATTGAAAATTTGTTACGGCAATCGGCAATAACAGAATTAAAGCTATGCAGCGTGTAACTGTAATTAGAAGATGAACCCTTCCCATAAATAAATAAATAAAAAATATGTTAATTTTGTTAAACAAATTTTTTATATTTGCTTGCATTTTGTTTTTCAAATATTTTTTTAAAATTTTTTTAAATTAATTTTTTCTTTTGTAAAACTTTGTTTTAAGTTGTTCTTTCAATTTATCCGTTGTTTTTTTCTTTTGTATATAAATAATAATACTTATGGCTACAATATAGTAAACGTTTTTCGATTTTATTTGTTGTTTTGCATTTTGTTGTGGTTGTTCTTGTTGTTGTTGTATTCACTTATCTGCCAAAAACCCAATTTGTAGCTAAGGTTTTATTCTGTCTGCATAATTGATCTTGAGTTTTTGTGTTTTGTAAATGTAGCTGAAACTTGACATTTTGTGGTTTCAGTGTATTGCTAATGTTGAAACGTTTTGTTTTAATCGAAAAACTGCAACAATTGCAACTAACAAAGCTAAAGTTACATGTCATACGCGCTAATTTAGATACAATTATCATATAATTTTTGTTTTTTTGCTTTTAAACTTAGGTGCTAGAAGTTGTTTGTTTTTTGTTTGTTTGTTTGTATTATAAATGTACATTTTACAATATTTACACTTACAAAAAATTTGCTAATAGTTTTCATTTGTCATACCATTTCACTTAGTTATCATTTCAATCCAATTGCATTTCGGGGATTTTTCCCCAATTTTGTTTACATTTCTTTTTTTTTTTTGTGTGACGCCCCTGGCGACGATTGCTTGACATAGAGGGAGAGGGAGGTTTCTTGTAGGGGTTGGTATTGGGTTTAAGAAAGGGTGTGTATGGATTGGATTAGGGGCAACATGCACGTTCACAACCTGAGCATAATTCGAAATTATGTTTACAGTGTATTTTCTATTCTCTTTGCTACAACAATTACATATTGAATACTGCTTGGAATTCCTGTGTGGCGCCACCAGGCCTCATCGCGTGACCCGCACGCTGTGCCTCTGCCTCTGCCTGGCCAGACGCCACTCTGCCCGCTCCTTTGCCGTCGAACTCTTACAACTGATACTAACTGCCAACCATAATGTGAGCCGGCTGTTCCAGATCATTGTCGTGCAGCCTGGAACTGGCCACGGGTCCGCTGAGTCCGCTCTTGAAGAGCTCATCGGAGCTGAGCTTGCAACTGGGCACCAGTTCGGTAAACTCCGAGCCCAGTCCAAACTCCATATCCAGGAAACCATACTCCCAGGTATTAGCGCCCGCTGACACATTCGAGCTAATGCTGCTCACATAGGATGAGGTCAGGGAATGCGTTGCCGACGAAATTGTAGACAATGTGGTAAAGGTCGCGGTTGTCGAGGAGCTGCTGCTGTTGCTCTGGCTGGAGCTAGCCTGCACGGTGGTAAAGCTGCCACTAAAGGCCAAAGTGGAGCCGGAATTGGAGCCACTGGCACCACTGCTGCTGGCTATGCACACAGGCACCGCTGTGGGCGACGCGGCGGCGGGCAATATATTGAACAGATCGTTGTTGTTGAGCGGATCCAGGGCCGATTGTGAGCTCAGGCTTAGCACCGAGCTCCAGTTTATGGAACGTGTGGAATCATCATCCGCATAACCAGAGTCACTCGAATCACAGGCGCTGACCACGCTCGAGCTGGAGATGTTGTTGCTGTTGGAGCTGGAGCTGGGGCTAGAGCTGGGGCTACAGCTGGGGCTAGAGCTGGAGCTGGAGCTGGAACTGGAGCTGGAGCTAGAGCTGTTGACTATCTGTACTGATGAGCTGCTGCTGGCACTGGAGCTACTAATGCTGACGCTGCTTGCAACATTCGCTGCCGAAGTTGTCGCTGCAGACGTTGATGCAGTCGCAGCTGCAGACGGAGCTGCGGCTGTTGCTGCTGTGGGCTGGCAGGTGGGGAAGGGCGTGGCACGTCCAGATTGCGACTCCCGAAACGGATAGTGATCGTATGGATGCAGTGTCGTGCTGCTGGACGTATCACAATTGCTGCTGCTCGCTGCTGACGTGGACTGAACCTGGAAGCCAGCTGGCGCTCCAGCTGCTGCTCTATAGGCGGGCGGCGGCGCTTCCAGACGCTCATGATAGCCCAGAGGCGGTTGGGGCTGAAAGCTGGGCGCCTGCGCCAGCTGCTGATAGTGATCCATGTTGGCTAAACGCGCACAGTTCAAGACAGGCGCATAATCCTGTTGCGCATGATGCAGCGGCACTGGCGGCGATTGTTGCTGTTGCTGTTGCTGCTGTTGCTGCTGCTGCTGTTGCTGATAGGCTGGATGATATTGTGCAGCCTGTGCGGCGGCAGCTGCTGCCGCGGCCGCTGCCTGCTGATGATGCTGCTGTGCCGCCTGATGCAGCTCCTTGGCCTCCGTTTCGATCTCGCGATCTATGCGCTTCAGGGTATTGCAGATGAGCACTGAACGGTAGAGCGATTGCTCCGAAACCTGCCGAAATCGGGACAGCTTGAACATGGACAGATTGCGTATCTTCAGGCGTGTGTCCTTGTAGCAGCTGCGATTCGCGCTGCACCAGCCGCCGCGTCCATCACAGCAACGCTTCAGCGGTAAACCATGCAGGGGTAGCGGCAGTCCGGCGGCCACAAATGGTGGCACAGTTGCACCGCTGCTGCTGCTGCTGCTGCCGCTGTTTGGTAGTGCACTGATCGGCGTCGTTGTTGTTGCCGCACTGCTGCTGCAGCCCAGATCCAAGTAGGATTTGCCGTTCTCCGCACAACGTATGGTCTGCTGTGGTGCTGGCTGGGCATAGACAACACCAGCACCGTTCTCATAGAACTGTTGCTGTTGTTGCTGCTGTGCAGCGCTGGGTGTTGCCGCTGCAGCGGCGCCCCCGCCAACAGCAGCACCCGTTGTGGCCCATTGCGGAGGCGCAAAGCCGCGCGGCGCCGGTGGCGGCGTCATATGCTGCGGGCTGCCGGTGCGAGAGCAATTCTGCTGTGGAAACGGTTCCGAGTAGTAGGCGGGTCGGCTGCCATAGCCGGGCGCATAGCTGCGCTGTTGCTGCGCCGCTGCAGCGGCTGCTGCTGCTGCTTGTTGCTGATGTTGCTGCTGCTGCTGCTGTTGCTGTTGTTGCTGCTGCTGTTGCTGTTGTTGTTGCTGCTGTTGTTGCTGTGCAAACGGATGATAGCGCATTGGACAGTAGGTGGGTATAATGCTCTCCTCCTCCTCATAGTCATCCTCAAAGTCATCATCGTCATCGTCCAGCTCGTCGGCACTGAGCAGCGTTGTGGCAAGCGTGGAGCGTGTGGCAATGCTGCCCCAAGGATCACTAGGCACAGCCACCGCTTGCAGCTTGGAGATGCAATCCACGGGCTCACTGCTGCTGCTGCTGCTGCTGCTGTTGGCTGTTGCTACGGGCGTGGCAGCTGTTGACCAGGGCTCGCAGGGCACTGCGGCAACAACCTCCAGCTTGGCAATACTGTCCTCCGGTATGGCGGCACTTGCCGTTGGCGGCAGTGGCACCTCTGCGGCACTTTTGTTGCTGTTGTTGCTGCTGCTGTTGTTGTTGTTGTTGTTGTTGCTGTTAGTAACTTCATCACCGTTGCTAATAATACTATGCACTGTCTTGACAGACTCCACGTTGTTGTTGTTGGCTTCAGTTAGCTGTTCAGTTGTCTTTTGCTGCTGCTGCTGCTGCTGTTGCTGCTGCTCTTCGAGCGATTCCAGGTAGTTGTTGTTGCTAATTGCCCATTTATTGGCCTTAACCGGAGGCGGCGCACAATTGCCCGTATAGGTGGTATTGGCATCCTTGCTGTCAAAGGTCAGCTCATGCTTCCGCTTGGTAGCGGCTGTTGCTTGAAGACCCATTGCTGAATTAACCTGCAATAACAAGAAAAGTGCAATTATGCAAAAGTTAGTAGGGTTTGGCGCCAAAAGCATAATAACACTAAGAACTCAAGCGTGACTTAAGATATACCCTGCATTATTATACTCTATAAATATATATTAAAATGTCTACATTTATAATTTTTATTCATTTTGTTCGTAGTCAAAGCTCAGTACATCTCTTTTGATTTCTCTAAACTCAGCTTTGCACTTTTGGCTAAGTAATTTCATTGTTAGCTCTTTTCGTCGACCGTACGACTGCGTCAATAAACTTTCGTCGACCGAATCAAATCACATGCTTCGTTTATGCTTTTATTTGAAATATTTAAACTACTTTGTACTAGAATATCATTGTGACTGAGCATTTCTAATTTCAAATAAAGAAGATCATTACTTTTACTTTGTCAACAATTTAGAACTTAAAGTACGACAAACTGAGCATACCCCAGTGATTTTATATGAAACATTTAGGAGCTAAACCACCCACCCACCCACATAGCCCAACCATACCCAAGCCAATGTCAGGCGCCTGTCTACGTGCCGGGGCCAGGACAACGACAGCAGCAGCAGAAGCAGCAGCAGCAGCAGCAGCAGCGACAGCGACAAAGGGCACAAAAAACTTATCAAGAAAATGGAAGTCAGACGGCAGCCGAATGACAACAAGAACACAACCCAACAACAAACCCAGCCGAGCTCATCACACAGCCACCACCAGCACCATCCTCATCCACATCCACATCCACATCGCACCACCATAATGAAAATGGAGAGCCCCGTATAAGTCAGGCAGCCACCCTCGCCCGATGCCTGGCATTGCTCATCAACGTTGCTGCTCGAAATCTTCTTAAAATAAAACACAACCAAAGAGCCAGAGAACGATGAGGGGAACTGGGAGCGGGGTGGGGGCGACAGCAACAACGTTGCAGGGTCAGAGGCATCAGCGATGAGCGTGGGACTCTCTGACTGAAGATGTTTACGGGTCTGAGGCAGAGACTTCAGTGTCTTCAACGTCGCCGTCGCCGTCATCGTCATCGTTGTTGTCTTCCCAATGCGTTCATCACTTCCGCCATTTATGTGAATATTTTTTTCGAAACTATTTTTGGAGGCAACGTTTTCATGATTTTGGAAATCAAACAATGAACAGAGAGCGAAGAACACAAACGTTTCAATTCGTTACATTTTCAAATTCTTTTGATAGATTTTCTAGCCAACTATAGCTAAAAATTAATTTTCGAATTAATCAATCTTCAAAGTGATATTAAGATATTCTGATTGAAATTTAAAAACTCATATGAGATAACTTTCGGAACAACTTCCAAATTATTTTTACAATCCTCGAAATAATAGCCTCTAGACTGATTTTCCCCAAAAATTTTATTCAATTTTGATAAAAATATATTTTTATTGTCACAATCTATGAACCTAGTTTTATGCATTATATTGCCATTTTTCCCGATTTCCATTTTGGTATAGTTTAAGCCTCTAGATTGATTTTCAACAGTTTTAAAAAAATAATCAATCTAATCGAAAGTTCACATCTATAAAAATAGATTTTCCTAATACTGTAATACTAAAAATAAAAACTTATATAGAATTTTTAGCTCTGATTAAGTGAGTTAATATCTTTAAATTAACATTAAGAATCTGTCAAATATATAAATATATATTTTAAATAACAGAACAATAGAGAATTGCTTATTTTATCATATGAATGCTGATCATAATCCTAAGTTTCAGTGTTGCCACCCTACATATATTTTATTAATATTATTACAAAGCTCAACAACTCTGTCAGCTCCGTTGCACATCACAGATGTGTGTGTGTGTGTTTGTCCGGACGGGCCTTTTGTCATGCTTATAAGGGTTGCCATATGCTCGCATATTTCTGCATTCAAAAGGGGGAAATTCGAATATAGGCAAACGAATATGAGTACGAATACGAGTACGAGTACTCGTTTAACATGAGTCGCAGCAGCAAACGCATCGGGGTGAGTTTTCGTTTCGTTTTCGTTTGCAGTTCTTTCATTTTTTTTGTTTTTTTTTTGTTTTTTTGTTATCGTCATCGAGGTCGTCGTCGCAGTCGCATGTGTTTCACATTTTCCTTGCCCTTTTTTCCAGCCGCCCCTGACTGCTCAGCCGTCTGCTTGTTTGCCTGCTGTCTGTCGGACTGACAGAAAAACAGACAGACAGACAGACCGACCGCCCGGCTCACAGCCTTCTCAGCGTCATTGCAACAAACGTTCGAGTTTCATCCCTCGTTCTCAGCAGCTGTATTTCGGGTAATTTTTGGTATAGGGGCTGGCAGTCTAGACTCTTAGACGGAGTTCATGACTAACTGCGTCGAACATCTTGCCTCGAATTGTGGCACATCTTAGGACGAGTCCAAACATGCACAACTGATCGCAATACGTAGCTGCCAACAACTTTCGATTGCAATATCGATAATTTTGAACACTGTCGATAATTGTTTAATAAATTTTACATTCAAAAGAATACAAAAAATTGATTTAAATTCTTAATATTTTTCTTATTGATAATTCAGTTTATTTTTAATATTTGAAATTTGACAATAACACTAAAAACCATCTATAAATTATTCATTGATAAAACATTAAACTTAACATTTGTTTTCTTGTTATTTAAATAATATTTTTATAAACTTCGAGGGACAAGTTTAAATATAGTTAAAATCCTAAGCTTTTCTTTGGATAAAGTTAAAAAATGTTTTAAATTAAATTGAAAAATAAGAGAATCAATAAATATATATGTGAATAATTTTTAAAAACTTTATAACATTTTTTGTACTTTGTTGCTTAGTAAAAGATTAATATTATCGATAGTATCGAGTGTAAATACTTTCCCAGATCTTGCTCTTGCTCTACATTATAATCTTTGTCATCAATTTGTCACTCGATTTTTGTGAGCTAAGATCTGAGTGTGAGTGTTGTTGGTTGTGCGTTGTGTGTGTGTATGTGTGTGTGTTTGTGTGTGCTTGTGAGTCATTGACGGTTATCATCGGCGCTTGGATTCAACGCTTATTGCTCATTGTTTATGGTTTGGCGACGCGGCGTATGTGGAATGCTTTTAAAAGCGCATTGCGCATACGCCATGTGTGTTGTGTGGGGGATTTTTCGATTGGCAAAAGCTCCACAAATAAAAGCTCAGCTGCAAAGCTTGCAAACGGAAATATATATATTTAATAAAAACTGACTAAAAAACAACAACAAAATAAATAACTTTCTACGCTAATTTGCGTTCAAAAAGTTGTTACAACAGCGTGCGGAGAAATTGTTGTTGTTGGGGAAAAAAAAGAGTGTTGCTATCATTATAAGCAACAACAGCAAGAGCAAAAGCAACAGCAACAATAATAATAACAACAACAACAGCAACAATCACCGGCTGAAAGTCATCTTCAGAGCAACATGATTTGAGCTGCGTTCACTGAGATTGCGACTGCGACTGCGAGACTGTTGGCAGTTGAATTTTATTGCCACACCAGTCAGTCGGCCCGCCAGCCAGCCAACCAGTCAGACGGTCATACAACGAAGCACTCAACAAAAGCCAGTCCGTCCGGCACTCAGGCAGCCCCGTCAAGCGTTCGTTCGTTGCTTTTTTTACGCTTCGCCAGCAACTCGTTTCAGACGGCGACGGCGATGGCGATGGCGACGACGACGACGATGGCAACTGGCTCCAAATTGACGGCTGAGGCTGACTCGAAAGCTCGCACACGCAGCGCTGCAGTTGTTGCTGTTGCTGCTGTTGCTGTTACTGCTGCTGCTGCTGCAACGACAACGACAACAACAGCAACATCGTCGTTTGCTTGCTACCTTCAAATTCCACAATATTCAAGTTTCAGGTTATGAGCCAACCAAACGAACCAAATGAACAACCGACCAGCCAAGCGACCTACCGTCCAACCAGCCTGAGAGCCAGTCATCGTCAACAACAACAGCAACAACAACAACAACAGCAACAACAACAACAAGACGATATGTTTGCCCGAAAGCCAAAGCCCAGCCGCGAGGCCCAGAGTTAGTTTTAGAGCCAGGTTAAAGCCAACAGTTGAAACGTCGCGATGTCCGCTTTGCGGCACAGTGGCACGCAAGCAGCCAATAAATGTTCAACTTTTAAATTCATTTAAAAAAATTAAAAAAATATAGTTATGATAACAGTAAAGTCACAATAATTTAGTTCGTAATGTTAACTTTCCATATATAATAACCTTTTTTATTTGGGCCTCCAGGTTGGGCTTGAACTAAAGCTTAAAACTAAATATTATTTAACTTTTGCAGAAAAATGTTTATTGAAATTATTTTTAATGCTCTTTAACATAACATATTTCTATGTTAACATTTGTTGACATGTTAATTTACAAAATTGTTTTAGTTTGTGCAATGTTAATGCATATTAGGATTTAATTATCATGTTATTAACTAAGACAACTTAAAAATATGGAAACTTTTCTGTTTGATCGATTGCAAACAGAAAAGTTTCCATATTTTTAACATGTCTTAGTTAATAATAAGTAAGTTGATCTATTGATGGATGTTTTTTTCCGTTTTTTTCGTGTCGATATTTTACAACTTTATAATTAACAAATTCTATAATTTATAAAACTTTGTGTTTAGGAATCTTTTTATAAAATCACTTAAGTTTTTTGATTTGAAAATTGGCCTATTTTTTCTATTTCCTATCACAAAGTGATTAATACTGAGAGTTGCCCTATTTACAAACTTATATTTTTTATGTTTATGAAATGGAAATTGGTATATTTCAATTAATTTATTTCATAACACAAAAGTAAAATGTTTATTTGTGCTATAAGTATTTTATTTTTTTGAATGAAGCTGCATTTTATTTGTATTTTGGCCCCACTGTGGCGGCCTCGCTTGCCACAGCACAAAAGTCGACTTCAGCATTAAAGTCGGTCGCTGGCTCCACTGAGCTGACTTGACTGTGTCTGGGCCTGGCTCAAACTTCAAACTTAAGCGAACGAAGCGTTGTTTTCTGGCCACTTTGAATTCTTCGGCTGAAAACAACGAATACAAAAACGAAACGTAACAACAGAAAAATATATATGTATATAGAAAGACAGCAACAACAACAACAAGAAAAAAAACCCAAGTTTCAGCTTTCGACAAAGCCAAACTGTGGTGTCAGCTCTGGGCTCTGACTCGGGCTCTGACTCGGGCTCTGACTCTGGCTCAGAGTCTCTGGCTATAAGCCGACGATCTCACAAGCAATTTAAATATACAAAGCACAAAGAGGAAGAAGAAACTTTATAAACATAAAAAAAAGAGAAACATTGGAGCAACATAATAAAAGAAGAAGCAGCGAGAAAGAAAGAAGAAGCAAAAAAAAACCAGCTCCAAGTTTTCTGGGGAGTTCAACTCTGCGCTCATCATAATAAAACCGAATTGAATTGAAGACTCCGGCTCCCAGAGATTGGTCTCCATGGATTTGAATGTAGTACCAGACGATGTAGCTTGGGTCTAAGACGAGGGCGTAGAGCTCAAGATGACGACGTTGATATGCGATGCGACGATTGTTGTTGCTGTTGTTGTTTTTGTTATTCCCATCATCATCATATGCTGGTGAAAACTTGGATGTACACCCACAACAAACAATATATATGATAGCGAGAGAGGGAGAGGGGGAGAGTGGGAGAGAGGGTGTTCACTTATAGCGGCACATGATGTTTTGTGGGAAAGGAAAGGGTTTGATTTTTTGTTGTTTTTCTTGCTTTTCTTTATTATTTTTTATTTTATTTTTTCTGTTGTTTTTTAGTGCAGTTTTTATATGAAACTAGCCTAAATACGAAAAACAATCATCATGATGATGATGATGATGTTAATAATGATGTACATAGATGATGATGCTGTTGCAAGGTTATGGGGCGTGTGAGGAGGGCTCTGGGTGGGTGTTTTTTGGGGTTGCAAGGTGCAAGGTGCGGATGATTGCGGGGGGGTTTGTTATATGCGCATATTTTGCGTCGGCTATTTCATGTTGCCGCACGAAGCATGCCACACGACTGAGAGAGTGTGCGATGTTTGATGCTCGATGTTGGGAAGTCGTCTGGTTGTCGTTGTTGTTGCCCCGTTGCCCCGCCGTTGCAGGAAGGCAAAATCAGCTGTTTTTGGCGAATTTAGAGCAATTTGCTGGTTTCGGTTTTTGGTTTTTCCTATGTGTGTGTGTGTGTGTATTTTTTTTTTTTTTTTGTATTTTTTTGCTGTGCCGTGTCGAAGATTTATAAGCAGCGACGGCAGCAGCGCAGCTGGCGTCGCGCAATTGGTGACATTGAAAATTTGCAAGGCACAGCTGACATGCACGCTGGGTGGAGCGGGGAGCGGGGAGTTTGGGGACAAGTTACGGGTTACCCCCGTGTATGCGAGTGTGTGTGTGACCACAGCTGAGTGCCCCCCACACACATACACATATTAAGATTGGCGCCCCAGTCATGACATTTTTGGTCAATGAACCGAGAACTTTGTGTTCCTTTCTACATATGTATATTTGCATACATTCATCTACATATGTATGCACGCCGGAAATTATAATCAGCCCCGTCGTATCAGCTGTTTGAGCCAACGCCAGGACATTCCAGCACTTCAGTAGAAAATAAAAATATTAAACCAAACACTCAAATATCCTATACGAGCCCGAACCGAAAACCTAAGCCCTAGAACGCACACATCTACCTAAAAGGTTCGAGCACTTTAATCCTCACAAAGGATGCAACGCATTTGATACGCCGTAAACTCAAAAAACTCTCTCTACCTGCGCATCCTGTGATCCTGCAGCCACAGATCGATCAAAACTGAAACTAACTGACATTTTCCAAGAGGTAGACTTAAGGATCGAAACGAGGGTTAAATGATATTTAATGGCAACTCAAAAAATCAACCTGTTTTTTAGAAAAAGGTCAGCTAATAAGAAATTGATCAAAGATGTGTCTAATTGAATGATTTAGAACCAGATTTATAGTTTAAAATACATATTTATATATATGGGCATTTCCATTGTGGCGTTACGTGACAGTCGTACGCCTAAATGTGAAAAAAGCTCGAAAAAAGCTCATAAAAAGTTAAATTTAAGAAAAAAAATATATACATATATATATGTTTATATATGTATGTATATATTTATATATATATATATTTATATGCATATTAGAATCTGACTTCTTATGAAGAATTATAATGAATTCTAAAACAAATTTAAAATTAATTTGTTGTAAGTTAGGCGGATTTGTATATTTTTTCTATTTCTAACTAAATTGATTTATATGGTATACTAGTTATTTAATTAATAGGAATATTTTAAAATTCGAATAATTTACTATAAAATGGCCTGATATATTAAAAGAAATATACAATGTTTATTTGTTTCAGTAAGGTAAAAATACATAGTGAATCATTATACAACACTAATTTGGAAATATGTTTTAATTTCGAACCGACAAAGATATCTACAATATATTAGTTTCCTTGAACTCATGTTCTAGTATGTATTTCCCCCTATATACGAAAGCTTCAGCCGATAAGCTGTAGCATAGCAGAAACTTCTTATCTGACAGTTTCCAACTAAAAACCTGAACGACCTTACGTGAGTTTTTTTTTTTGCTAATTTTAACAAAACTTTTAGATGCCCTGACAACTCTGCTTAAACTGATTGACTAGCTGTCTGACTGATACTGTTAGCAATGATCATCATCAATATATCAATATCAACATGCTAATTTTGATTCGCGTGAAAAGGTAACGGCTGTTCTTATTGTTGTTGTTGCTGCTGTCGCTTATCATGGGCAACTGATAAGACAAAGGCGAATCAACATCGAGCAAGCAACATCGGCAAGTGCGCTAATCGTTGCGAACCAGGGCTGGCTAACAGCAACAACAACAACATCACAAAAAAAGAAAGAAAGAAGAAAAAAAAACGACAATTGCCGTTAACAATCGTCATCGTCGTTTTCGTACACTGCGCAAATTGCACAGCAGCTATGAAACGCGGCCGCGCCAGTGCCACAAACACCAACAACAACAACTACAGGCAAAAGCTATCAAGGCGTACGTTCACCAAGCCGCGCCGCGGCCCGCTTGGTAAACACAAAATTACAGCAACAAAATACTATGGAAAAAATGTCTGTATATATGTATGTATGTACATATGTATGTATGCTATACACACAGAAATATACAGCCAGGCCAGGCCAGGCCCGGCCAGTCAGCCAACAACAGCAACAGCAACAACAACAAAGACAACGTTGACGTCGCTCTACACACAATTTCCACATCGCATCGCAGCCGGGCCGCGCGCAATGCTGACTCGGCGTAGTGTGGAATGAGAGAATGCCATATAAAAATACACACACATATATACACATACAGATATACAGCGAGAGCGAACGAGCGAGTACAGTCGCACAGTTAAAAATAAAGTGTGGGTCGTTGAGGGGCACGAAGAGAGAGACGAACAGTCGAGTAGCAGAAGAAGCAGAGTACCCGTGTATGTGTGTGTGTGTGTGTGTGCGAGTGAGGGTAAAAACAACAAAGCAACGACAGCGACGCTGCTGCTGCTGCTAGTAAATAATGATGATGGAACAACAACACAACGCTGCTGCCGCTTGCCAATGTATGTGAACGTGTGTGTTTGTGTGTGTATATATATAATGCTGTCGCTGCTGCCGTTGTTGTTGCTGTTGATAACGAGGGACGTAATATCGCAACGTTGCCCGTTGAAACGAGCGAACGTTCGTTCCGAGACTCGAGTTTAATTTTGTAGTACGTAGCAGAAAAAAATATAGAGGCAACAGCAGCAGCAACGACAACGACGAAAAATAAATGATGGCGGCAACGACGACTGCGATTGACTTGGCAGTGTTGCGTTCCGATTTTTGTTTCAAATTGTCGTTGCTGCTGCTGTTGGGGCTGTTATTGTTGCTGTTGCTGTTGCTTTTGCTTTTGGGTTTCGAAAACACTTTAAAGCGCGAAGAAGAAAAGCAGCAACAAGGCAGGCAGGCATACGCCGTTTTCTAGTGCATTTCGCTTAGAATGGCAAAAAACGGCTGGTCAGACTTTTATTGGAGGGTGCTTTGCTGCTCCGCTGTGCTTTGCTCTGC